>OW679198.1:92064176-92162303 GCA_940337035.1 Agriotes lineatus
AGATGAAGAACTGAAGGCTGTTTAATAGTTTAATGTAAAAAATTTAAATCATGTGGGGCTGCCCACAAAATCCCTTGTCAAGTATGTGGTGACTGCCATGTGTACAACTCTTTTCGATTTTTCACCGTTGTTGGCTACGTAGACATCTTACTGTACACTGTACCACCGTTTCCACCATTTCGCGCACTTGGTCTGTTCATGGTCATGAAACGATTCTACATTTTTTCAGCAAAGCCGGGAATGATGGAATAATGGCGAAAATGTTGAAGGAATTCGGAGACAAATTAGTAAAAGCTATAAAAATACTGGAGATGATGCCTTGATCTACAGAGAGATATCCTGATACTATATGGTTAAGATGTTTAGACACAACCACTACAACACCAGAAAAGTTTTGCGTTTCATCCCAGTATTGAAATGGCCACTATTTAAGCAATGAGTTCTACTCAAGCCGCATATCCTTACATCACAACAAATGATCTATTTCAGTTATATGAGTCTTTCCTGTTTGAAGAAAATCTGTTGTTTTATGTCTTCCAGTAGTACATTTTCTGTGAGGCACCCGGGTACTCAATCAAACACGACCAAACCAAAACTATATGAAAGGTCTTACCAAACTGTATAACTTGTGTGAAGTTATCAACAGCTTTGGCGTTGGCACGTTGGAAAATGCAATTTAGTGAAGATGTCCCGCCAGTTGGATGTAAACACCGTATCTAGAGAACAACATAACCTATCAGGGGTGATTTCTGCTCTAATTTGTGTTATGCTGATCTCTATGTAATTACTGTTTTTTATTATATTCATCTTAGCCTAATTTCTATACAAGGTAATTCATAACATAAGGAAGACACTGAAAGAGTAGCTCAAAAACTGGTAACTTGTATGAATACATTTTTTTAGATTTTTTCAAACAGAACATTGGCAATTAACTCTCCAATATTTCTAATTTGACATTGACACTTATTTTCCATTAATGTTCATCTAAAAATAAAATATGCGACACAGCATGAAATAAAAAGTTATACTTTATACTTGTGGTAATTTTTCACAGTACTCGTTTAGAAATTCTATAATCGGCTTCTTTGTCACCCCGTCAATATAAGCGTAACCGTTTTCAATGCAATCAGTGCGAGAGTTAGAAATCTTAATATACAGCAATTCAATTAAAGCTAACTAAAGAACTTTATCCCATTCAAATTTTGATAAATACATCGTACCTTGCACGGGAAATAAACAAGCATTTGCTGTTCTACAAGGTTCAACTTACAATAAACATTTAATTGTCGGATTATTACTAGCTTCTTATACGGGAAAATTAGTTATTATATAACATAATATATCAAAAATATTCGTATTATTTTATATGGACATTTTTTGACGTCATAGTTAATTACTACGTCACATATCTATTCAATACTGAAGTTTACAAACGCATTTTTGGCTTACGCCATGTGCTCATAATAATATAGTCCAGCTTTACGAACTGATGCTCGTAAATATCTCCTCAAGAACTAAAAATACCGCAAGCCTCCTTCGGAACACCTCTGTTCGCTTCACAACTTTTTTAGATTTATTACTATTACAGCACTTTGTCACAATTTAACTCTTTGAATATGCTGACAAGTTTGTGGGTAAAATATTCATCATTCGGGTATGATGAAGTGCGTGGATAAAATATATCGACAAACAAACGTAGGAAGACAGTAAACATTTCAGCAAAAACAAAGCAGGCGTAAAAAAGCACGAGAACTCAATCAAACTGTTTAATATAGAAATCGTGGAAAGGACCTAATAAATGTTGGCTTTACAACAACATTTAGATTAAGGATGCCAGTAGGTACTACAAATCTGAAAATCAAACATTTAATTCAATCATCATACTTAAAAGTAAAGTTGAACAAGCAAGCCTACTCGCACAAAATTTAATAGTATATGCAGATAGAACTGGATATTTCTTATAACATGGGTGCGTGTTCAGATTGCATACTATTAGTTATCTAATAAGGGTAGCATAAGACAGCTCGAAAAATTAGTACATTCATAATTTTCGTGAACCCCATTGGGAAAATAGGTCTCAATTAAAACAATATTATGTTTTTGTGAGAAAACCACTTTGATAAACCTTAATCACAGGTGTCTGAACTAATCTAAGCGAATGATTTCGTGGTCTATAGCTTGCTGTAGAATCGTTATCTAAAAATCTGGTGTGATACACTCACACAACTTCTTTTTACAGTGATCTTATAATTAGTCAAAAATATCATTTTTAATCTTTAACCATTTGTTAAAAATTTTCAAAAATTACAAATTCTACAAAAACGGTACAAAATCGAGTGTTAGTTGAAGAGACAAATTTTCTCTAGAATTTTAAGGGGAATTCAAAAATGTAATAATATACCGGGTGTTTTATTTAAAATAGAATTAAAAAAATAGAAAAAAAACAAAAGAAACCCACTTTAGAAGTATTCAACTGGAAAATCACCTATCCCACATCAATACACATTAAAAATGTAAGAAAAATGTAAAATTTAAAAAAAATCGTTAGAGCCGTTTTTGAAAAAATCGAAAAAAACTGAAAAATCACAGGAGTAAACACCTACTTCCGGTTATGCGATTTTCTTCAAAAGCTTGCTGTCTCATCTACATAGTACACAAAACTTATATATGAAATTTCAATGCCATACCTCTTTTCGTTTTTGAGATATTCTGTTCACAGACACACAGACACACAGACAGACAGACAGACAGACAGACCAATGAAAAAAAATATGTTTTTTGGGATCAGGGGACTCTAAAACGTGAAGATCTGTTGAAAACTCAGTTTCGAATTTTTGGGGTGAATCCAATACTTCCTTTATAGTAGTAAAAGGAAGTAAAAAGTAGAGTTTTAGTAATTAATTTCTTCCATTATCAATTTCTATTGTTTGACGTAATTCTGTTGCATACACGAAAGGAGATAGTGAAAAATAAGCATAGGAAGGTGCATTCAATTTTTAAGATAGAATAGCTGACGGAATACTTTACCCATCTTAAATTTAATTTAATTCCCGCTGTAATTACAAAACTGGTAAATTCTCGTGCAATTGGGCATATCTTTCAGTGATTATTCAGCTGCGAGCCTTTCAGCACCTTCCTTAAACAAAACTTAGCCAACTTCAATTATTTGAATAATTAATGAGGAATAAAGAATTAACGAGGAAATTTAAGGCAGCATTGTTGATGACGGCTAAAACGATCATTAGGTCTGCTCCAATCTTAATGCTGGCTTTTCAACTTTTAACCCTGCTCGTGTTAATTCTCTTGGGGAATCTTTAGGCTTGCTAAATATTTGTGGTGTTTTCGCAGGACTGTTATTGCTGACTGCCTTTGTTGTTTCTTTAGGACTGGCATTGGGCAATTTCGTAAGCAAATTCCGCTTCTGCGAATAATGGCTGCATCCCTGTATTCAATTTTCCCTTCCTGAAAGTTCTACTGTTACAATTTACTTTTTACTTCCTTTTACCGTAAAGGAAGTATTGGATTCACCCCAAAAATTCGAAATTGAGTTTTCAACAGATCTTCACGTTTTAGAGTCCCCTGATTCCAAAAAACATATTTTTTTTCATTGGTCTGTGTGTCTGTCTGTCTGTGTGCCTGTGTGTCTGTCTGTGTGTCTGTCTGTGAACAGAATATCTCAAAAACGAAAAGAGGTATGGCGTTGAAACTTCATATATAAGTTTTGTGTACTATGTAGATGAGACAGCAAGCTTTTTAAAAAAATCGCATAACCGGAAGTAGGTGTTTACTCTTGCGATTTTTTAGTTTTTTTCGATTTTTTCAAAAACGGCTTTAACGATTTTTTCAAACTTTACATTTTTATTAAATTTTTAATGTGCATTAACGTGAGATAGGTGATTTTCCAGTTGAATACTTCTAAAGTGGGTTTCTTTTGTTTTTTTTTTCTATTTTTTTTATTAACTCCTATTTTAAATAGAACACCCGGTATATTATTACATTTTTGAATTCTGCTTAAGATTTTAGAGAAAATTTTTCTCTTCAACTAACGCTCTATTTTGTACCGTTTTTGTAGAATTCGTAATTTTTGAAAATTTTTGACAAATGCTTAAAAATTAAAAATTAAATATTTAACTAATTATAAGATCACTGTAAAAGGAAGTTGTGTGAGTGTATCACACCAGATTTTTTGAAGTGTTATTTGGTTAAATATACAGCAGATGTTTGTTATGAAAATCTATGAACTATATAAAATAATAGAAAAGCAAACCGTTTGCCCTTCATATGTTAACTTATGTAGGAAATGCAAATAAAATCAGCATTCTCGTTTAGAACCTCGATTGCCTCAGATCTCTTTTTGGTGCTGTCATAATTGTACTTTAATAATTGCTTAAAAACATTGGCGCTGTTTAGATATAATTATTAGATATGTATATACATAGTATCGAGTAATATAGGACGTAATTACATTTAATAGTATTCCGTATTTTTCAAATAACACGTCTAAAGTTTTAGTGAATAGTTTTCTTTCTCGATCTTCCTTAGAAACCTTTTAGTTATTATTTTTAGCAAACTATAGTTGTACGAAAATCAAAATTTAAATGTAAAATAGTTTACATTTATTAGTTGTGTTTATTTACACAGTGTGGCAGTTCTACAATATTTAATTAGCTGACTTGCTTTTAGAAGAAATAACAACTTAAATATGTTATTGACATTTAGTATACAGTACCATATCTGACAAATAGAAAAAGAATAAATTCACGCGCACTTAGGCAACGAGGGTTCATTGTGCTCCCTTCAAATCACGTAAGTGTATATGTGTTGTTTGTAGTCTTGTTACTCGATTTTATGCACTAGTTTTCAGAGAGCGGCGTTAGCTATATGCCAACGTCGAATGGTCACCACCTGGCTCAGCACGGATCCAGTGGACTGCGGAAAAATTTGCGGCTATCTATGGATTCGAACCATAAATTTGATTATTGTAGGCCTGGCCCATTGCGTGCCACCAAAGTGGTGTGGATGTGCTACTTAAAAATATAAATAAAAGAAAGCAATTAATTTAATAACAGTATATGCCCATACCAAGTGAAAACAACAAGGAAAGGGGATGTAGTATTACTTACAGCCCTGATAATGCTTTTTGTTAGATATCAAAGTACAACTCCACGGTTGAAAAATCTAACCCACTCAAAGAAAGTGACAAATGAGGATATGATCGCTGCAGGTTCAAGTCATTAGTACGTATTTCGACCACAAAGATGTTTACTGGAAAACATATAATACTTATACAGTAGAGTTTTGCAAAACTCAGTTTTGATACAAGCTGTTGCAAAAGACATGGAATCGGGTATTACAACCAGAAAAATAACTAAGCCAGCAAATAAAACAAATAGAAGGCATGTAGTCTTAGATGTAAAAGAACTACTAGGAACGGAAAAGAAGGCCAGTGTGCGAAAAATGTAAAAGAAAACCATTTTGGATATAATGAATGGAAAGCTGGTAACTAAGTCAAACAATACATACAACCAAAGATTAACTAAAGAGAAGAATAAGGATATCATAAACCCCCAGAGAAAACGATATTAAGACAGATTAAATAATGGAGGAGAAAACATGGGCATAGTTACTGAAGTATGGTAAGAAGAGGGTCAGAAATATGTAAAAGCTAATTATTATTATTTCGATAGCTAAACAAAGATTAAACGATAAAGGTATATACTGTTACGTTTTTACGTTCGGGCTATTTAAAAATTATACGACGCTTCTTGCATTAAACATTTATTTACAACTATTAATTATTATTATTTACAAACACACGAATTATCAACGTGGAACACAAATACTTATAAACTACAGGCACTATTTCTAACAACGATACGCTAATTATTTATTTATTCACAACTTAAACATTAAGGATTTATCTGGCTTTTATCTGTTATTTATTTCACTACGGTTCGTGTATCACGCGCGCTTCGAGTTTGGATGAGAACTGCCTCTCTATTCCTGCTGACACGTATTTATATCTCACGAATGAGTCATTCCTAGAAATATCCAGACCTTGCTCGATTAATCCAGCGACGCTGACGTGTTCGCGCGCAAGGTCGTTCTGGAATGTTCTGATGCGATCCGGCCTGAAGGTCGTTATACTTTCTGGAGTGATCTGGAATGTTCTGACCCGATCCGGCCTGAAGGTCGTTACAATACGAAATATTTAGTGGAATAGTGTTTCTACATACCGTGTATGAAGTACCCGCAACAATCATTAGACATAAAATAGGGTTGTATACCAAGAGGGTTTTAGAAAAAACCGGTCAGTTGTATGTAAAATTTTTACACATGAGAAAATGCGGAAAACATGTTACGAGTACAAAATTGATTTCTATTTCCTCTTCTATATCCTATAACAGCTTTGGTACATGTGTAATAATGACAAAATTCAAATTTCTAGACAAGCGTGACAAGAGTGGGTCCTCAATATACAGGGCGAGGCACATAAAGCGTTACAGAGCAATAGCACTCAAATTATTGATCATATCCAAAAATGTTTCAGACAAAAGTTTCAGTGTTCGAGAAGGCCGTCATACTGGACCACCCTATTTTTTTATCGGTGGAGGCGCTGAAGCTACGTCAAGGTCAACTCCAGATTTTTAAATGGAACTATGTATTTTTGTTTCGATGACATTATTACCGATTTTAAGACAAATTCAGCTACCTGCAACACACGGTCATTCTAGGTACCAAAGTATGAAGATAGTCAAAAAATCGAAAAATATCGGAATAATCACTTTCAAAGGATCCACTAACCTTTGTTTGGTTCTACCTACAGAAGATGCTCGAAGTGATGACCCTCGACTTGTAAGCACTTGTTAATTCGCTGATGAAAAGACCGTTTAACTTCAGCTAACATTTGTGGTGTAATTTCGGTACATGCTCGTCGTATTCTGTCTTTCATGTCGTCAGGCGTGGTAGGTGCTACCGCCATTACGCGATCTTTGACAAAACCCCATAAAAAGTAATCTGCTGATGTTAGATCTGGCGATCGAGGTGGCCAAGCTACAGGACCGCCTCGTCCTATCCACTTTTCGCCAAAAATCTCATTCATCACTTGTCTTAAAAACAGAGCATAATGGGGTAGTGCACCGTCGTGTTGACTCGTGTTTGTTGCACTGTTGCATTTTTCGATTTTTCGACTATTTTCATACTTTGCGTGACTGGAATGACCTTGTGTTTCAGGTCGCTGAATTTATCTTCAAATCGGTAATAATGTCATCGAAAAAAAATACATGGTTCCATTTAAAAAAGTGGAGTTGACCTTGACGTAGTTTCAGCGCCTCCACCGATAAAAAAATAGGGTGGTCCAGTATAACGGCCTTCTCGAACACTGAAACTTTTGTCTGAAACATTTTTGGATGTGATCAATAGTTTGAGTGCTATTGCTCTGTAACACTTTATGTGCCTCACCCTGTATACTCTACAACACTGTTTAACATAGCTCTAGAAAGGATGATTAGAAAAGTTGAATAAATAGAACATGAACTTTTAGTATGAGAAGCCACCACTGATATCCTATTTGCAAGACCTGCAAAAGAATTAGAACAACTGGCGGAAATGATCAGATCCATCAGATGATGTGTAATGAAAGTAAAACTAAGTACATGGCGATGGTGCAGAAAGAATAAAAGCAACAACAGCAAACCACAAAGGCAAAAATTAAACAGATGAAAAAATACTATAAATAGAAGAAATGCAAAAGTTCATATACCTGCGCCTTTTAATGACAGAAGATGGGGACTGAATAAAAGAAATATAAGCCAGATTGGTCAAAAGAGCTAGGGTAGTAGAGGCCATAAGAGAAATAATAAAATTCCATAATGTGTGGTGGAGTGCAAAGTTGAGTATATATAAAACAGTTTTAAAAGAAATTGTGATTAGGTGCCAGGGAAAGAAGAGTTTTGAGTAAAACATTTGGCGGTAGCAAGAATGAAGATGGTTGGCAAAGAAAAGAAAACGAGGAATTGAAAATGCTATGTAAAAACACAGAAATATGCCAATTTACCGAAGCCCAAAGAGTAGGATGGTTAAACAATATAAAACAAAAAGTTGTCATTGCAAAGTTACCCCAAAATTTTTAGTTTAATGTAGAAGTGCTTACAGGCTTCATTAACATTTTTAGAAAACTTTAATATACACATAGACTGCTGATATGATGATAGTTTTGGAGACCAGACGTTATTCTTATGAAAAGCTCATACAAGAATGAAATGTTGGATTGTTACACCTTATTTAGTTTTCTATACAGAGTATATCAAAAATGCTTTTGTAAACTTTGGGAATGGGTTCTTCACAACAAAACAAGAAATTAAGGCCATATAAACTTAAAAAAATTCGTTTTAATGTTATTAATGAAAGAACATAAAGACACAGTATCAGCTTATTAGGAAGAGAGTGCGACAGTCCATAATCCGACGAGTGCATGTGTGTCCCGAAGCAGGTGGACGTGAACAAGCTTCTGAGTTGATGACATTTTCAATTTTTGCTAATAAGCTGATAATGTGTCATTATGTTCTTTCATTAATAACATTAAAACGAAGCCTTTTTTTAAGTTTATATGGCCTTAGTTTCTTGTTTTGTTATGAGAACCTCACTTCCAAATATTGTAAAAGTATTATTGATACACCCTGTACATGACGCTTACATTGAAATTTTAGTTTCATAAAGTACGATCAAAAATTATTTCCATGTAGTATGGCTATGGAATAGTTTCTAATTTATGAATGCAACTACGTTCATACTTAAATGTCAAACTTAACAATTGATTTTTAAGTGAATTATAGTTATATTCATAAATTAGGAACTATTCAATAGACATACTTGTTCAAAATAATTTTTGATCATACTATATTTATTATTTTACTACTCGTACAACTTTAAAATACACCTTATGTTCTATGAAACTATTTTGCTGATAATAACCTAATACTACGTCCAGGTTGCCGAGATTATGCAGCAAATGGATAAAAAATGTTGAATATGGTGGTAATACAACACCCAACTAGTATCGTCCACACATTTGGAAATCAATTTTTAAAAGCTCTACAAAGTAATTAAAAATATTTTTGAGCTGGCATGATACATTCCATCCATTACTAGATAGCTGTAGTACCATCACACTCGTTGAAATACCTGACGTAATTTAATATTTTAGTAACAATTTCCATCATTATCAAATGAATGTCACTCTTAATCTGTCTTTCAAAAATTGCGTTTCATATTTACACCGCCACCAACTGGTAATGCTAACAGAATAATGTCATTAAGCTCTTATTGGAGATTTGAACATTTATTAAAAAAGACAATGCATTTAAATAGAGGGCTAACTTATTTCTGAACACTAATTACATTAAAGCGTACCGTGACACAGAGAATACTGACAACCAAAGGTCTGCTTTTGTCCTGGCAGCACCATTTATTTTCAACTGGCCTCTGTCATTACAATATTAGGGTGATGATTTCTAACTGACGGAAATATCATGTTTATGTCCGAATTGTAATCCAACGGAGCACAGTTGACAATGAATGATTATTAGATTGTTTCTTGTAGTTGGACTTTCAACATTCCCATTCTTCTTTGTTAAGAAACACGAGATTAATGGAATAATAATAGTTTCCCCCATAAATTTGCAGTCTGAAGGGACTACGTTTGCTGTTTTAGAAGCTCTCCATATTTTGGAATACATTTGTGTTTTTATATTTATCATTTAAAACTGGTTAATCAATTATTTGATAAAAAGGATCAATCGTATAATATACTATTGTCGTTGTCCAGTTTCTGTATTATTTGAACGCGAGTGTAAAATAGGAATTTCATAAATTAAAGAAATCACAATAGTTAGTTATTGATGATTCAGAAGATGTAGTTGTTACAATCATGACAAGCGTCTCAACAAATAAGATTTATTTAAAAATAAAGCTAAGAAACTATAATTTTGAGTATATTCAGTATAGTTGAGTTTTCAAATTATAATTGTCACATCGGTTGCTTTAGTTCAGCAACATTTTTAAATGCTTCAGTTTCAGATGTTTAAAACAGAAAGATAATAATGATCGGCAATTGTTCAAATGGCTAGCACAATAAAAAATATAATTATTTAGAAATATACTTGGATTTTTCCTGAAAATAGCTTTGTTTTACCAAGTAACGTGTGCTAACGCAATAAAACATCACTAATCAAGCTTGAGTATAAAAAATAACTTTGTGAATAAAGTTTAAATATTTGTGGATGAATACTCGTACTAAATTCATGTTTTGTTGCAGGAATTTACAATCCGGTTGATCCTAGAGATACCGTCGTTTTAGTATCATTTTTGGACAGAGTCCTTGGATAAAAAGTGTGAGAGTTTACAACAACTTGAGCACAGTTCACACTTAGAAGAAGAAGTTATGGCATTCGATTCTAAAATGGTGCCAAAGTAATAGACATTTAAATTCCTGTTCAATAAGCAAAATATCAGAAGAAGCTACCCAGCCAAAAATATCGGAAGATATTGACGGGAAACAGACATCATCCTAAGATGAAGGAACTTTTAATGTTACTAGAAATTCAGAAATAAAGTGGAAAAATTAAAGTTTTTCGAAATCACCAGAAATGCCTGATCGGTTTACAAATTGCCATGTTATGCCTAGGATTCCCTAGTGCCAGAATGCTTTGGAACAAATCTCTTGGAATTGGTTTGCTTCAGACCCTCGACACGCGATCGTTTCTTCCAATTTTGTAGTCATTTACATACGAGTACAATGTAATAAAGAATTTGGAAAATGATATCTGGAACTGGAAATGGAACAAGATCTACATGTAGATAATCAGATGATACCCTTCACTAGACATCTCTCCATACTTTAGTAGGCTAGAGTAAAACCGTGCCCATGGGGAATCAAAATATTAGTGCTGTTTGGAAAAAGTAGCCTATTCCATGATTTTGTAATATACCAAGGGACTAATACCGAATTTGATAAGCTAGTTTTAGGAAAATTTGGCTTAAGTGCAACTGAGCGCATACCTCTTGGCCATTCTTTATATATTGTTCACTGATTTACCACGTACAACTTACTCGAAATACTGCGACAAAAAGTATACATAAGGCTGGGAACTTCAGGACTAACCTGTAATAGCTAAAGCAGAGGGGAAAAACAAAACTGATGATTATTTCAAAGCACTGCAGAAGAAATGCCATCTATATACATGAAAATCCTATAGAACGGGTACATAAATATAACTACTTAGGAACAAATGTTAATAACAATAACGATATAACTGAATAAATTAGAATAAGAATAGGAAAAGCGCGCATTTTCAAAAAACTTCTAAAAACTGCCACGATATCAATCTGAAACTCAATGCTTCTAGTTAAATGATACGTGTTTTCAGTAATGCTTTACTGAGTAGAAGCATGAACATTAAATAAAGCCACCATAAGGAAAATAAAGGCCTTTGAGATGTGGACATACCTGTGAATGCTCAAGATACCATGGGTGGATACAATAACAAACATGGAGGTTTTAAGAGGAATGAACAAGGAACCAGAAATATTAGTAATCATCGAACGATGAAAATATTCGAGTTGGTTCACATTATGGGGATAGAAAAATACCAACTATTGCATCTAATCATGCAAGGTAAGATTCAATGTAAAAGGAGTGTAGGACGTCGATGCACCTCTTGATTACGAATCTGAGGCTGGTTCCAATACACATCATTCGACCTATTTAGAACAGTAATCTTCAATATACGTATAGCAATGATGATTGCCAAACGGAGAAGGTACCCTAAGAAGAAGAAGTTCTATGTAAATGGGCTGATAACCATTCTGTCACTTCAGGTTCGAAATTTGTTGGGACTGGTGAAAAAGATCAAGTGAAGAGACAGGCAAAAAGGAGTTTTGCGTTCAGAAGTTAACTGTATAACCTTTATATAGAAGGAATCGACAAGCTCGACCAAATAAATGGTGGGCTACTACAGAATTTTTCTAAAATTTAAGAAATGGATATTTGGGTGATACTTGACGCAGTTTATTTACCATGCTCGAATTGTTGGCTAGAATACAAGCGAGATGCCACACTTCAAGGGGTCTGCAAATAATCAACTTTAAACTGTGCCTGGCTTAATAAAAACTGGAATACTATCTGCCAACACCTGAAACAGAAATGGACCCCTGAACTACGTCTTCCAGTGCACCATCCTCGACAAAAAAATCTATAAAGAGGTTTAGACGAAACTTCTCTCGCAAGAATAATGGGAATTACACCAATTTGCAAATAATAAATCATTGCAGCAAGTGGGATTTGAACTCGGGCTTCCACGATGTTAGGCCGGCGCTCTGCCTTTGGACTACGAAAACTACCTTGGATTACGAGTTTACGACGTGGTCACGACCGGACTCAAGCAGATTGTTCACCCTGTATATGTTTGGTCCAAAATATGCTCTTTTTGGTCAAGAGTAAAACCTGAACCATGTGCAAAGTATTAGTTCTATTTAACTAATACTTCTTAAGTTCAAGCAAAAATATAATGTTATTGTTAAGGTGCTCACCCTGCATATATTTTACCGACATTCTCTCGCCTTCGAGCCAGGTAAACATATAATTCGCATGCAAAATGTCGTCTTCCTTCAACAAATAGTTTTTGAGCTATACCGCCAACAGAGAGCCAGACAGAGAAACATACGAGCAGACGGGCAGGCAGACGGACAGACAATACTTCCTTCATTTTTTAGAAAAACGACCTTCCACGAAATCCAAATGGACAAGGTCGATTATATGCCAGAGGTAGATAGAAGCAAGGAGTCAACGAAGGGCAAAAATAACTTTTGCAAAGGAAAGGTTCATGTTTTTGAAAGAAGAAAATTGTTATGTTTATGCTGAAAATGGTAGATTCAGTACCTGTTAATTTAAAAAACAAAACGAAATTGTTGTGTTTTTTATTCAGCAGCGGTATAAAATAGTAGAAAGCGAGTAATAATTTTGTCAAATAAATTTCGGGCCTGAAAGGGCGAAGTTACTAATTGTGGGAGAGGCTGTCGTAGGTTTTTCAATAACTGCGCATCCTTACACGATTACCACCTCCGAAAAGATCATTTTCAAGTGTTACTCTACAAAAAATATTGCAATTATGAATTATAAATTTTGCAAATTTTTGTTTCTATATGCTACGTAATTTAATTTTCTTGCGATTTCGTCAACCTAAAAGTTTTTATAGAAAATGAATAATATTAGAACACCCCAATATAACTCTCAACAACGTGAGAGGGTTATATATTTTTAAATTCTAGCTACATATTTAGAGCATAAATGCAATTTAGATTTAATTACAACTGTAGAATGCTACTTAATATAATTAAACTGCTCCTAGGAATAAGTGCTGCACTTTGTGAGCTTAAATCGGAGTTTTCAGTACGCTACAGCCATTGTCAATGCGTAATGCATAGTGCATGAAGTCTGTGACCAAGAAATCGAATTAAGGCACTTACTCTGACACCCTTGCACTTAATTAACTAATTTTATGCAACTATATGCTTAGTAACATTAGGTGAAAATCCTATGCTATTGGATTATACATTTCTGGTAAATCCGATCGTCCGCTGAAGTTGAAATGTATTTTCGTAAAAACATTTGTTTATTTAGAAGTGAACCCGAGATCAATATATTCCTTAACGTTTAAATGGAGAAATGATATGTATTTATTTATAAATATTTAAACATTTAATAAAACAACCACACGTACAACTATGTCAATTCCTCTTGTACCCTAACCGTTTAACGGTTGTTGTTATCATACTGGCTACCATATTCACAATAATTGTTTTCTTAACAGCAGCTCGGAATATTTCGCTTGTAGTCTTATCATACCATTGACTTAGGTTCTTCAACCATGAGGTTCGTCTTCGTCCTGGACCACGCTTACCGAAGATTTTCCTCCATAATCAGATGTAAAGTTTAATTTACAGTTATGTGATAGTTTTAATTACTGTAAAATGTTTACTAGGCATTTGATATATTTAATACATCTTAATTTAAACAAATACCAGGAAGGCCGGATAGGATAGATCAACACAGCGTTCAAGGAAAAGTCCAAACAAAAATGGTACAAATAACAGAACCGAACACGTTTGTGTAGTTCTACAACCACCATCCTTGAATAGTCTCTCAACAGACAAGAAATGCAAATTTAGAAGAGCTACCAGAAATAACCGCAGATAAATATATAAGAGAAATAAAGCTCCAGTGAAGGCGGCATCTCGGCAGAACTTCTCAAGGGAAGAAGGGAAAAAGTCAGCGATTATTTAGAAAGCGCCGAAAACATACCTAAACAAGGGAACGATTACAGCAGTGTAGTAATACCTTATATAAAAAGATGACCCAGACAATCTGGGCGACTTTTGTCATATATTTCTTTTTCCACATCTCTTACTGTAAATACGAACGAATAAATTTGTCAGTTATCAAACAGGTGATTTCAGAAAGGACTATAGTATATAGGACCATCTGCACACACTTAGAATATTTATAGAAAAAAAATAGTGGATATAATGTGTTTCTATACTTGATATTCGTTGACTATGAAAAGGGGTTCAACAGCCTGGAGCTAAGATGTCGAAGAGGCACTAGTCAATAGCAGTATAGATTTTAGATACAGAAAATTATTCATAATATCATCCAAAACACTAATAGGACGAACTGCAAACAACTGCGAGTCCAATAACAATATGACTCAGAGATAATGTTTACTTATTTCAATCAGTAACCATGGAGCATAAGGTAGTATCAACGACAAGTACTTGAGAATTACCTTTGAAATGCTGATGATGTATTCTTAATTGGTTGATGTTGGGAAGAACTTCAATCGGTCATTATGAAATATTGAAAATCATGTCGAATACAAGTTGCCAACAGGAAATATCAATGGATAGAATTAAAATATAAGAATTTAGAATAACTATATATTAGCATAATCATTAGAGCAAGCAAAGAAAATCAAATAGTTGAAACAATTATACACGCAGGATTTATATGATGGAGGAAACTAATATAGAAGCAACTAGGGGACACCTATAAATCTGATAAGAGGGTAAGTAAGTAACAAATAAAAAATATCTACTAACTTTTAAATAGTCGGTTGCACTAATTTCATATGTTGAAGTATGTTGATTATAAAGGATGCTTCACTGCTCTTTGAGGAATAGAAGGTTCCTTTTTCTGAAGTTGGTGTAGTTTTTACAGTTAATGGATCTTCTAGAAAGAATAATTAGTTTCCCGAAGAGCAAAGTTTATACAACGAAAGAATCACAGAGGAAATGTCGCGGAACCTGTTTACTTGTTAAATTGCTTAAATGGATTTAACTCGCAAGTAAAACATGGCTAAATGTGTGACTGACATTCTCAGATAAGTTGGATTTTGTGTATGCAATGTTTTGCATGCCCTGGCGAAGTAAGAAATACAAATATTTCTCAAAAACAATAGTTGATAGACACAGAAGTAATTGATTTCCACAATCTCCCCAAGATCCTGAAAGTCACGAATTTAAAAAAGTAAAAAAGGGATTCGCAGCGTAAACACTTGACATTTCGACAGTGCTGTATTAAACTCTAACCTTATTTATTTTATTTTGGAAGGCGTTTTCTTGCTTCGCCTTGTTATATATTCTATTAGCGAATTCTCGAATTGCAAGCTGGAAATAGAAAACTGGAGAGCCCTGTCAGTAGAACACGTACGCTGCGCCTAACCCAATAACGTGGGAATATTACAATTCTGGTAAGCGAATTCCGAGGACAGCGTTTACTTAAAAGCTGCTGCAATTTTTGCGTTGATTTATCGAATTAATTTTGATTTTAGATACAGTAGTGGTTTATATATTTTGGAAATAAAGGTGATTTTATATGCAGTATTACTTTTGTGTCTGGGATTTGAGTTTAAATAACTAGTAAGTCATGATTTTAAAAATAATCAGATTCGTTTCTATTCTAGAAAAAATCTACTAAAATATAAAGTTAAAAATAGGTTTTATTATTTAGATGCAATTATTCATTTTGTATTATGTCAAGTTTTAGATCTATTGAGTTATTTATAGTTTACTAACGGGAAATACATAAAGGACACTAGTTTTATACGTTTTACCTCATGTCCGGTATATTTCGATTGAACTTTTCTTTCCAAGGTCCAATGGAGAAAGTTGTACTATTTGTACAAGGTGCATTACAAAGTCAACTATTGAAGTTACTCTATTTTCACTTCACAAGTAGGGTGAAGTGATCCCTCATTTAATTACTGCATAGCTTTGTAAAAAATTTTAACGCCAATTTCTATAGTTTTTATTAGATATAGGGTATTTGATGAAATGTCACAGTACATTTCTACACTTTTCCGAAGTAAGTCAACGACACGCATTAGTATTCCATTGGCGTACATATTTGAGTGAGCGAGGCTTTATTCTGTACACTTTATTATTCGTGTTCCCAAAGGAACTCGAATGTCTTCAAATTGGTATATTAAATAACCTCTCGTCTCAACGTATTTTCCAGAAAAAAAGATTTTCTAAGTAACCTCCAACTGGGAAAAATGAATGAGAGAACGCGCATAATACATTTTAAAATTGAAAATGTTTAACGAATTGGAGATCTGACGCTAGTACGGTGCTCTTTTAGCGATTTCTGTGACGCTTGGAAAATGCGCAGTTTCGCGAATTTTTGTAAGTTGTACGTATTGCAGGTGAATGTTGTTGGTGTCATTTTGAAGATCTCGTCAAGGGCGAACTTTCTGGAGAGGTTGTGAAAATGTAAGATTCGAGGAGGCGTTGAAACGATTTTTTGGACACGAAAGCGTTCGATGCTGTTACATCGCATACTTTCTGAAAGATCCAAATGTAATTTTTGGCTAGTTGGAAAGAGGATGAACCAACGCTCATTGGACTGGCTGGTTTTTGGGGTCTGCGATGCACGGGGGGAGGTTATAGGGGTAGAAAGCATTTGTAGCAAATTGGACGTTCGCATAAATAGGGAGCAAGAAAAAATGTCGAATTTTGTTTTTGGCAGTATGTGGATGAATCTGTGGGTTTTTAAGAATTTTGGGGCTCAGGGTGATTTAGGGGTTGCTAAATTGAGAAACCGTTATAATTATCAGAAAAATTTAAAAATTAATATTTTTAATGCGCTGTTTGGAGACTTTCTGCTGGTCGATTTCATTTTTTAAGAGAATTCGGCATGTGGGAATTTTGCCACCCATGTGGATTTGGGGTTGCAAAATTGGGAAAACCGTTATAATTATCAGAAAAACTTTAAAATTAATAGTTGTGTAAAATTCGCTGTTTGTAGACTTTCTACTGGTGAATTGCATTTTTTTAAGAAAACTCGGGATGTGGGAATTTTGCGACTCATGTGGATTTGGGGGTTGCAAAATACGGAAAACCCTTAAAATCAATATTTGTGTGAAATTCGCTGTTTGGAGATTTCCTACGCGTCGATTGTATTTTGTATGCGAATTCGGGATGTGAGAATTTTGGGGTTCAGTTGAATTTTATGGGTTCGAAAATGGGAAAAAGGTTATAATTATCAGAAAAACTTTAAATTGAACATTTGTGCGAAATTCGCTGTTTGGGGACTTGAGGGCTCGATTATATTTTTTAAGAAAATTCGGGGTGTGGGACTTTTGGGGTTTAGAGGATTTGGGGGTTGCAAAATGGGGAAGACGTTATAATTATCAGAAAATCTTTAAAATGAACATTTGTGTGAAATTTGCTGTTTGGAGACTTTCTACTACTGTTTTTATTTTTTAAGAGAATTCGGAATGTGGGAATTTTTCGACCCATGTGGATTTCGAGGCTGCAAAATATGGAAAACGTTATAATTATCAGAAAAACTTTAAAATCAATATTTGTATGAAATTCGCTGTTTGGAAACTTTCTACGGGTCGATTGTATTTTTTAAGAGAATTGGGAGTGTGGGAATTTTGGGGTTTGCAAAATGGCGAAGGCGTTATAATTATCAGAAAATCTATAAAATGAACATCTGTGTGAAATTTGCTGTTTGGGGACTTTCTACTAGTGTTTTTATTTTTTAAGAGAATTAGAGATTTGGGAATTTTGCGATCCATGTGGAGTAAGGAAGTTGCAAAACATGAAAAACGTTATAATTATCAGAAAAACCTTAAAATCAATATTTATGTGAAATGCGCCGTTTGGAGACTTTCTACTGGCCGATTTTATTTTTTAAGAAAATTTGGGAGGTGGCAATTTGGCGGTCCAGGTAGATTTAGGGGTTACAAAATGGGGAAAACGTTGTAATTATCAGAAAAGTTTATTAATATTTGTGTGAAATGCGCTGTTTGGAGATTTTCTACTGGCCGATTTTATTTTTTAAGAAAATTTGGGAGGTGGCAATTTGGCGGTCCAGGTAGATTTAGGGGTTACAAAATGGGGAAAACGTTGTAATTATCAGAAAAGTTTATTAATATTTGTGTGAAATGCGCTGTTTGGAGACTTTCTGCTGATCAATTGCATTTTTAAAGGAAACTCGGGATGTAGGAATTTTGCGACCCATGTGGATTTGGGGGTTGCAAAATATGGAAAACCCTTAAAATAAATATTTGTGTGAAATTCGCTGTTTGGAGATCTCCTACGCGTTGATTGTATTTTTTATGGGAATTCAGGATGTGGGAATTTTGCGGTTCAGTTGAATTTTATGGGTTCGGAAATGGGAAAAAGGTTATAATTATCAGAAAAACCTTAAAATGAACATTTGTGAGAATTTCGCTATTTGGATACTTTTGACGGCTCGATTGTATTTTTTAAGAGAATTCAGGGTGTGGGAATTTTGGGGTTTAGAGGATTTGGACGTTGCAAAATGGGGAAGACGTTATAACTATCAGAAAATCTTTAAAATGAACATTTGTATGAAATTTTCTGTTTGGAGACTTTCTACTAGTGTTTTTATTTTTAAGAGAATTCGGAATGTGGGAATTTTGCGACCCATGTGGTTTTCGAGGCTGCAAAATATGGAAAACGTTATAATTATCAGAAAAACTTTAAAATCAATATTTGTATGAAATTCGCTGTTTGGAAACTTTCTACGGGTCGATTGTATTTTTTAAGAGAATTGGGAGTGTGGGAATTTTGGGGTTTGCAAAATGGCGAAGGCGTTATAATTATCAGAAAATCTATAAAATGAACATCTGTGTGAAATTTTGCTGTTTGGGGACTTTCTACTAGTGTTTTTATTTTTTAAGAGAATTAGAGATTTGGGAATTTTGCGATCCATGTGAAGTAAGGAAGTTGCAAAACATGAAAAACGTTATAATTATCAGAAAAACCTTAAAATCAATATTTATGTGAAATGCGCCGTTTGGAGACTTTCTACTGGCCGATTTTATTTTTTAAGAAAATTTGGGAGGTGGCAATTTGGCGGTCCAGGTAGATTTAGGGGTTACAAAATGGGGAAAACGTTGTAATTATCAGAAAAGTTTATTAATATTTGTGTGAAATGCGCTGTTTGGAGACTTTCTGCTGATCAATTGCATTTTTAAAGAAAACTCGGGATGTAGGAATTTTGCGACCCATGTGGATTTGGGGGTTGCAAAATATGGAAAACCCTTAAAATAAATATTTGTGTGAAATTCGCTGTTTGGAGATCTCCTACGCGTTGATTGTATTTTTTATGGGAATTCAGGATGTGGGAATTTTGCGGTTCAGTTGAATTTTATGGGTTCGGAAATGGGAAAAAGGTTATAATTATCAGAAAAACCTTAAAATGAACATTTGTGCGAATTTCGCTATTTGGATACTTTTGACGGCTCGATTGTATTTTTTAAGAGAATTCGGGGTGTGGGAATTTTGGGGTTTAGAGGATTTGGACGTTGCAAAATGGGGAAGACGTTATAACTATGAGAAAATCTTTAAAATGAACATTTGTGTGAAATTTTCTGTTTGGAGACTTTCTACTAGTGTTTTTATTTTTAAGAGAATTCGGAATGTGGGAATTTTGCGACCCATGTGGTTTTCGAGGCTGCAAAATATGGAAAACGTTATAATTATCAGAAAAACTTTAAAATCAATATTAGTATGAAATTTCCTGTTTGGAAACTTTCTACGGGTCGATTGTATTTTTTAAGAGAATTGGGAGTGTGGGAATTTTGAGGTTTGCAAAATGGTGAAAGCGTTATAATTATCAGAAAATCCATAAAATGAACATCTGTGTGAAATTTGCTGTTTGGGGACTTTCTACTAGTGTTTTTATTTTTTAAGAGAATTATGGATGTGGTAATTTTGCGATCCATGTGGATTTAGGAGGTTGCAAAACATGAAAAACGTTATAATTATTAGAAAAACCTTAAAATCAATATTTGTGTGAAATTTGCTGTTTGGAGACTTTCTACGGGTCTACTGTACTTTTTTCGGGATGTGGGAAATCCTTAAAATCAATATTTTTGTGAATTTCGCTGTTTGGAAATTTTCTGCTGGTCAATTGTATTTTTTAAATTTCTTAAATTTAGGACATTGGCCAATAGGACCTTCTACATACTGACAATATAGCGACTCACGATTATCGAGTTGGTACAAGCTAACTTGATTTTCTTTCACGTATCAAGTGAACTAATTTAAAAATGTCATTTGATTTTTCTAGATTTTAAGCATAAAAAGCAAAAAAAAATGGTTGGACAAACATTATTCATTAGCTTTGATACTCATGTAATATAATGGCATTACGTTTTCTCTGGTATATATTTTAAATTATTATATTCTCTTTCTAAATATAATTTGTAGTACGGTTAATAATCTATACCTTTTTAAAATATCATTTCGTTATAATCCCAATGCAAGAAAATACAACTCGTTCTTTGGACTCGTTGTATTTTCAGCTTTGAGATTATAGCTTATAATATTCATTAAAAAACCATCGATAATAAGCGTACTACTTATTATATTACCCCTGAGAATTCAAAATGTGAGAATTTTGCGACCCAGGTGGATTTGGGGGTTGCAAAGTGGAGAAAACGCTATAATTATCAGAAAAACCTTAAACTCAATACTTGTGTGAAGCTCGCTGTTTGGAGACTTTCTACGGGTCGATATTCGCGATGTGGAGTTTTGCGGCCCAGTTGGATTTGGTGGATGCAAAATGGGGAAAACGTTAGAATTATAAGAAAAACATTAAAATCAATATTTGTGTGAAATTTGCTGTTTCGATATTTTCTACTGGTCGATTGTTCAGGATGCGGTTGTGAAGGGGGATGACCTTATTTTCTCAATTTTTAAATAAGGAAAATGTGATTTCTTTTATCCTGGCTTATTGTGACATTGTAAATTTGCAAGTAAATAGTAAGTAGCGTGTCGGATTGTATTTTACTCTAACATGAATAATATTACGTGGGGTAAGGTCATTGGCGCGCTGCATTTGTTCGCAGAATGGTAGTGGCCACTGGCAGGGTTGGCATGTTAGTGTCAGCTGTTTGTACTAAAACTTAATGCGCGATTGTAATAGAACAAATTGATGGGAACTTTAAAAATATAAATACGTACCGGGTGGTTGGTCATACCTCTGAACATAGGCAATTTACATTGCTTATCACGGTTATGCATATTCCTGCTCACTATTTTTATGGAAAAAAATGGTAGTGGTACTAAATTAAAGAGAATAATTTTCCGCGTCGTTCAATATTAAACACTTATGGCATAATGTTAATCGTCCATAAAAATATTAATTTTAACATTTAGATATTCCCCTCACTTATATTTGGGAAAATCTAAATTTTAAAATTAATAATTTTATGCACAATTAACATTATCCAATAAGTTTTTAATACTAAACTACGCGAAAAATTATTCTCTTTAATTTAGTACCACTACCATTTTTTTCCTTAAAAATGGTGAATAGGAATATGCATAACAGTGAGAAGCCATATAAATTGCCTAGGTTCAGAGGTATGACCAACCACGCGGTATACATGTGTATATGTACGGAAAATGCAAAGTTACTTAGTTTATACAATGTAACAGCTCCCCAAACAACAGATACTTTTAAAATAATATATTTATTGAACAATTAATACAAAAGTAAAGGTACATATTGTAATGTTTTTAAGTGGTTGAGTGGTAAGAAATAAATAACGCACAAGTTTATATTTTTATTTATTCTACCGAACGTACAAAGCTGCAACTATGAATGAATTCAGAGGTTTTTGCCACCCTGCATTTGCTTCGACCCCCTGTTGGTGCAGGTAGCGGCTGGGCCTCCCAGGCCAAAACTGTCCTTCGGAGAATTGTCGGCACAAACACCACAATACCTTCCCTTTAAGATTAAAACCTTATCTTTAGTACAGTGGCAACTTAAACATACCGTTACCAACTCTTAGATATAATACACACACTTAATTCTAACAATAGGTACTATTTATTTGGTGCAGACAATACTGCTGCCAAATCGATCGGGAACTTTTTTGTTCCGTTCGCTCCTACGAACTTGTGGAGTTGCGGAAGTAGAAGCTAATTGTGTCTACACCTGTTGTGTTATGTACCGAATTTCCTACAACTAAGACTAAATCTTTATTTGGTTCAACTACTTTATCAGTTCTATTATTATTTACATGGATCCCATCCTCGTCGCCAATGTAATGTTTTTAAGTGGTTGAGTGGTAAGAAATAAATAAGGCACAAGTTTATATTTTCATTTATTGTACCGAACGTTACAAAGCTCCAACTATGAATAAATTCAGAGGTTTTTGCCACCCTGCATTTGCTTCGACCCCCTGTTGGTGCAGGTAGCGGCTGGGCCTCCCAGGCCAAAACTGTCCTTCGGAGAATTGTCGGCACAAACATCACACATATAGACTAAATAACTCAAACAATCTATTCACATTTAATCCTTTTTCACACTGCCCCGTTCCTCCTAATAAAAGCATCTTCGCTCCAGTTCTTATATTTGCTATTAAAGCACGTTTCATGAGTAAAGAAAATAAACTATATGATCAATAATATGTCGAGCCGCCGATCGGATGTCTTGTAATTCTCAGGACTCATTTAAAACAGCTTATAAATGTAATAATAAGAATGACTCATATAAGCAATACATCTTCTAAAGTTATATACAAAAATTTAATGTTATATTGAATTCAACATCTTTATCTAAATGCAAATTAATATTAAAGTGTACAAGATGCTAAAAAGGTTCAAAACTGCAGTACTTATTATTTATTAATGGTCTGCTATGGAAGTGCAGTAAAACTTAGCAGTAACGTTTCGCGTGGAGTATAGTAAGTAATAATAATACATATCTGAACAAATTTAAAACTTTTTTTTATTTCTATAACTTGTAATTTTTTCAGATTTTGCAAATTTTATGCCAGACTTGAAAATTAGCAAAATTTATTTTCAATGCATTAAGGAAAGGTAGATAAATTTCAACTTCTGTACATTTTTTAATTTCATGTTATATGCTTCATCTTATCTACCTTATTTTGTCAAAAGTGTGGACAGGTGTTGGTTGAGAATTGGTAGGAGTGGTGCTATGGACTGACTAACTAGATCACCTAATTAGAGTTCGACATGTTTGTGGATTTTGGAAAAATAAACATGTTATTATTGTAAGAAACCAGACAGAGACAATTTTTAACGGTTAATTAACCAAATTGCAATGAAACTCCTGTAGGGCCTTCTTTGCTTTACTTTCGGGGTTATTTTCCAATCATAAATTGACAGTTTTTAAAAAGATTTGCATGGGCGTATAGAGAATTAAAAATTGTTAAATTAAAGTCGTGGAGAGGGAGATAATATATATTTCTGTGAGAAGCTGTAACTGTGTCACTGTGGTTTGGAAAAGGCAAACAACAAATAATATAAAGAGCAAAGAAAATATCAAAACATCTAATAATTTTAAATTTCGCAGCGTAAGCTGTGGCTGAAGTTCCAATAATTTATAGAACAAAGGCAGGTGCAGGTGCACTTCTGCGCGTTAAAACTACATCGCTGATGACGTTACGCTATATAGAAGAGATACATACATTTAAGTTTTTAAGTTTGGGTGTGGTAACGCAATTCCCATTCCACATGCTCTAATCAACTGCGTGCTGACATAGCTGCGTAGAGGTTTATGCAAAAAAGCCATATAGCGCTTCCATTACTAATACTTATTCAACATCGTTCATATTTTTTTAGATATATTTATCGGTCTTGTATGTTCTTAGTTAAGTTGATCTACTGAAGACATTTGAAAAAATAAGTAAATAGTGATTAGCATTATTATTCTGCTCACAGTTGTATCATTTATTGAGCTACTGATTGATAAAAACGTCTAGTAATATTACAGGTTAAGGAACTACTAGCGGGAAAAAGTGATATTTTTCCGGTTTGCTCTATTTCACAATACAGTTGCGTTCAAATGAGGTGTTTTATCTGCACAGCTTTAAATAATTGAACTTTGCTGCAACATTTCATCGACGCGGGCTTAGGCCGTTATGATGAACCTCGAACTACTGATTAATTTATATCAGAAGGGATAGCTTAGAGACGTAGGAGAATTGAACAATATATGGTAAAACAAATTGCGAATGGTAGCGGACGCCAATATCACGTGTACCAATCGCTGGGATGCACAAGTGAAATATGCAGCTCAAAACAAATTGTTTACACAGAATTGATATATTTATAAGTAGTTACACGATATATTTATTTAGTTTTTATACCATAAAGTATATTTACACGAAGCAACTACCTAAAGAGGGCAACTAACTTATAAGCAATAACAACACACCACCACCAACAGTAATGTTTATACTTATTGATTTATGCCGAGAAATATATTCTCTACAACGTTTTTACGGCACTAAGCTATATCTTCAGATTTGGAAACAAGAAAGAAAAAAACGTAACAATAACTTGGTCACTAAGAGTATAAATATACAAAAAGCGGAGTTGAAAGAAGGAGAGGAACAATAAATTCTGAAAAGATAAATTTAAAATTGACATAAAAATGAAAAGCAGCTACACCATTAAAGGAAAAGATAATAAGGTAATCATTGTGGCTGAATTACAATCGTGGGAAATAAAAAATAAAATTATAAAAAAAACAATTAGAAAGTGCCAAAATATACATTGATAATGATTTTACTTTTGAAGAAAAAAATACACACTAATAGCTAATTCGAGGTTCGGTTTTCTCTTCCATATCGTATTCACGCTTGTAAATAAATCCGAATTTTTTAACTATTATTGGGTGGATACTCACTGGAGGACGCTGAATTAGTGCTGGAGCTATTCGTCGTGCCCGAGGCAGTCCGATAATACGGAGGGGTTCCTGCTTCGGGTTTGCCCAGGGGGGTAGAGGATCCTAGGCGGCGAGTAACATCGGGTGCTGGAGGCAGTCGATCCTCCTGAAACCACGACAAACCAAAGTTACTTTGGAACAAGATATATCAAAGACTTCTAGTTTGGAAACGACTAGCTTGTGGTCACTTGATAGAGAACGCAAACGACAGTAATTGGGAGGTCAAATCCTGCGACCTGTGTTTACTTGTGCTCCGGCAAATTTGGGTCGCGCACCGGTAAATTGCGGCGAGTTTGCCTTTAGTAGGCCACGAGCTAAATTGAATTTTGATTAATTATTGATATAATAATTATTATCATTCGAACCAACTGAAATAATACATGTTATTCAGGGGGTGAAAAATAGTATTAAAAACTTCTAGGGGTTATACACTCGAACCAATAAGATAAAAGTTCTTATAAAAACATGCATTTTGAGGAAGCTGCAGCACAGAAAAAAGTAATAGAAAAACATTTTTTCTTCTACGACCACTACTAAAAGTAGGCCTTTTAGCGCTTGCTTTTTTCAAAATGACGTTTTATAATAATTGAACGTGTTAAAAATGAAATCAGCTGTCTACTTTTAGCCTATGTGCTAAAAGTAAACAGCTGGTGTTGAATTTCAAATTTAGAACTGAAAGTGAGGTTGTAAAGTTATTTTAGTTACTTCTTTCATTAGAGGTAAAGTGTTTTTTAAATAATTAAAGCATTATATGAATTTGCAAGGTAGATAAGCAATTACTGGATCTAGAATAATTACCCTGATGGGTTTACATATTCACCAGACACTTCTTCCACATTACATACCGAGAGATAATATCAGCTAGGTTAAATGTTTAACTACGTGAAAATAATTACGTTTTTGTCAAGACACATTAACATTTTTTATTAAAAATTGATAAAAAGACGTAACTTTTCTCTAAATCACAAAGTTAGCTTCTTCAGATGAATATTTTTTCCAAAAATTAGGACACTATATAACAGGATCACATTCTGAAAAATATTAATACATGTTAGTTTTAGATAGGTGAAAGGATAAAATTTCCTCAATATTTTAAATTACCTGTTTTATATTCATCTTGATTTTTTTCAAATTACATTTAAACAAGAATAAGAAACGGCAAATTTAAGGCCGTATAAAAAATATTGTGTGCAAACTGGTGCTTTGGCTTCGTTTCATAATTTTCATGTCTCGTGCCTAAACGTCCACTTTTAGCACTTGTTGCACAAATAGCTATTTTTGTTTAATTAAAATAATGTAGAATACGTTACTTTGGTGGAATTTCGCATATATAATAATAATAATAATAATTGTTTTTATTTTGAAAATAAACAGGTATATAAAAACACATATACGTTATATTTTTCAGAAAAAGTCATTTCTGCAAGGGCGGATAGTTTATCATGGTTCGAATCTAAACGTTCGTCAGTTTTAGTTGAATATCCGAACAATGTTTATTAAAAAAGTTACGTCTTTTTTGAAGAAATTTAAAAATACTAAGTTGAATAAAGTTGAAATAAGGCGTAGTACTGTTCTACATGACTTATCTTTGTTCAAATGATATTTAGTCGAAATTATAAAGAAAATTCGGATACTACTAGTTCCAATTTCACTTCCCTCGTCTAGAAGACGAACGAAGTATTGTAATCGCGAAAATATTACATTTCAAGGTTTCGTCAGATCTCTACGTTTTAGGGTTCATAGATGACGCCTGTCTGTCTGTTTGTCGGTGTGTCTGTCTGTCTGCCAGTCTGCCTCTCTGTCTGTTTATCTGTCCGTCGGTCTGTCTGTCTGTCTCGCTGTCTGTTGTTGGCATAACTCAAAAACTATTCTTTGGATGAGAACGATATTTTGTATGCGGATTGTATGTCTTTCTGGCATGAAAGCGAAAAAAAATCGATAAAATATATCCAAAGTCGGCACCTTACAAAAATAAAATTTTGCCTATTTTTGCTTTAATTCTAGAACTATTACTTAAATAAAAGTGATACTTTGCACATAGCTCAGGTTTTTACCCTTCACGAAAAATGGTTATTTTGGACCCAAAAAATACAAGGAAAACACCTTCAACAACTGAAGTTTTTTTCTTTTAATATTTTCTAAAGTTTTAGTTTAAAAACTTCCACTTTCGAGGGAAGTTCTGTGTAGAGCCGCTTATCATTTTTTTCGAACGGTATTGTTGAGAACTAGGGTTGTGGTCAGTTATCTCAACGTTAGTTGAATATATAAGAGTATCTTAATAAAACGACTCACTTCGTGAAACAAATATATTCAAGTTAATATTTTTTGTTTGATGTGTCAGCTTAACAACAAATCCATGGCGACGCGATCATAACATTACTCCCCACAAAAAAAAGATTGGGGAAGGAAGGTCAGGTAGGAAAACTAATATAATTCCGTATGATTTGACAAGATTAAATTTAGGTAGAAAATCTATTGCATCTTTTCAACAATCCTTAACTCTAACAATGACAATAACAACAAATCCATGGCGACGTATCAAAGAGTACACTGTCAACAATTCCAAACAAGACTTTTTACTTAAAACAGTTTAAATTTTTGGATTATTCAACTAGACTTGGCAAATATTTTGTCTAATAGGTTATGATGAAAAATGCCTACCATCCTTTCTGAAACTACCCTTTCTGACCCTTACACTTAATTCTTTCCAATGCCACTTAAATTAGCATGAAAAGTCAAGCAGGTGTATATTCCAAATTACACGACTTTTACTTTTTCTATGTTATTTTATTTAAATAAATACTTTAAAACCATTCTCAGCACTGTGGATCCCGTAAAATGCAATTTTGAACCCGAAGTTTCTTGATGTGTTGAGTACTGTCACGCCTAGATCTTTGTAACCCTAATTGTTGAAACCCTGTATATGTATACATGGTTGAAAGTTGCCCTTTTCTGTAAAATTCTGAATTATTTAATTTAAGAGAAAGGAGAACTGGGCTAAAATTATTGGTCTTTTCCATTTAGATTTCTAACCAAACATGGAAGAAACAATATTCCGTGTAGAAATTTTAAGGTCTTGCATTGTGATCACATGTTTAACTCAATGAAGTAAGTACCCACTTTTTGATTTACAGTTCTAATAGTTGTGTTAGCTATGGTTGCTACAAATACTCGGACATGAGAAAAGCAATTAACAAGATTTGTCAGTAGTGACAAAAGTAGTTCTGACAATTGTATATACAGTGATTTTTTCATATTTTTAGAAATTGCTTTCAGCTCCACACTTTACATGAAAATATGAGTAGTATTACACTATGGAAGGTTTGAAATCTAATTGAATTTCTTTATAGCAAAAGGCTTAAAAACGTGGGATCTTTATTTAAAAAAACACAGTTTGGGTTCTCATTATATGATTTAGCTTGCAAATTCTTGTACTCAATATGTGTCATTTCCTAATTAAACTGTTTTATAAGTAAAGCATTTTACTTTTAGTAGGTCAAATCTTGACAACCCGAAATATGTGAGAGTTTATGGGATTAACTAGGAATATCACAGCATGGTTCAATGGTTTTCAGTTTTAACGAAGTAAGAGAAGAGTGATAATCGATTAAGAATCTTTCAATAGCTTGTTAGAGCAAATTATATATAAAATTATTTTCAAAATACGTTTTGATTTACATGAGAGTCCACAAATAAAGTGATAAATAATCAGCAGGAATTAATAAACTTCTAACGTTAATTAATATCTGCAGAAGGTTTGGTTACTTCATCTAAAAGTTCGGAGAAACCTGTTCTACTTAAAACATTCACTATATTCAGCACTATAGTTTTACCAAGGAATGTAATTTAAAAATAATAATATGTGAGCAAACGCAAATGAAATCAAGCTTGGCTTTGAAAATTGAAACATATGTCGATTATTAATTCACATTATGTTGATGTTCTACAATGAAGTAAATATACATAACCTAAATCACTGCATAACTGTCACAGACGGTCATGCCATCATTTTATTTCAAAATTGACATAAAAGGCAACACTTAAACAATGTTATAACTGCTACATCAATCATTTTGAATTATTATAATAACTGTCACATGCTGCCACTTGCTGGTAAAATTGTTTATTATAATAAAAACTAGTGAATGCCAGTGGTCGCTTGAAGTTCGCGAACAAGACAGGAGCCTATGCAAACTTGAAATTCAGTCTGCTTTATGTTTTCCGAAACATTTTTGTGGCGTAATATAATTCATGTTATACCCATAAAATAACATGTACCATTTTATTTTCGTGTTTATTACTCAATTCTTGCATTTACCACGGGGTACGAATGCTACGACTTATGATGCTAGTAGTGTTTCAAAACACTATTATAGCCCGCGTTTCTTGTACTCCTCGGTGCTCAGCATTAATGATAGTCTTCTCAGCCTTGGTGTACAATATGCTATTACGCACTAGAGTTTTGTATTTCAACATGTGAGGGTACAAGGAACAGCTCGGATTATGTGACAAATTTAATCGAAAATGCAAGTCAAAATACTATTACGACTAGAATAGTTATTGTAAATCCGTATTGTAGTATGTATTATCTGTAACCTCAATTACCTTGCGGTGTAGAGGCTGGTGCTTTATACGCTAGTGTGTGGCGGTACAATGCTCAACTTGCGCCGGATTCGGGTTACAGATTTGGAGCGCGCCTCTTGTGCTTGCGCAGCAACCATAGTGTGCGGTGTGTGTCATGGTGATGTGTTGACCTTGTTACTCTATCTCTTAGGTCTGTGGTTCTGAGTAGAGCAGACTTGATTTGGTGCCCAATTGTGAATGGTCTCACCGACCGCGATTTCAATCGCCAAGGCTGCGGAGAAATTCCGACCCCTGGGGGATTCGAACCGAGGACTTGCTTAATGCAAGCCTAGCGCTTTCCCAACTGCGGTATGCGGCTTCTTTGTATTGTAGTAGTGGCATCTAAATACTTATAAATTGAATACGCTTTATAATTAATAAAATAGAAAAAAACAAATAGATGTCGTCACTGCATGTAAAGGCAAAATCACGTAGGCCAACAAACAGCCAACCTGAATTTTCATCAAGTGAAATGAGCTTGCTCTGTATTAATCTCATTGTTTTATATAGAAACTGTTTGGAGTAGAAAATTAAATTTAGCGGACTTGTTCATAACACTTTAAAAACCAACCATTTTGTTCAAATTAATGAGTTTGTTAAAATTAACACCTAGTGCTTAATCATACCATAAATTTGTAGGAGTAGTAAAGATCTCAAAACCAATTAAACAGGTCATTTGATATTTATTATCGATGATTCCTTATTCAGATACCAGTCTCTAAAACATGTGATCAATTTGAAGGTTTTTAATTGTGGCTGGCACACCTTTCCGAGTGGAGTGAATTTTGACATAAAGCTAATAGTCTTTTCAAATGCCATAAAAATTGCTTTGATTTATTGCTAGGAGGGTTCAGAGAGGACCTCTCTCATAATAAAGGACGTCATATTTTTCGCCCATATGTGTGTTGAGAACCCAGGGCTTATTTTGGTTTTTCGAATAAATTTCGTTGGAAAGATATATATACCTATAGTCGATATAGTAAATCGTTTCAGAAAAAAATAAAATCGTAGTGGATAGTAACAAAATCACAGTTAACAAAAATACAAAGCTCCAGGTTCTAGTCATTGAATAACCAATTATTATAAAGCATACCAGAACTGATTGACATCATTTTCGAATTAAGAAGATTTATAACAAGTCCGTATTAACATTTTTGGACACGAACACGACAAAGAAAAAGAATGAATTAAGTTATTTTTAAATATGTCGGTAGACCGCGGACAATTTTATGAATTCTTAACATTGAATAACTTATAAAAAGCAATAATATAATGTTCAATACTTAAAATGAACAAAGCTTTTAAACTTAACCATTATTTAATTTTCGGCACGCTTCTAAATTCAATGACGTTCGATATTTCATGTCTCGTGAAACATAATTTTCACACACCTTAAAACTTGAAATACCTTGGTTTGTCACTCAAAAGTGCCGATTCAATAATAACAATATTCTTTATATTGCATGTTTGACAAATTGTAATCTAGTTTTGATGACATCGGCTTCGCATTGTCTTTCAGTTTCAGGACGGTTACGTTATTTTGAGTGACGGAATCCTGCACTATTCCCACATTGGGAGTCGCTACATTTTAAATTTAAGAGAGAAATAAATTTCTATGTCTGCTTTTCATAAGCCTTGTGTTTGCTAAGAAAACTGTAAAACTTTCAACAACGGGTGCGTTTCAAAAGTTAACAGTGAAAAATGCAAACGCATAAATGATATGCCATTTCGTAAATATATGACCTTAACTAAAATGTGTATATAAACCTTAAGGTATTGATGCTAGTGTTACTGTTTTATTATATTTGGAAACTGAAAACTTTCAAAAGTAAAATTTTCCTTTTCAATTTGATTTGTTAATTATTTTCTAAACTATGCATAGGTATTTATCCCAAAATTGCTAGTGAGAAACTATTTGAAGTTTACCTTCCGATAGTTAAAACTAATGTTTTTGCAGTTATTTCAGATATAAATGTTATGTAATATTACTCTAGTAGTATTAATGATAAGTTGGATCCTGTTTGATGTAGTGGATAATCACTTATAATACAATGAGTAGTCAAAGTTATGTCGACTATTTTTGTGGTGGTGTCACGAATGTCCATTGCGCTTTGGTACGATTAGGACGAGTGCGATAGCACGAGTCCTAATCCCAAGCGCAATGGACATGAGTAGTGATACCACCGCAAAAATAATCTACTTAACTTTGACTAAGAATGGTATTCGAGAGACTATTTAATGAACCAAACTACTTTTTCAAATTAGTTTTCAGTAAATCTAGCAACAACATACGCAATTTCTATAGTAACAGAACACTAATATTGAATTTTTCTAATAAAAATCACATTTGTTTAAAATAGTCACTTATAATACCATGAGTAGTCAAAGTTATGTCGAATATTTTTGCTGTGGTATTACGAATGTCCATTGCGCTTAGGTTCGATTAGCACGAGTGCGCTAGCACGAGTCCTAATCCTAAGCGCACTGGACATGAGTAGTGATACCACCGCAAAAATAATCTACTTAACTTTGACTAAGAATGGTATTCGGGGGACTATTTAATGAACCAAACTACTTTTTCAAATTAGTTTTCAGTAAACCTAGCAACAAACTACGCAATTTCTATAGTAACAGAAAATTAATATTAACTTTTTCTAATAAAAAATCACATTTGTTTAAAATATTCACTATACCACTAGTGAAAATTGTCGATTATTTTCACTAGTGAAAATTGTCAATATAGTTCATTTTTATTGACTCAAAGACGTCAAATCTTGTATTTTTATTGGCCAGTTTTTGATAGATGACAAGTGAGTTGAATAGTCACTTGAATACCTTCTAGGAAGATATATCCGCTGATATTTTTTTGATTGGTCAAAAACCGTCAGAATTCTGGATTTTGATTGGTCACTTTTTGACAGATGACAGGTGAATTGAATAGTCATGGATATATACATATAACTTAGTCCAAGTTTTTATTATATTGTTAGTAAATCTATTAGTTCTATTCAATCATAAATCATAACATATTAGTAAGGTCCGGACAGATTTAATGATAATCATTTTCAAGCAAATGCTCAGTGGCGTATGCTGAAGATTTGTCGTCACTACCATCAACTGTCCTTTGACTTTTCAATTTCTAGAGAGATGGTAATGAATACATTGCTTTATTTAAAAAGCGTTTGCAGTAATTTTTCAAAATGACTATTAAACTATTACCAAGTTGCCTGAATGTAATAAGTAATTGAATAATTATTCCTTTCTCACTGTATAGTAATTTATATTTATTTCTGTGAGACCCTTATAGATAATAAAACCCCACTTGCATGCCTCGAATGTATTATTTTAGTTTAAAAAACCGGCATAACTACATGTGCTGCAACGGACTAAGCATGGCATGGTTGCTCTAATACTATACAGAGATAGTCACGCTTCACCTGGTCAAATGCACAGGCACATCCAAATTCTATAAAACTGTTGTTAGTTTACATATTTTATACTTTTTAATTCAAAGTTTGGTTTGTACAACCATTGCTGTTTTGTGATTTTATTGTGTTATCATTAAATCTGCCCGGACCCTACTTATTAGTGTTCATTTTCTAGATTAGTACATTGTGTATCTAGGACGAAAAGCGCAACATTCCCAGACGACTGTGAATATTGTTGGGCGAGGCGAATGCCAGGAGTCTGGGAATGTTGCTTTTTGTCCAAGATACACATACTATTTTTCCGCCGATCGATACGAGTAATTAAAAAAATTAGTAAATAGTACTCAAATATTCCCTGCCTAGGCCGGGAATATTATTCCTGTACAGTTTTATTGTAAATTACCTAGCAACGGCTGATGTAATGGAATGTTTTACTTTGCTTTACTTTTGTCAATAATGTGTCAGTTCTAGTACGATTGGCGGAAAAAATATTTTGTTTTCAAATCGGACGAATCGGAAGAATTATACTTTTCCTGCAACCGTCTCAAAGTATAAAATATGTCATTGAAGTTGATGTTTCTCTGATGTCACTACTTTCGGCGTCTTTTTGGGCCGCAGAAGGCATGATTGAAGTACGTTATCGTCGTTGCTAGCAAAAAAGATATAACAGAACGAACACGAAGATAAGAAATAACAGAACGGAAATAACTTTTCGGTCTAGGCAGGAAAAAACTTTCCCGGTCTAGCCTATGCACCACTATCACGAACTAAATAGAAACTATTGGGGTTTGTTACATTAAATACATTTACAGCAAGTGAGAATCACTAATCTCCTATCTTTGTAATTGGGTTTATACACACAAATATTAAACAAACAATTAAAAAAGAAGTTATGTTTCAACGCAATAAAGTAGATAGAAATTTAGACTTCTATGTTATCGCACGTAGTTATAGTCAAATTTATACCCATTCGGAGTCACGTGATAATCTAGTAATTTTACGTATGTCGATTCTTAAAAATGCAATTTTAGGGAAATAAATGACATTCCGTTTTGTAGGTTATCCTGACATATGCCAATTTCTAAAACAAGGTTGCTACGGGTTTATTCTCTTATATGAAATCAAACTGAATTTACAAGTTAAAGAAAACATAACATGTCGTAAAATGTAAATATAATAAAGATATGTCAGCTGCTACATTAAAAACCTGCTGCGTATAGCAAATTTTAAGTCAATTTCTGTGCATGCATATTCTGTTATAGAACATTGCCATTTGAAGCCTATTTCCTTGCACAATCTATTTAGGGAAGAAACTGAATGTGAAAAATCTCCAGATTCTTCAACCAAGCATTTTTTAGATTTTTTATGGTTACAAATTCTTTAGCTACATACATTTTATATACAGTGTCTTGACTGCTTCGTCGACTTCCGTTTTTCCATTCTTCACTTTCTGGCTCATATTTTCGGTAAATTGTGCTCTCCGAGATATTTAACGCAAGAGAAGCACGGCGAACAGCGTTGGAGGGTGAAACTGTTGATTTACTATTATTAATATTGTACTCTTCATAAAAAAAAACGCATAATATTCAAATTAATTGTTGTGACTGCTCGTTATACCGCATGTCCGATGGTTTCTTTTAATTTCCAGTTTTCGGCTCAACAATTTTAGGTTTTATTACCCTTCTCTCAATAACTTACACGAAAAATATAATCTGACAGATTAGAAACGTCAAATTTTTAAAATTAATTTTATGAATCGACATGCCTTTTTTTAAAATTTCTTCCATTTCATCTATTTTACTAAAGATGAACAGAGACAGACAAAAGTCACGTGACTCCGAATGGGTATAATTTTGACTATATGTTTACAAACAGCATTTCACATTATTATTCTTGGTAAGTGAGAGTATGAGATCATTCGTCATACAAACATTTAGAAATGCTCAGTAGATATTACTCGTAGATATCAAGCAACCAAACTTGATATTCCTCAATAGGGGCTTGTCGATGGAGTAATAGATGGTTATTACGAGATAATATTTACATTAGCAGCTGATATTGCTTCTGCAGTAAAATAAAAATTATATTTTTCCTAAATTATATTTAATTATTGGCCATCATATTAAGAGTAAGATAATCTCAGATACTTATGTGGTTTAAAAATTTAAGAAAACTACTACTAGAAGCTAAAGTCGGAATAAGTTCAAAGTAGTGTTAATTAAACTGAAACTAGCCACCTTAATAATGCAGTGGTACTTAAAGGTGGGTCTTCTTCTTCTTCTTCTTCTTTTTTCAGACTTTAGATTTCCAATATTGGACGTAGTCTTCTCCTTTTTCTTTCCAATTGTCTCTTTCCTTTGCTAGTCTTCTCCATTTTCTTCCTGCTATTATTCTTATTTCATCTTCCCAGCGTTTGGGCGGCTTACCTACGCTCCTTTTCCCTACTCTGGGCTGCCAGTGAAGCACTCTGTTTGTCCACCTGTCATCACCTCGCACTATATGTCCTGTCCAGCTCCACTTCAGTTCTGCACTCTTCTCTGTTATGTCTTTAACCTTTGTTTTTTCCCTTATCTACTCATTTCTTTTTCGGTCTCTTAGTGTTATCCCTAGCATTCTCCGTTCCATTGCTCTTTGCGTTGTTGCCAATTTTTTCATGATCCTGTTGGTTAAGGTCATAGTCTCGATGCCATATGTCAGAACGGATAAAATACACTTGTCGAATATCTTACTTTTTAAGTACAGTGGAAAGGTTTTTGATTTTAAAACAAAGGATAGTTTGCTGAAGGCTGCCCACCCCAAGGCTACTCTTCTATTAAGTTCCGCCTCTTGGTTTTTTTCCCCGTCCTTATATTGTGTCCCAGATATACATATGAATCTACTTGATCTATTAAAATTTTTCATTATTTTCGTCTTTTTTCGATTCATATTGAGACCCACTTTTTTGGAGTTTTCTTGCAGTTGTTCCGTTTTTGCGAATATGACTATATCATCAGCATATCTTAAATGAGTGAGGTCCTTTCCATCTACATTTATGCCCATCCCAGACCAATCGAGCTTTTTGAATACATTTTCTAAGGTTAAAGTAAATAATTTTGGAGATAAACTGTCCCTTTGTCTGAACCCTCTTTCTATTTTAAAGGCTTCTGAGGGTCCTTTGAGTTTTACTACACTTGTTGCCCGTTTATATACATTTTCTATTATGGTGGAATAACGGCTGTCAATGCGTGCGTCATCTAGCGCCTGTAAAATTTCTAACATGTCGACTGTATCAAATGCCTTTTCGTAATCGATAAAGTCTATTGCTTTTTTTTATTACTAGTTTTAGCGTTTGCAGATGATCGATAGTTCCGAAGCTTTTCCTAAACCCAGCCTATTCTATAGGCTGATAAAGGTGGGTATGTTTGTGGAAGCATCAACCCGAGTCCACCCTACCTGAGTTTTATGAAAAATCCTAAAGTACTACAAAACTATTTTGTAATGTACATAATTAGATGATCCTCAATGTGATTAGTAAGTTTTATTATTCTAAATGAAAGCACCTTGCGCAAGCCTAAACAACTTAAATAATACATTACGTCATTCTCTTAAAATTATTTTCTCATTCTTCTTCTATGACGGTTATCTGGACATCGGCGTTTTTCGTCTCCTTAATAATGTTTCTGCTTCAATGGTTAGTTATTACAGAAGATTCCCATCTTTAACTTACTGCTGACCTCACTCTGGTTTTGTATTCTATAATCTTTGTTCTTCTAGAAAATGCATTTGATTTGAATAAGAGAAGTAGGATGAATCTTGGACCAATTCAATAAGCACAGAGTTGGGAGGTTTTATGTAGCTGTAATGTTAAACTAAAAATTCAAACACTAAATGCATTGATAATGAGTATTTGCTCTTACACTGCACATTGAATCAAAACCGGGACAGTGTTCATAGGCTGAACAGCAATCTCTGACTGTGTAGGAAGAGGGAATCTACTATAAACTTTTCAAAACTCTGAAACGCAGGACAGTATGCCACAATATAGACAACATTCTTTCAAATATAATAATATAGGTAGGTATGGGCAATAGGCACCTTTAGCCGAGAATTCTAAACAACGCTCTCCCCAGGGTTCCGCTCTGGCATCGCTACTGTTCCAGTTGCATATAACAGATCTTCCACAAATATCTTCAAGAAAATAACCTATGTGTAACCTCTCAGCGTAAAAATGGGGTTTGTATTGGAAGAATCTTTACCAGTAATTTACATACATATCTACCTCGGGTTCATTCTGCACACAACGGTAACATCGAATGTTTACCTTAATGGACCTACCCTACCATACAAACCTAACGCAAGGTACGAGTATATAGGGGCTACACTTGATATAACTCTCTCCTATAATCTCCAGAAACTTGCTGGAAGCAAAGGGTTTATCCAGTTTTAGATGAAACAATGGTAATTTTAATAGCTCCCTTATACTGGCTTCCCGTACTAAGCAATATACAACCTCCTCAAATTCACACGGGCCATTCCCCATTCACGCTGACATAAATAGTACCACATTTTGTAAATTTAAATCTAGGCTACTACCAGTCACTCATTACAGTCGGGTATGATGGTACGGTATACTGGAAAGTGGAATGAACTACATAGGCATCAGCTGACCGGTTACCTATCCTTAGTGTTTGATCACATGCCAACAGGGCTCAACGGAATACGCATCTAAGATGTTGTTGGAGCCTTATGTAATCCGTAAACTGAAACTGCTGTCTCTGAAACCCTTAAAAAGCTTTCAGCGCTGATTTCGATAGTTTCATAGTTATTTTTATATAAATTTGTTTTGAATCTCCAAGTTTTCCAGTGAATCGTACAGGTATGTATTATCTCTTTAAAAATCCACAAATAAGCTCTTCTGTTTTTCTTCTTTTTAATTTTATACTACTGCACAAATGAACTGAACCATTTGCATATATTGGTGCAATTTTTAAAAATATTTTTCAAAAGGAGACTCATGGCATATTTGGTAACCTTTCAGGATTGTGTCACTATAAAAAGCATTTATTTTCATAATTTGGTTTAAATAAAACTAAGTCCATTAATAAAATATTATCATTTGAAAACTTTGAATTGTGCCCAAATGTTAATAGCACAATGCATACAAAAGTTTTTAGACATTCTGAGGAGACTCAAAAAACTATTAATTACCTTTTATTTTTGTTAAATATACCTAGTTTTTTTATATTTTTTTAATTTTTTTATTTTATAAATATGATTTTGTTAATGCGTCAGTTAATACTTGAGAATAGTGAAATTAATAGTAATTTATTATATAAGACGATAAAGTTAAATTTTATCCACGAGTGAATCGTTTAACGTCAAGACGAAGTCGAGACGTTAATGATTCAAGAGTGGATAGAAATAACTTTATCGTCGTGTATAATACAATATTTTTTTCTATAGCAAGAACTTTAACAATTTCAAAAGAAAATAGTGACAGTCAATCACATTTCAAAATGTCAGTAGCTAGATTGGGTTGCTACGATAATAGGAAGCTGTCATATTTAATTTAAACAAAAGTTAGAAAATTAAATTACTTTATCTATCCTTGATGTTAAAGTGCTACTTTATCTACCCTTGCTGTTAAAGTAAAACTTGACCTTTTGTTTTGCGTTGATAAAGGCACACTTTAAGATGTGCTATAGAAAAAATATGTTTACTATGAGTATACTATAAAACAAAAACTATTACATATATCTTTGTGACGTAATGTAACGAATACAACTTTCATGGGTGATCCAGTTCATTTGCGGAGCAATATATTTTTCAATTTACATTATCGGTATGGGGAAAGTAATGTCAATTTATTATTATTATTATTATTACTTCATGTATGGGTAATAATTAATTCTAATAATTTTTCTAATATCTATGGTGTGATGAATATCTAATCTGCACTCATCGTCCATCGTCCCAGTAATTTCTTTCTTATATTCCATTGGTCGTTGGAGCAATATGCCGGTAAAAATTTTATATGTGATTCAGAGAAGCTTGTTGCGCCCATAATTGGTACAGTTGTGCTTATCGTGCTTCCTCTGAAATTCTTTCTTCTCCCTGTATATTCGTTGTGGGGGGATGGATGGTCTGAATTAAAGCTGCTTTTCCGTTATCTAACTGATATGCCGTTGCTGCTGTCTATACTTACAGGCTCTGTAATTATTCAGATTCTGAATGCTATCTAGTATCTCTCTAAGTGTAGGCTCTATGGACGTGTATCTTAATTTAACTTCTGAATTGTCAAGTGTTCCTACCAACAGCTCCAAAAAGTGTCGTCTTCACGTTTTCATCACATCTTCGTTTTTAATAAAAATATTTTCAATGTAAAATGGAAGTTATATTTTTATATAATATTAAACATTCTTCTATTCGAATTTCTGAAACCGTCTTTCAAAATATTACGTCTTCTTTCTTCTAAGGGTTTATTTGACAATTTCCCTGTTTTTTTTCTGGTTGTCCTTTGTATTAGCCTTATCTTTGTCATTCTTTATATGAAATTGTTTCTTTGAATTTCTCGTTCCACCATGATCACCGGCCTTTTTTCTGTACAGCTGATTTCAAATAAAACTGGGACAGCTAATATGTAATATTGTAATTTGAAGTACAATAACATATTAAATACTCGTAATTATGTTCCTTTTCTTATGCTTCTATCTTTAATAGTATTTTATGTATTCACCTACGGAAATATAGGTTAGAGAAAGTTTCACACGTTATTAAAAACGCAAAAAGTAGTCTCAAGACTTGTCCCACTTTTATTTGCAATCAGCTGTACATATTCAAGCTTTATATCTAGCGCTTTTATAATTCTTTTTATGTCCTTCCACAATCCTCTTATTGATTATTTGCGAATATATTGTAATAAAGAAATGATTGTTTGCGTATGGTAGTAACCAGCAAACGTCATCGCCAATCTACTTAAATCTAATCTAAAACTGATTGAATAGGTATCAGGAAAATCTATTAACCAACTGAAATATCAGCGTGAAGTGAATCTATAATTTATTCATATGTATGTTGATTGTGCGTAGTGGTCAAGTCGAAACTTTTCACATAAACATTCTAACTGAATTATCTGATCTGCATAATTAGCTGCAGAACGGAACTAATTTTTTTGAATGCATTTGAACTGAATCCCATGCATGTTCCCAATATTTTAAGGGGTTGTTCGTGGTAGCCACAAAATCATTTCCGCAGCTACACGCAATACCATGCAAAGGTGAATTTATACGTCCTAGTTGTAGATTCGCTGTTTCCTAGAATTTAACCTCCTGGCACAATAAATTACGATGCAAATCCACCGTGATAGAGGGAACTAGGAACGCTGGCACACATTTGCTTAAAGTAAATAAGATTACAATTCTCATAAATTTATGCGACTTGCAAGACTTTCCATTGTCAGTGAAAAATAACTGGGATAAAGTTTCTTTGGAATTAAGCTTTGCATACATGTTTGTTTTAAACGAGTTTGGTCTGTAAAAGTTTTAAGGCATTATTACCAGTATGTAGAATTAATGAAAATAAATAATTAGGCTTAGCTAAAATTATTCTTATACGCGGTAAGTGTAAAAGTAAGAGTAACAGTAAAAAGAAATGTAAATCCAATATACAGCATAACGTCCTAAACTCTATTCTAAGTAATTACTATGTAAATGTAACCACAAAATATGAAATGTAATCTTCGGTCCTTTATTTTAAAATTTAGTGTAAAATATGCATTACAACTCGACTCGGAGGCGAATTTAATACTTTACGGCTTCTTTGAAATATAAAATATTATTATAAAAATATCTCTGGTGATGGTTGCTGCCAAGGATGGGTAAATTACTACTAAAAAGTATATGTACATTTCATCTAAGAACATACGCGTTTGCACCAAATATTTTTTTCTTTGCTCGTGCACACTTCGTTGGAATTGAAAATGTTGCATGCTATTAGTTTTTATCTTACTAGTCATAGGAAATTATAGATTATACTACGATTTGCTTAACATGTCACGTGATAAGGCTTTATCTTTTCAATTACCACGAGTAATTTCAATTACCACAAGTAATTCAAAGGCAGGCAAAGTAATTTAAATACTTTAGAGTAATTTAATGACTTAAAAGTAATTGAGTAATAGATGTATTAGTTAATTACTTTAAGAAAGTAATTAGCAAATACATATTAGCAAGAATGTCGATTACAAATTACATTTACCGTATATGGAAAAGTAATTCAATCCTAAGGTAAATCAACAAAAAAGAATTTAATTGTAAAGTAATTTATTAATTATTACCCAGCTGTGGTTGCTACAATTATTCAGTAGTAGTAATATCTAATTTTATTATGATATTACGTACTTAGACAATGTGAAGAATAATTTAGTTTATTTTAAAAACTATCTAATAGACACCTTCATAACAAGTATATTTGGCTAATGTAGAAAATTATACAAAATACTTTTTAGCTTCTCAAAATTACAATTTTTAAACTTTTAGGTAACCATGGCTAGGATTAAAGATGTAATGAACGATATTAGAGTTTGTTGCTTTGTGCTTCTAATCAGTTACAAAATAAAATTCTTAAATTAGAATTATAGAAAGAGCTTGCATTTAATACATAAAAACTTGAGGGGCTCAATTATATGCTCCGTGCTTCTTGAAAAGAACATTGAAATTACTGAATTTCCTAACAACTAAAAAAAGTCTCTGTCGCTCTCAGGGCATGTACATTTTGTTTTTTAATAGAAATGTATCTATAATTAATATAAAACACCCCCTGAGAAATTATAGAATGAAACAAAATATATATTCCTTGTTACCAAATGAAACAAAGTACACTTCTTCTAATGAAAGTACAAGTTCAGTGCATGGTGTTGCAAACTACACCGAAATGATGAAAATCATTGGAAACGTATCTGAAATGAACAATCTAGGACAAAAATTTAACAAACAGCGACATTAAAATAAACTGCATAACATCAAACACGTACAGAAAAGTTGTTATACACTTTAAAGGCAATATATTTTATCATACCAATTCAAAAAAAGAAGAAACTTCCCGAATTATAATTTCACAACAAAACGAACAGAGTAATTCTAGCAAATTCCACTTTATGTACAGGCAACACCTTGTCAACTACAAAGGGTGTGTGAAAATGACCAAAACTTAATTTAAGGTAATAATGATGCCAACAAAGTCTCGGATCTGCTAGATTTTTTTGTAATAAATGGTATGTCTTTAACATATACAGATATTTCATCAATATGTGACTAAACTTTAGATCATAGTCCAATAACAGCAGTACTAAGCACATAGCCGAAAAAATCGCAGCACTTTTACACAATGCAAAACCAAAACTGGAACACTTACATATACAGACAACTAATACAAGACAGAATAAACTTCACAACCTATAAAAATACTCCAGTATGCTGGCAGAGAGGTTTGGAATAATAAAGAACTAATGATTGAAAAGAGAAGAGCCAGATCTATATGGCAAAGAACTCATACATCAACTAAATAATAAACTAAGCCTAAAAATAAATAATGAATTCTTCGAGAAATGGTTCTAGCCTTGCAAGACATGATAACTCTATGTAACAACTCATAAAAGACAAGAGAAAACCAATAACAGCGTCACCACCAATACGCAAATATACAACATCTCTACGGTCGCAAGCGGAAACAAGAATACCTTTCAGAAGTTTTCTCTTTCACATGGCAGACAATAAAACTAGCCTAATCATTTCCAGGATACTGACGAAGTTATCGGGAACAGAACTGAAGGCACATACACAATGCTATAAGACTAGGTACTGGCTAACACGACTCAAAATTGTACAAGTAATAATGTTACCTTAACTTGGAAAATATCGAACGAATGTATCGCCATACTGCCCAATACGCTTACTACCATAATATAAAAATTATTCGAGAAACTGCTGCTCAAAGGATAAAACGATCATCTAAACCTACAAGACTAGATACCAGAACACCAATTTGGATTTCAAAAGACAATAAAATACTTAGTTTAATAGCTAGATGTAGGGAATTATTCGAAGTTATAGGCAAAAAATTATAAAACTGTTTTGAATGAAGTGCTGATATTTTTTGCAGTTGTAAGAGATTTAGCGAGGATTGTAGTGGTAACAGGATATTTTAGCACATGGCCTAGCAAGCACCGAAAACTATGCTAATTTATGACAGGTGGATTAGGTTAAATTAGAAAGATTCGGCGCGGCGGTCGAAACAAACAGCCAAAAGTCGCGAGCTAATTTAGCTTAAAATTAATACAACTAAAAGAACAAGTGTTGAGGGTAGTTTCGAAAACGGCGTGAAACATCTCAATTCAAAATTTGATTGTGACGTTTGGAAGGGTAGCCACCAACTAGCGTAGGGCCGTTCTGGCAACGAAATTTAGATTTTTGTTATTGGTTGCCCACTCCGCGACTCGAAATGGAAGATTTTCGTAATGTGTATAAAACACATCTGAATGTGACGGCAGGGGAGAGAAAAGTAAGGTCTGTTGCGTGTGGTAACTCTACAAGTAATCCGGAGGACTGCTGTAACGGCTCACTTGTTTACCTCTTACTTCTCTAGGTGGAACACAATCCGATACCGCAGTTATAGTTACCGTCTTACACCATTACAGTCTTCGAAACATCGCAGTACTTGTAGAAGTATGTACTGCATGTACACTTGTCCTTAATAAAATATATTAGATCTCCATGACGTTGTTCCTTTTCGATATGGGAAAGTCTGTTAGAACTATTAGTCAAGCCTAGCTATTTCCTCAAATTTTAGCATTCTTTCCGAATCACGTAAGTGAAATCTGTAACTGTATTCAATATCTATTTCAATACGAAAGTTGTTTCCGATTCATTTAAGCCAAATCTTTAGCTTGGTAATGTTATCAAACGTTGACTCTGCTGTTTTCGCATAGGTAAAAGAGAGAACACAGCTTAAGTAGCACGAGTGGCGCGTGCGCCATGCATTCGGTTCGAGAATCCTTTCACGCAACAAGGGGGAGTCGTCTCGCAACTTCCGCATTAACAGGGTCGAAAACTGTGCCGTTTGTTTCGCGCCTCGGCCGTCTCGGCTGGGGCCGCACGATGTTTCGTTTAACTGTGTAGAATTATCTGTGTACCTTTCGCCGATTTGTGGGCCTACGGACCTGTTTTCTTATCGTCGATTTATTGGTGCCTTCTGGAGGAGTGCTGCACGTGTCGTGATGATGAAGTCTTGGGGTCGCTGTTCAGTATTTACGGCATCGTAAGCTCTGAATTCCCGTCTATCGTGAAGGGGCAACTTGAAATTACGTCGCAAGACGGATTATCAGTGGGAATATCAGCCATAAGCTTATTTGGGGCAAACCGAACTTTCGTTTATCGTTTCCAAGATTTGCCGTACCGCTTCAAACTACCCGCGTTCGGGGATGTTAGACCCAGACCGCCTTCGTCAGCAACCTTTCCGTTGTTATTGTGCAATTCCTTCAGGCAGCTTCAGGCATCTTCAGTCAGTTTGTTTGGGGCAAGGCGACTACATACAGTACTGCACGTCAAATGCAGCCAGCTGAGCTTCTTCAGGTAACAAGTTATTGTAAATTAGTTTTTATAGTGTATTATGTACAGTTAACGTCCCGTCGAGTGATGAACAGTTCAGCGTCTTTGTTGTTCACCATGTTATTTGCTGTTTGCTAAATTTAATGAATTGCCGTCGTATTAATTTGTTTGTGTAACGTTACTTGTGGCAGTTTCGCTCCAAGTTTATTATTTGAAATTAAGCTAACGTGTTGCGCAATCTAACCCAACTAATCTATTTGATCATCTTTAAATCTAACTAGTCAATTTCATGTCACTGTCACCTGCATATATTTTATTTATTTCAATAGAGTTCATTGTCAGGTACTTGTGTTTTTTCCTTTGTGTTCATGGTATTTGCATGTGTATATGTGTACTTTTTAGTGTAAGAAGGAGTTTAGCAGCTGCGTCATTGAGTTAATGTTGTAAGGTAAGTCGATGCTGTACGGAATTCGCCAACAAAACTCTACCAAGGTAAAAGTGGCCAGGGTGATTTCCTACTTCCACTTTCAAAGTAACTTCACCTGTATTGCTGATGTTGTTTCTCCCGATTTAGTTAAGAAAGTGGTAGCGTTCCTTTATTTAACATCATTTACCCCTTTGTGTCGAAGCACAGCCCTAACTTTCAGATAGTATTAGAACCACGACCTTTCTCGCTGAGCATCCAAAGCCGGAGCATCTTGTTACAGCACATCTCGTAACGAGGGTTGGGGCTGCGTATTCGGATACATTCCCGTTTATGTCTTAAAGTTATTTTGTAGATAACGGGTCTGGCTCTCAAGCGTATGATTTTGTTTTGCACGCTTGAGGGGCTGATTGTTAATGTCGTTAACATGTTTTCGTCGTGTAACAAACTGGCTAGTTGCTAATATCGTAATAACGTTTTCGTGCTGTAACAAGACTCCTACCTCTATCCTTCTTAAACAAAGTTACCATAAGTGCGCCTTCTAGAGTTATAGTCGGTAACTCAGCCGAGGCACGCGTAATGCCCAGAAAAATATAGACAACGTAGTTGTATCCACACATTGAACCCAAACAGTGTGTGCAACTTTATATTATTGTACTTGCAGATGCATCCAGAACTGTTGGCTAAAATTTAAGAGTTTTCTCCCAGATTACTTCATTCTAGTTGGGTTATATCTGAATAAACGAAAATTTTGGGTAAAGGTTAATAAATTCCATTCCGGAGTTCCCCACAAGGTAGTATTCTTGGCCCTCATTCACTTCAGAATAACAACAGTAGATACGTTTGCGGATGACACAGCTATAATAGCAGTACATAAAGATCCTATATTAGTTTCATTAAAACTAGTAGTCCATCTAATTTTTTAAAGAACCGAAAAAGTGAAAATTCAAAGTTGATGAGTCAAAATCATCCCACATAACGTTTAGTTGGTTGATGAAGTAGTTACCACAGGCGCAAGTAGTTAACCATCTTGGGTTTCACGCGAACAGTAAATTGACATGGAAGGAACGTATAATAAAAAAAGAAAACAAATTGATCTGAAAGTAAATATCTCACCTATCTATAAAAATTAAATTGCTCATAAAAAGCAGCAATTAAACTCATTTGGAGTCACTGGATCAAATTTTGGGAATACTGGCAAGTCTAACCTAACCATTTTGCAGAGATAACGGTCTACAATTCTGCGAACTATTGCACATGCACTATGTTATGTGTCAAATCATACCAGATTTCAACACTCTATGTAGTTACCCATAAAAAAGTTAATAAACACCACAACATTATTAATACGGTTATTACAACTATTTGACAACAGAAGATTAAGGAGGCATTTGCTACTATAGACCTAGATGCAATTAATGTCGCATCGTTGGATTTACACTTCTCTGCATCATTAATAGTGCAGGACACTAGTGTACTTTTACGAATCAACACATTAGCTTACAAAGTGTAACTTATTTTGATTTATGATCTTCTTTATCTTCCTCTTAATGTAGGCTGAAAGCGTGGTCATCACCATACAGGGATAACGACAACCAAAGGTGTTGGTATGTTGGCCGGAAAGCGCAGATGAAACCAATGTCCGGGTGTCGGGTTCGAAGCCACTACCTGCTGATTGCGAGCGCAAACCCTTTACCCGCTCTCCCTATAATAAAATATATATTTAAAAAAACGTTTTGTAGGTTAAGTAAGACGTAATATTGGGAACACAAAAACGTATAGTGTCCAAATGTCTAATAAACAAATATTACTGAAATATTACAATTCATACTATTGATCTTTAAGTGAAACACGTTTTCAGAAAGCTTTGGATATACATATAATATGTTTATATTTTATATGTTATTATAAATTGATAAATAGTACAAGAAGTGCTTTGTCTTTTCAATTTATTACAAGCAATATATAAAAACCAATAGTGACTTAACGTAAATAACCAAACAATTCTTTTATTAGAAATATCTTACTCTTTTCAGCAATGAGTCTTATAAATAAAGAAGAAAATTTCACCCAATGTATTAGTGTGACCATATTGCCGCGTGCGATTTTAAGAGAATGATAATGTAAACGCGTAGAAGGAAAATAAACAGTGCAGATGACCTTAGTTTGTTATAATGATAATGGGCTCGTGCTGGGTTCTTTTCTCAGTATGTGAAATGTAATGTAATTTGCAACGAGAAATATAATAATTACAAAAAACATTTGGGTAGGCAATAAAAACCTAATTTCACAATTTTCTGATATTGTTACTTGTTATTTTAGGCGAGCAAGTAACGTAAAACCAACAGAGCAGTATTTACAGAATGGAGTTTCTACTAGTTAAAACAAGAGGAAATTAAAGCACCAACATAAACGCTATCGAAAAACACGTTTCGATTTAGAAAGACGAATTTTCGTATTAAGATGTCTAATTAGATAGTAACAACGTTATCTATACGTAGGTAAGTTTCCATTTTGTTAATGTTTTCGTTTATCAAACTTCTCTGTTTACTAAATCTATAGATACCAAGAAGTTTACTTTTGACTAAACACTAAAATTATATTCTCAGCATCGCCCGCTTGTTTAACTAGTAAATTAGGGCTGTTCCAAATAATGCAAATTTGAATCACGATATTAAATTATTCATTTCTTTGAGTAAATGTTTCAGCAAACAAGCGAAGTCTCGTAGATTAGAAGGAAAATTAAACAAAACAGTATGAGTCGAATTTAAAATTATAACATAAACACGATTCATTATGTATAACCCAGTGGTGAGTATTTTTAGAGCCGAACATTAATTTAATAATTAGGAAGCTTGGCACAGTGTTAATGTTTGCCCAACTCATTACATTTAAAATTTAATATGACTGGAATTTCAATAAAATTCATATCACTAGCCGTATTAAAGCATCCAAGCACGTTGAGTATTAGTATCACAGATGTCCTATCCCGTTGGGTAGACGAGATCAATGGCCATATTGAGGTACATCGGTCTTTTATTTGTTATTGTTTGAAGTTACTTTGATGAATGTAATCGCGATACCGTATTGGCGAATAAAGCAGTAGATGTTGTCAACTCACTCCTTTTTCAGTCACATAGTCCGTAATATTTCGATTTTCTTGATGAAATGGAATTCCCGGAAATGCAAAATATTTAACGAGCAAGGTTTTTTTGTACACTTTTTAGTTAAACCACTTGGTGAAATTACGACTCTGCAAGTTTAGCATTTATTGTGCTGCAGCATAATGTCGTATTTATTGAGTTTGCAGTTTTATTAAGGATAATTGACTTCTTTAGTTCACAAGCATATGCTTGTTTTGGCATATTTAAATGCATTCGATTGAAGATCTCCAGAAAATAAGTCATCTGCTTCGCTGAATATTAATTTAAATTGCTGGAGTGTTTAAAGGCTAACCGCTAAACGAACGAATGGAAATCTATCAGAAATATTATTAGCACATCTATTCATCGCTAGGTCGGCGCTAGTTTAGACATCTGAATTAAAATTATTTCTTGGCGTTTACGCGTTTATCCTTGGTTTATCACAGTTGAAATACTGTTTCTGTATGTACAAATACAAATAGTATGACACATATGTGATTGTAAAATAATTTTAAACATATACAAGCGGTAGGTAAGTGAAAGAACGAACAGTACTGCTTATCGTCTAGCTACGAAATATTACGCAGGGCAATCAGAAAGTATTTGGATAAAAACCGATATAGATTTGCAACTCCACTCCTTAAAGTGCACCATAAACAATGTAATCAGCTAGTGCCATTACGCATTAATAATAAAAATATTTTGTTTTTATTCGTTAGTGCAACCTGGAACGCTGTATTTTCATTACTCTCTTGAACACCACTTGGAAAATATTATTTAAAAAATTGTTCTTGTGAGAAAGCTGTTTTAATAAATACACATATGAATAAATTGTAAGTATATGAACAAATGTAGGACGCTGATCTTGTTTTATATAGGATATCCCTGGAGAAATCTGTCAAACTTGAGGGATGAGCGGGTTGTGCAGTATTTATTGTTCCTAGCATATACGGCTTTGGAATATGTTGCCCCTAGAAACCGTAATTCGTCGCTATTTTATTGTCAAGAAAACTGCCAAATTTGATTATCTGAGCTTTAATAGTTTAGAAGTTGTTCAGGTTGGAAGTAGTGATTGCACGAAGATTTTGTGAAATGGGAAAAAGTGAGCTTTAATCACTCACTAAACATACGAAAAAATGTTTAACGCCAAAAGAAATTAATGCCGATATAGTTGGCATGCTTACGGATTCTAATTATTTCTATAAAGTAGTAAAAAATGGTGTCGGTTCGAATGTGGCAGAAGATGCTGCGAACATGCAAAAGGTGCTGATCTGCCACATTCTGTGTGTAGTCAAGAAAACATTGATCGTGTGAATGACATAGTCAGAGAAGATCGTTGGTCAATCACTGGTCAATATTATGCAACATTAGTTATTGGAATAAAAAATAAGAAAGATTAAAACTGTCACAAGGAGCTCTCCTTTATCACGATAACGCACCGGTTTATAAAAGCTTTATTTCTATGAATGCAATTTCTGATATTTGGTTTGAAGTTGACATTTCACCCTACTCCCCTAACCTAGCTCATAGCAATTTTTCTTTATTTCCAAAGCTAAAAGAGAGTAATTGAGAATCGAACATTTAGAAGCCATGCTGTAGCTGTTTAGAAATTCTTCTGTGATCAATATTTCCAGTTGTCAAGAATGGCATGGTTATGTTTGAACATTGTTGGAATAGCTGTCTTCATGTTTAAGAAAAAAAATCTGTAAAGGGCTTTACTCAGAACCTCCACCGCAAGTGGACCTTGTAACTCAACAATTTTAAAAATTGAAGAAAACTAGAGGTACAAATGTCTTAACGTTCCTAATAATACTGAAACAATAAAAGAAAACACTTGGTAATGCGAATTATAACAATTTTCAGATAAAAAAACATAACCGGTGGTGGAATTCGAACTACAGCGCGCGAATGCAATTTCAACTCCGCCCGTTTAATGCAGGCGCTCATCGAAATGGGAGCGATGCGCCGCTGTATTAAATAGAACGCACTTATTGTTGCCCCTTTTTAACACTTTTTACAGTTATCCTGTATCTGTTGAGTTTTATTTTAGCCAAGTGTAAAGCCTGAGCTATGTGAAAATTATTATTTGTTATCTATTTTTCGGCTAATGCAAGAATAGACAAAATTAATTTTTTAAGATGCTCACCTTGTATATCATGTTGCGTCCAAAGTATGCCCTTTTTCTATAAGGGTGAAAACCTGACATATGTGCAAACATTACTTTCATTTAAGTAATAGTTTAGGAGTTGAAGAAAAAACAGCAAAAATATAATTTTTAACTCGCCTTGTATAATTGTATATATCTCTCCGAAATTTTCTATGTTCTTCCTCCAACAAATAATTTTTGAATTATATCGGTTACATGCAGACAGACAGACGGAATTAAGAAAACCTGTTTTTCGTCATCTAGGAACCCTGAAACTTGAAGATTTGAAGAAATATCGGAAGGTGATGTTTTCGCTATTACAATACTTCTTTCGTCTTTTAAACATTTCTTGCATGTTTCTTTTTAGCAAAAAACTTATATCAACATACGTCTGTAGTTCAGATAATTTTTAATGCGGCAACTGAAACATACAATTAAATAACTAATGTAGCGTATTTAGCTATTCCTTCTTTAAATATTTTCTTTTGTTTTTAAATAAATAAATTTTCTTCTGTTTTCCTCAACTAGCTTTATCTCAGTTACGTTATATAATCGTACCTGTGTCAATATAGTTTTTAAATGACTAAAGGAACATATCCCTAACGTTTTGCAGATGCCTCTCTAAACAGTCTGTATATAATAAGTTTATTACAGCGCCCAATAGCTTTTCTTGTTTCTATGACTTTCTGGGTCTTCGATTTTTTGTTTTTTTCTCGAGGGGTTTAATTCCATAACTTTAGGGGTAATCTTTTTTCAGTTGTTATTCTCATTGTGTTACTGGTATAAAGCGTCAAATAATTTCCGGTTATTTTAAGTAGTTGCGCCGTGATTCTCATTTTGAACGCAATGTCGCGGCACGCGCTTTTAGTCTCCGCCGCTCATCGTTGGCGAATTTCCGACATTTGATCACCATAGCTATTACTGCAAGAATGCTTTTTTATCATCCCAAAATTCAGGGGTAAATGCAGGTGTTTAGTTTAGCTTGCTTTTTGATTCTTGAAAAATTAGTCTAACTTTCGGAGTATTTCCAGCTGTCCTGTACGCACGTAGCTGCTCCCGTTTACTGTAGTGTTGGAAAATCTGCCCACCTCTTTACTATGGGGCTTCGGGAATGATAACGTCAAACCACGGCGGGCGCCCTTACTCCATCGTTGGGGTCGACCCTCGCTATTCATGCAGCGATCTACTGCGGCCGTTGGTTACGAGCCGATCTCGAAGGATCTATTAAGGTTCCGTATAGGGACAGTTATTTGGTCGAGCAGCTATAACTTAGTAATTGGTGGAATGTGCTACCTTTTCTTGTGGAATTATTCAAATTCTCTTGTGGTTTACAATTTTTTTATCGGGGCTGTATTGTTAGGTCAATTGCCAACGTAGTCGACCTGAAAATCCCTAAGATCTTCTCGAACTTCACCCTTGTCGTTGTGATTTCTTTTGTTTTGTTACATTATGCTGCTTTCTGTGTTGTGCCGTTGCACCGATGGTTCAATGCCTTTGATTAGCTCATTTCATGATCTGTATAAGCTATATTTGCTCTGGTGATATTAGTCACTTTAAATTTTAAATATGTTAATTGCTCTATTTCATTATTTGCATTTGAAACTATACAAGCTGGGGGATCTTTTATATCAGATATAGTAGTTTGAATTTTGGCTGCTCCCTGCCTTATAAACTTTCCAACAATTATTGGCATGTCCGTTTTAGTTACTGGAGGCTGACCTGGCCATTATTTGTATTGCATTTTAGATTTCAGATTCCTAAGCTTTGCGTTTATTTCTATCTAGGCATAATTGTTGCATTAAAGACTCATCTATGCCCCTTTTGTAATGAGTAATGAAGTTGAGCCTATGTAACGAAGTCGTGCCCTCTTTACTGTTGCTGGCCGGCCCTCCTTTGTGTTCATGTAGTCACGATGGTTTGAATTTGGCAAAAATTGGAATCACTGCGTCCGTACCAGGAGACATACCTCCTCTCAATAGTGTCTGTATTTATTATTGCTTTCATTCTTTTGGATCTGAAGCGATCTTGCAATGTTGTTTTGCAACATCTCCACCAGCAGATATTTTCAACCGCGTTTCAACTATTGTTTCTTTACGTTATCCCTAATATCTTTTTTAAAACATTGAGTTTGATAGACTGGAAATTGCTCTCCTTTTTTCTATTTTGTTTAGTAGATCATTTTCATCTGGTTCATCTTCTGTCAACACAAGTGCCTGATATTTACATTTCTATTGTCCATCAACTATCAGATCGTTCCATTCACACTCTGATATCACATGCTTTATCGATTATTACGCTGATCTTTGATTCTTTCTCTCTCTTCAGCAGCTCTTTTTCGTCTACTCCTGGACATAGGTCTCCCCTAGTATCTTCCATTCCGATCTGCATTGATCTTTTTGGTACCATCTACTTCCCGCCTTCTCTTTTATGCCATCTATCCAGCGCTTTTTCGGTCTTCCTACGCTTCGCCGATGTTGTCTTGGCCTCCACATAACTACATGCCTCGTCCATCTTTCGCCCTCTTGCCTGGCAATGTGCCCTGACCATGTCCATTTTGAGCCTGCTATGGTTGCTACCACATCTTCTACTTTGGTTTTTCTTCTTATTTCATCATTTTCTATGCGGTCTCTAAGGCTTATCCCTAGCAGGGTTCTTTCGATCTTTGATTATTGAGTTGCAATTCTAAGCTAAGTAGTTATTATCAATGTTAGAGCCATACTGAAAGTACAACTGCTAATGAAGAGGAATTTATGAACTGATTCTAAACAAAAATTTATGATATTCATACAAAGGTATCACTTGTACAAGCATACGCCGAAGACTGCAAGATTCAGAAATCCTATTATATATGCTCTATTAGTTGCATTAACTGTTTCTGTCAGCATCATGGTGTCATCTAAAAAATATATACTTTTAGGGAAGCAGCAAATGTTTCGCGGTGTGTTAAAGAAAGTCGGTTAGCACTGTGTGGCCAAATCTTGGAAAATGTAATTTTTAATGCAAATAAAATAGATGTGGGTACTTTCGAAGCGATTCTTGTTTAAACCTGTACGTCCTATGGTGAACCATCGAATCAGTAAACTTGATGTCAGTGTTCAACGAGGAAGATGGGGATGATAATTAGTAAATTAGAGGTCTCATTAATGTACAATAGATATTGATAATATATTATTATGTGGGAGAATGCCATACGAAAATGGAATATTGAACTTAGTACGTAGTTACAATTTTCTAATCCAAAATTCCACGAGATGAGATATTTAATTATCAATGTGTTCTTGGTTGATGATACACAGTAGAGTCTCAATTACCCTACATCGCCGGTTCACCATAATGTTATATCAATAGTCGCGAAATTGAATTTGTTTGTTCTAGAGTTGTATTTCAACGACAGGCCTATGTTCATTGTGTGCGCTTCTGGAGTCGTGAAAGGTGTTGGCGGTTTTATAATTTGGACGAATTTTATATTAGTAAACCAATATGGTGCTTGAACAAAGACCCTATAGATTTCGTTTGTATTGGTTAATCGAAATTTCTAATAAATCTAGTGCTACGTCGTTTAAAAGATCGTGTTTGAACATTACTTATTAGTCCATTTTTAAATAATATAAATTATATAATAAAATTAACGTATTTGTAATTAGAATTTGTTGTCATTATGCATATGTAGAAATTATTTTCCTGGACAATTCTTACCCTTATTTATATTAGTTACCGAAAAAGGCAGGTATTATAATTTTTATAAAACAATAATATGAATCCACTTGTGACCAATTAAGCCTACTGGATAATATCTTGTGATGGCTATTTACATTATAAACTATTAAACACAACACAGCTCGCTTCTAAAGTTTGAAAAGATTTTTTTATACGAAAATAGAAAAATACGTGTTGAGGCCAGTCACGATTGTTTCGTATGTGTAATGTTTTTTTTTACAATTAAATTGTGTGAATTGGGAGAAACCAGTAATTTTAGAATTCCAGCCGCGAATGAAATTCTCGTGGGCCATAAAGCCCGGGGGCGCCCAAACCAGCAGGGCAGAAACGGGTGGAACAAAATAACTTTTGTATTTATTAGCGTGGGATTGCTGGCTATTTTCGGTTAATTTGATTTTATGCCCAAATTAGAGAAGCTCTGCTTTTAGTACTCGTTCCAAAGGTAAGTCGAAATGAATTTCAAAAAGTTGTTTAGGGTATTTACCTCGCCAGTACTAGTTGGCATATTATTAAATATATAAAGATCAATCTTTATGACTACATTCAAGCAAGTTTACTTCAATGGTCGCTCCTAAGGTATGTTGAAAAATTTATTTGTTTGTACTCGTACACCAAAACCAGTTGTGCTGAGTTTTGATTAAAATATAAAAGAAAAAAAATTGTGTAAGCCTAAATTAAAGTTATTCTGCTTTGGCCACTTGTTATGAATTAAAACTGTTGGAGTTAATATACTTGTCGAGAAGTCTGTACAAGAAGTTATCGCCAGTTTCTAAAGTAAACACAAATGTACCTATGTCTAAAAATTTTTACTTTCAAGAGTTTCGTATTTCAAAGTTCTTGAAAACAAAGTTAATTTTATTAATATTAACAAAGCACTTCGGGCGATTCGCTTTATGTTTGGTACATGACTTATTGTGGGAAGTAAACCATATTTTTGTTTTCATTGACCTGTAATAGTTGTTGGGAAAATAGTGGATTTTCAGCTGTTTCAGCAGATTTATTTCTATATTTGTATTGGTTATCGCAATGCTGCAAAATTTCAAGACGAACAAGGCTTTCTTATTCTAGATCAAGACTCTCGACAAAATTCTAGACAGTTTTCAAGACTTTAAATCAGGGGTTCTCAAATTATTTTCTCAGGAACCCCTTTACAAAATTCAACAAGGTAACTGTACGCCTAGCTCTGTTGAGTGCGTAGTTGGTTAGTAGGTTAGTAACCCTTACATGATGTAGATAGCGCAAGAGGTTCTTCGGTATTGTTTGTTCCTATTTGATACGGAGTTCGCAGCTCCAAACCAAATTAGATATTATACAGAGTGTTGAAAAAGGAGAATAAACTTTAGGGGTGATAATACTCATCAAAATAAGATAGAAAGGTTCTCTGAACATAGATTCGGAAATGTATTTTAAGAGAGCTACAACCCGGAGAGGAGTAATAAAAACACGGATTTTATTTAATTAAAAATCAGATATGCAAATTTCGTGTAATTTTGCATATCTACGCGATTTTGTAAGCTGAATTACGTAGATGACCTTAAAAATAGTTGGCATACAGTTTAGAAGTTTATACAAAAACGGGTGTGATGGTTTTTATCTATTTGCAGTCAACATTTTAGTCAATTCTGGTTAGATTTTCGAAAAGGTTAGAATTTTTCACATAAAAGGGTATTTTTATTTGGAAAAGCGAACATAACTATTTTAAAATCGCTAGTTCAGGAACTTAATCCTGCTTCTTTAATACCATCTTCGGACCTATGTTTATATGAACTTCTGTCTTATTTTGGATGAGTACTATCAGTTCTTAGAGTTCGGGACCCTTTTTTTAAATTCCCTTGTATACCTATATACACTCCATGCATTATACAAAGCCAGCTTGCACCTTTTTCCGATTTTGTCTTGGGCCATGTTTATATTCATTACGTGAATTAGGTTGTCCCCCAACATCTGACCGGAGTACCCCTAGGAGTACGCCTAATTCACTTTGAAAAACCATGCTCTAGGTTAACTAACTAGTAGGTTGTAGGGAATATGAGTTTTTTTATCCCATACATTATCAGGTAAAAGCAAAGTTTAAATAAAAATCAAAAGTATTCCTATCAATTAAGAAAGTTTTCTTATTCTTACCTATCAAGGGTGGACTGGCTAGGGAGCAAGGAGACAAAATTTTACCGGGTCCCAATACCCTACGAATGAAGGTGTGAGCGAACCCCCAAATAAAAATCTGTACTTTTTTAACAGTACACGTATATTTGAAATTATTTAAAGTATTTGGCCTTATATGGAAGAATTTGAAACAAAAGAAATGGATTTGGTAATGGGTTGGTTTATGGTTGAGTAAAACAAAAATAAGTTGAAAAAATTACAATGGAAGGTGTTGAGACTGATGCTCACAGATGTATCGGTTTTATGGATTCCTAACTAAAAGTTTTGGATATGGATATGTCTATACAAGATGAACTGCCAAAAACCAAGAACACAAAAATGGATGACGACTAATGATGGATGACGACTAATGTAGCCGTGTAGCGACGAAAGCATTCGTTGGATGTATTCCAAATTGAAGTTGCCACTGTGATCAAGATGCAAGCAGCGTTGATATAGATAAAAGATTTTCAATAAAAAATTAATTAATTGTTGAAATATCTTTTCAAATTTGCTTTATCTGTATTGTTCTAATTAAATAAAATCTGTTTCTTTATTATGCTTCCCAGGGAGGTAGCTCCCTTAAGATGCAATTTCGAACCCATCTTTATAACAAGCATTTTGTTTACTTTCGAATACTGTATCAGCATATCAGCTGGTGAATTTTGGGACACATTGTATATTAGCTGCAAGCATCCTTTTTTTGAAACAGTAAGTAAATTAGAAATTATAAAATATAGATTAAGGGCGGCATTTCTCAAGACATCACAAGCCTCGATGATTATGAGCGTTGAGAAAGATATCCTCGAGTATAGCGATTCTTTTATATTTTGGATAAAACGAAAAATGTATCTGCGTTTTTGCCAATATTCTAAACTACTAACTTTATATTTGTACTTCCGCCGAATTTAAAAATTCACATGCTCTCAGCGGCTCGGTGCGCCTGACATCCCGACACTGTGTAAACGGTATAAGGGGTTACAGATTATGTATGCATGTATGACAACTACATTATTGCTACCAATCTTCTGTTTTTTTCTGGATTTTGTTATTAATGTGAGGCCGTCCTTTGGATTTCCACTATGTGGCCAGCTGGTGCTGGTTCACGTGAATCCAACCCTCGAGTAGTGCCGTTTATTGCTGATGGCAAGATATTTTCGCCACCAATTTCATGTGCGAGCATAATTTTCAACCTCACAGATAAACTTTGGTTCATTATCGATCTTTGGGTAAGCACATGTCGTTCGTTTGTGTTCTGTACTAATTAAATTGGGAATTAAACCTTTATTAATGCAGCCTGCACACTTCTGGACGTCGGTGGCAGTTGAAGGTGATCCCGAGATATATTTCCGTAATATGCATATTTCTGCGACGGAGGTACTTCGCCGCCACCTAATGAGCTGCCGACTATCATTCGCTCCCCAGATAGTTACGCAGTAAGTATACGCTACTTTTTCCAACTGTCAGTGGACTTGTTTTGTTGACTAAACAGGCGGTTCAGCCTGCGTTAGATAAAGCGATGATTCCATAAACAAAGGCCGTCGATTACCAATCACGCCGCGGATAGAGCACCTTTTAGTTTATTTTATCTGACCTCAATCAAGGTTCTACTGAAATCGCTCTTAGAGCATGTACAGGTTACTATGACAGTTTTTTGCTCGAACATGTATTTTAGAAGATTTATTATAGCCTGTGATCGGGCCGCTTTTGTCAGCGCAACCGCTGGGATGTTTGCATTGCTAAATTTGTCATGGTTGACACACAATTTTTGGGGTTGGCACCAAATTTAATTCGTTACTAATTTTGCCGCTGTAGTGCGCCTGGTTTTATCTGGAATTAAATATTTCGATTGTTACTTCTTGACATTATTGAGCATTCCGCACATGCTAATAATGCTTAATGCTTGTGATGCTTCTTAGTGGTTATTAATCTACTTTTTACTGCTACTGATATTCACTGTTTATCTGCTCATTTAACCCTTTATGAACCTGCTCGTTTTTTAGTTTAGGATTGTGAAGCAGAAGGCATTGCAGGTAGGTAGTAAAGTAAGTTGCTAGCTAGACTTGCTTTTTTGTTACGAATAGCGACTTGTGCCCTCTTGTTTATTTAATATAATATATGTATTCCGTAACCTTAAGAACTGTCGCCCGGTCCTTATTCACGTCATATTTTTCGAGCTTGCCGCGGCCGTGTTCATCCAATGTTAAAGGGTGCTACAAATTGGTATGACTGGCACGTGAGAGAATACCAGACGGAAAAAAGACATGCGAAAGATAACACAAATCGTGGAAAAAAGCTGGTAATTAAAATCGCAAGGGTGAGAAAAGGCATAGCTTGAAAAACAGGTTCTACTCCTATTTCAAGTAGAAGAAGACCTTTTAGAGACATCCTGTGGAAAGTTTTCCCTCCACATTTGAGATGAGAAATTAGTAATGTTGCCGAATATAATATTTTTTTTATGGATACCTATCTAAAAATACGAGAATATTTCAATCCTGGATTTTTTAAAAGAGTTATAGTATGTACCATATTAAACACAACTATTTTAAGAATGAAGAGTTTGCTGCGGTTCAATGATTGGACTTTTAATAAAAAGTAAACATATGGTCAATTAAAACAGTCCGTGGAACTAGAACTAGAAATAAAAATTAAAACTGAAAATGTAATAACTAATTTCAAGCAGCTGCAGTAGTCAATTGTTGCGTTCCATGTCTCTGGCACTTATTTTGATATAGATAATGATTAACTTCTCAAAATATTTTTACATACTTAAGAATCTATGCCGGATCAACATTGCAATAGTTAAATAATTACATAATACGAAATAAAACAACATATTTAGAGAGTAATGTAATATTTTCATGGGTAATACCACAAGGGGTGAACATTTTTTGAATTTTTTTTTCGTTCACATGCAATTGATTGCATTTAAATGTCTTGAAACCAAAACTGCGTTAAAAATTCCGCGAAACCGCAGGTCGAGTGGAATTTTTGAAAAATTTGCAATAATTTGGATGTTGACGAAAAACATTCTCTTAAAAACTTTTGCCTTGAGTGGTACTTGGAAAAATTATTCAACAACATGGGTGTATGACTTTTACCGTGTTCGGCAGCACACATTTTTAATGTTTTCCACTATTAGTTCAATATTGGAGTTTTTAGAACGACACCGATTTGCAAACTTATCTTTGACGCTTTGGTGAAATGCCAGTCAAAGGCTACTCACTAAATTGAAATCATTAAAACCAATCGGGTTCGCGTGAAAACACTGCGACATTAGGTGTTTTCAAATACAGTCAATTTTGATTGGCCGTTTCTAACAAATTGAACAATTTTCATTGGTTCCTTCATTATAGTATTGAATAATTACTTAAAGCCCTAAAAGCTGCTAACAGTAAGATATCAGATTACTTTATCGAGGGATAATTAAAAAAGTAAGGATCAAATATGGGTTACTGTTAGATGCCTTTTCTCAGTTCAAACTGTCGCAGAAACTGAAGTTTTTATATTTAATTTTTAGTTTTTTACTACTTTACTACTTTATTTATCTTTTTCAATATGTTTCCGGCTGACCACATATACAGGCAATAAACAAACTTCGCCAATTTTCACTTTTTGTCGAATTCGCGGAAGACGGTGTAAAATGGCAGACGGGGAGAGGACGAGAAGCTGCTGAAACTCCTCTTAATTATTTTCAGATTTGAGGAAAACTCGGCGCTCGGTTCCGATCCGATTTCCATATTAAATATTTTGTCGGGAGCATTAGCAGCGGAAAATGTAGATATTCGTTTCTTCTTGACCTTTTGTAGAAGTGGCGCCTCGGCACACTTTAATCCGCGTGTACAAATTTATGAGCACGCGATTAACGTAAAAACACGAGCGGAAATGGAGTGCTCTGGGAATTTTTAAAGAATGTTGCCCCAGGACCGAAAGTGCTACCAACTTTCGAGTGCGAGTTCGAAGCCCGGCTTATGTATTATTCACCTGTTGTAAGTTTTAAACTAGTGCTTTTATATGCTTTTTATCTCGCCATTAACCAGCATTCTGCTCAGTAGCTCTGCCTGTAAAAAGCGCTATTCGCTAGTTTAATGCTTTCAGATGAGCACTAGAAGTGTACAGATTTCTTTTGTGCCTCGTATCGTAATATTCCGAGCCATAAAGTATTGAGAAAATAAAATACATTGTGCAACATTTCCGCATCTGTGAAATATGTGTTTGCTGTGCAAACCGCTGCAGCATTTGGGTTTTTAGGCAAACACGTGCAATTACGGCGTCTGATTAAAACTTGACTGTAAACAGCAAACCACTAATATTAATATATGTTCAATTACGAGCATTCGCACAAAAACGATTAAAATTACACTCAGGCGCGCTGCTAACGCTAGTATGGATTTAGCTTGTATTGCGGATATTGAAAATTGTTGTAGCCATTTCATAGCAATCAACATTTAGACATGCGGCACATTTCCGGCATTTCTATTAATCGTTCATAAGTAATTATTGTATTAACTAACTTTCACATATTAAGTTATCGTTACCTAGTTTCCAGTGTCGACCTTTAACAGTAAGATTCCCTAAATGAAAAAAAAAATGCAGTTTGTCCTTGTGGAGAGTTAAATTTCTCAAAGTTTGCTTGTTTTTAAATAAAGCCTAAGATAATGTGTATTTACAATTTTCACTATTTAGTTTGAAGTTAATATTAAGTTAGTTAAAAGAAGCTGTTTTTGATATTGGATGTTTTTACAGAGTAATTAATATCTAATTTTTGATTTCCATTGTATCAATAAATTTTTGGAATTAGAACAGTTGTGATAAAAAAACGATCTAACCTTTTTGTGTATAAACTACCTCTTCTAAACTGTATACAAACTATTTTTAAGATCATCTAATTCAGCATATAAAATCGCGTAGATTTAAAGATCGCAAAATTTAACGAAATTTGCTTTATCTGATTTTTAATTAAATAAAGTCCATGTTATTACTCTTCTTAGTGCTGTAGCTCTTAAAATGCAATTTCGAATTTAATTTCCTTCTCGGTTATTGGCATTACGGGTGGCTTGTATTATGGCGGAGATTCTCAATTTTTCTATTTGATCTGATTGTCTTCTTGGACAACGGTCTCTTAATTTTTAGTTTTTATCTTAACGTATATAACTGTAACGGAATAATGTAGATATCCGGGACTTTAGGGCCTTGCAAACAAGTTGATCTCTTGAAGAATGGCGACATCTGCAACTGTTAATTTTCTGGGAAGTCTGGAAAACCAAGTACAGAAATATCAAAAATAAAACTTGATTCAAAGCCATTCAAAACAATAAAACTAGTTTTTTGTTGATATAGACTGTCAAATTTTTTTGAAATTAAAAATTCATTTTTGACGTCTTGTTTAACTTATCGATATATGATATTTTAATGTTATCTATAAATTTAATTTATAAATTTGGTTTAAATTACATACTTTTGCATATTTGTGTAGCTTATGAGAATGTTAAACTCACATAAGCTAATAACACAGTTAATTAAAGTTTAAATGTACCTTTATAAAGTGCAGTATAAACAGTGGCCATCATTGTCATGGGCTTCCGCGATCGAGTGTATTTTAGTTCGCTCTGTACTTAAAAGCTTACCAAATTCTGTGAGAAAAGTTTTCGGAATTTAGTGCTTTCTTGCATTTTCCCGCATAATTTAAGCCAAAGTTCATAGTTTAGTGGTGTAGCCTAAAATTTTATTCCATACGATGCTTCCTTCCTTTCATTTCGAATATAGCGTTCCGCAACGTTTTTCGGCCCATTGTACTTTATATAGCGACAGTTCTTCAAATCTAAATTAAGCTTTGTTCTCGCATGTCGTCTGGGTGTCGCCATCCTGCCCTTATCGCGTTTTTAATGAGTTCCTGGTTCCAGTGAGGCGATTGCATGACTTACCTGTGAATCCCTTTTATAAGCGAAATTATGTTTTATCATGTCGTCCCGTGGCAACCCTATGCTATGAGTGGAATAAGGAACAAGTTTAAGTCACACGTGCGCTTTGTTATTTAGTTTCCGCATCGTTGGTCGAAGCATCATTCAGCGGCGGCCCTCGAGATCGTTCATTGTTGGCTATCGTTGGGGTCAGTGTATAGTGGTTAGTTTAGCCGAGACTCTAGCATCTTAGGTTACGCTGTTCCAGCGGATCTTATTTGGAATTCTCAACTGTGTGGTAAACCTGCCAGTGTACCGAAGACCCGATACCGTATCGTCGTCTGCTTATTTGCCCGGGGTTTCGTTCAAGTGTCCCTCGTCTTGGGGATAAAATTCCGCTTACACCCGCCTGAATTTCGCCTCCCATGTAGTTTCCAGTCGTACTTTTCCTGGCATTAGCTGAGGTGCGATCCGCAGCTACATTGGACATCTGGATTCTACACCAAGTATCTGTTAGTCGTTAACCGTTGTACCGCCTACACATTTACAGTGAAGTGATTTTTAAAGTGTTATTCCGCCAAGTTATGCCTTCGTTTGTTTAAATTGTAAGATGTCGAACAGAAACTGCCATTTTGAAGTGAATTTTTAGTCTTACCGTCAAGTTTTATTGTTTATATGTTGTTTTGCATTGTAAGTTCAAGTAAACATTGTCGTTGGGTTACTATTTGAGTGATTGTTGATAATTCTGATCATGTAACGTAGTTCCTTTGTGCGTGCATAATTTGAAGTCATTACTGTTTGGAATGTAGCTATGTCATTTGATTGTCATTTTACAGCTGTGTTTAGTTTAAACGTCGCCATTTAACATGACTAACCCCTTTCGCATAAATTTTTAACTGTAAGAAGTAAACATTTCCATGTCCATTGTCATTTACATATTTTTTATTTCAATAGAGTTGATTGTTAATTACTTACGTTTTTCATTGTTTGCATGCATATATTCTTGTTGTGTTCCGATGTACAGGAATTCAGACGAGTATAAGTGTTACCAAAGGTAGGTTCAAGTCAGCTGTTGTAGTCGCCCCCTTAAGCTGTGCCAAGCCATAAGTAGAAAGCTGGGCTCACTTTCTTCAACTTTCAAAGTGGGCATACCGGTGTTGATCTTTCCCGATTTAGTCCGAAAGTGGTGGCGCATCAAAGCCGGAGCAACCTCCAAGTTACCGCCCATCGTAAGGGGGTTGGGGCTACGTATCCGGTTAAAGTTCCCGATTGTGTCGTAAGGTCGCGTTTTGTGGATAACAGATTTGGCTCCCAATCATGTAGCCTTGTTTTGCCCACTTGAGGGCTTGTTTTGTGTCGTTAATATCGGTTTTGACGGTTAACAGTTCCGCCGGAACAGACAATGGGCAGCTCCCTTTGCCATTTCCTATAATTATCTCAAGGGCAATCTTCTCCAATTGCTACCAGTGCACCTAAATAAATAAACTGGTTAATACCACCTGAAACTGTCCCATTTTTGTTAAATCTGTCCTATTTACATTTTACAATCATGACATTTGACTTGATATCTATTATCCATGATATAGTTATGGCTTTCTTTTTCAAGCTTTTTTGTGAGTTTCTCTAATAATTATTATAGATAATTTGCAAGTAAAACAGTGTATAACGGACTTTTGCTTCACTCATAGTAACGCTACAAGTTCAATGTTCCAGGATCTTTTCCATAATGAATTCGCCATAAATAATAAACGACGAAAGTGACAGAAATGCACTGTTACCTTCCGCCTATTCCTATAGTAAACGATCATCAATATATTCGTTTACAGATCAAGAAATTGCGATATTTTGTACTGCCCATATCAGATAATAGAGATAATAGATTATCCTATTTTATGCTGTCCAAAGACTTTTGGTAATCAAACTGTGTGTTCGTAAACCTGATTCTTGAGGAAAAGTTTACAATTGCGGAAGTATGGCTTTAGCTTTTTGTTAATTTAGTAAAACCTTTTCTGGCATGTGGTATCATGGTTACGGTTCTATAGATTTTACACGATTCCTTGGGAGCCCGTTGATATATATTTACACCGAGTTTCTCGATAGCCTTAAGTACTTCTGATGATATGCCATCTATATCTAGGAATTTATCTGGTTCTAGTTTCTTTTGCATTTCTGACTTTATTAGTGAATTGAAGCTTTCTCCTTCTTTTGTTCTAGAATCTTCTTATCTGTGTTGTCTGAATTAAGCACTTCTGGATACGTTTAATATTTATTTTACACCAACTTTACTCCGGATTCAATTGAAGAGGCCATAATTGCTTGGTGTAAACTTCATATTAATTTTTTGAATAACCCTGGACCCTCATTGCTGTATGTAATTATTCTTATTTTACCAAAACCCTTTTTGTATTCGACGACTAAGTTTTGTATATGGGATATATTTCTCTTCTGAGTTTGTATCTACCACTATAGTCAGAGCTCGTCCGTCATCCGGTACTGTTTTTGGAGCATGGCATCTTTCAACAGGTCCATTTAGTAATTTTGGTGCTTTTTCGATTACTGGAATTGCTTTTACTGTGATTGTTTTTGCGATCTAATCCTGGTTAAGTTTTCGAGTTGGTTACAGATTACCTCCAACATCATCTTACTATGATATACTCTGTGTGATTTAATGTAAACTATAATCAATATAATCTGAGGACTCCCGGAATAAACTATGAATGTGTTGACGGTGCCAAACTGAATTAACCTTTTACCTCGTTTTTCACGTCCAAAATTTGCATTAATATTATTTATGTTAGTTTTCCTGATATTTCTTGGGTTTCTGCAAGCACGATGTATGTTGAGTGGTCGCTGCTCCACAGTTTCGTAGATGCAGATTAGGTTGCCTAATCCACATTTTCAATTTCAATTTGCAAAATCCTTAGGTCAGGGATATTTGCTGGTTTTTGAAAAATTTTCAGTACGTAGCGGAGCAATTTCCTGTGCCCATTTTGGGGAATTTGTTTCAGCTATTGCTTCTTGTGCTGTGCAGTAGATTTTTGCGAAGGCTCGGTCTAAATGTGGATTAAATTTTTCGATAATGTTTTCAGCATTCCTCTATTGGTTATTATATTGCTGAAAGTCGACTGGTTACGCCAGTATTATATATTATTTTAGAACATTCACCAGTGGCCACCTGCCAAGCTTGGTATGTAACGGGCGTCCTCCCTCGCAAGTTTTATTAAAAGGCCGCCGAAACGACTTTTTAAAAAACGTTTATTTTTATTTTACAATGAAATATAACATTGGAAGCACACAGCTAGCCGCCGGACAATTTCTTACATCTAGCTATGATACGAACACAATGGAACTTATCGACTGACTGGAGCTTAACTTAGAGGTGCAAGCTACTAGTATATATACTATGCCTAATCAGCTAAGATAAGCGTTATCTCTAAAAGGGAGCGTGAGACAGGAAGCCACGTGCGTTCAAGGTTGCAGACTTGCAGTTCATACAAAGAAGCTATTATTGTTCAAGGTTGCAAGCTTGCAGTTTTACACAGGGGGCCTATTGTCTATTCATAATATAACTCGTCCGCCGATAAAATGTTCAATAGCGGTATTCAAATATGCCTCTATTGAACTTACAAAAAGAAAAGAAAATTAAACTTATGCATTTACGTTAACTGGTTCAAAATCTTTATTTAAAAATCTAATAAGTTTAATCTTCATTGTGTTTCTATTATAATACAAATACAATATAAAATTATTAACATAAGAATAGTACACAGAGTAAATATAATCGCAGACACACTTAAATTATCAGATTTAATATAATTAACAGGTTTTAACAAATTTTCATATTTATTAAGCTTAATTCGGTCCTCAACCAATTTCTGGGTGTCAACTGGTATCAAGTCAATCTTCGAGACATTTATGAATTCGATTCAGGAATTATTAAGCGGTCAATGTTTGAAACTTTTAAATTAGCAATTTTATTTAAGGTTCTTTTATACTGAATAATAAAATAGCAATACGATTTTCATTAAATTGTTTCTAAGTGTATCATAACGAATAAAATAGGAATATCATATATATTTCTAATAAGCGTCTATTTGCTTTATTTAAGAACTACATTGCCTAAATTTAAAGAATATAGTTCTGGATTACATTTTAAAATATTTACAATATTATATCGCCGTGTATGATTGAATATTTAATCAAGATACAGACGATGAAGGTAATAAGTCTGAATAGGGTAGTAATTCATTAGCATGGCGTCTAATGTTGGACGATCCATTATGCGGTGTTAACTCGTATATGTCATGTTCTAGAATTTGGGATATTGTATATGGTCCTATAAATTTTGGTTCATCTTTACTTCTGGAATTTGTTTTAACAAATACTTTTTCATTTAATTGAAATGTTTTATTTTTCCGGGTTGGGTTTAATTTTAAATTTCGTTTTTCTTTACTATCAATTTGCTTGCCTTGCAATATTTCGTAAATTTTTTTCATGCGGATTTTGTGAACAGATAAATAACCATGATAGTAGGTTTTTGTATAGTCTAAATCGAACTGATTTCTACATTCAGTATGACCAAATACAATCTCAAAAGGGGTTAAATTGAGATTAGAGTGTATCGTATGATTGTATGCAAGAATACAATATTGAATTTTGTTTTGTTCAGGTACATCCGTCAATAGTCGATAGTGTTCAATTATTGTCGAATGTAGTCGTTCAATTGGGGAGTTAGATTGATGGTGATGTGGGGTTGTCGTATGCAACTGGATTTTATGTAAAGCTATGAAGTCTTTAAAAATATTTTTGTTAAATTCTCCATCAGCTATAATGATATTTGGTGTAGTAAAAGTACACATATAATTAAGTAGTTGTTCAATGACGTCTGTTAAATTTCGAGATTTAATATAGTATGCTTGGGCGAATTTGGAAAATGAATCTATTATTGTTAAATAGCTTCTCTTACCTATCTGAAAAATATGTAAGTGTATAGTATGAAATGGTTGGTTTTGTGTAGGAGTAAGCTGTAAAGGCTGCTTAATTGAGTTTCTATTGTACTTTTGCGCTTTACAAATATGACAATTATTAATATAGTCGGTGACATCTTTATTAATTGATTTCCAATAATATTTTCTTTTTATATGTTCAATTGTTTCATTGATACCACGGTGATTGGTTTTGCCTAGATGGTAATTTTGGATTTGATATTGACGATCTTGTGGACTTAGAACGTAAGTCACTTGTGACATACATCGATGAAATTTGGGTGTATTATCGTTAATTATGTTTTGCAGAAAATTTGAAAAATCTAAACAAAGTTCGTCGTTAGGAAAATAACAATGGTAATGTGTTCTAGGTTCACAATGTTCAATTAATAGCCTGTTGAATACGTCAATTTTATTTGTATTATTTAGGGATACAGAATAATGTGTAATTCCGTCGTATTTAGTGATTCCGATATCTCGTGGTAGTTGAGAAATTACAAATTCAATTTGATTTTTAAATTGTTGTAGAGGTTTTTCGGCAATATCTATTACGGGGGTAGATGATTGTTGCGAATGTATTGTTTCGACATAGGATTTATTATCGTCGTTATTTGGTGGTCTTATTTGGATGTCGGATATAACTTTTACTTTAGGCGTTTTTGATTTTGGTGGTCCGATGGTCGGTACCGAAAAAAAGTCTCGTATGTCGGGGGTGCTTGCCCTACTTGCCATTAAGCTTTCGTTACCTTGTATTGGTATTGGTGTATGAAGTCTATCGGGTGTTTCTAAAGTCATGGGGTGAATTTGAACACGTGATAGAGCGTCGGCAACTTTATTTAATTTGCCTGGTAGATAGTTTACGGTGAAGTCGTATTCTTCTAATTTAAGTGCCCAAAGAGTTAATTTGGAATTTGGTTCTTTTAAATTTTTGAGCCAAACAAGCGGTCTATGATCGGTGTACAATTTAAATTTTACTCCATACAGATATGGACGAAATTGTTTGGTTGCCCAAACTATGGCTAGGAGTTCTCGTTCAATTGTAGTATAATTTTGTTCTGCATTATTAAGGGTTCTGGAGGCATAACAGGTGGGTTTACCATCTTGGGATAATACCGCGCCTATCGCAAATTTAGATGCATCGGTAGTCAGTTCGAAAGGTTTTTCAAAATCAGGATATTGAAGTACTGGTTCATTCATTAAAATTTGTTTGCAATACTCAAAGTTCTTCAAAAATTCAGGGGTGTGTACAATTTTATTCTCTTTCTTTAAACATACAGTTAAAAATTTTGTTATTTTGGCAAAGTCCTTGACAAATTTTCTATAATAGCCAAATAGTCCTAAGAATGATTTTATCTCAGTTCTTGTTTTAGGTGCTGGGAAATTTTTGATTGCTGATATTTTAGATGGATCTGGTTTTATTCCTTCTGAAGTAACTATATGACCTAAATATTTTACAGATTTATGTAAAAATTTCGATTTATCTAACTGAATTTTTACATTAGCATCTCTACATTTTTGAAATACATTTTTTAAACGTTGCATGTGTTCTTGAAGAGAACTTCCGAAAATTATAATGTCGTCTAGGTAAACTAGGCACTGTGTTGGAGTGAGTCCAATTAAGGCTGTATTTATCATCCTTTGGAAGGATGCAGGACTGTTACGTAAACCCATAGCCATTCTTTTAAACTGAAAATGGCCTTCTTCGGTTGAAAAAGCGGTTTTTTCGCGATCTTTCTTTTCGATTTCTATCTGGTGGAAACCAGAGGCAAGATCCAATGTTGTAAAGTATTTGGCTCTGCCAAGATTGTCTAATACAGTTTCTATACGGGGCAATGGATATTTATCTTCAATAGTTTGTTCATTTAACTTTCGATAGTCAACTACAATACGCCATTTTTGTTTTCCGAAGGCGTCTAACTTTTTTGGGAGGACCCAAATAGGAAAATTATACGGTGATTCCGATGGCTCTATAATATCTTCGTTTAACATTTTCTTTATTTGCTTCTTGACTTCTTCGCGATGAATATGGGGATAACGGTATGTTTTCGTAAATATAGGTGCATTGGTTTTAGTCCTAATGTGGTGTTTTGTCAAATTCGTAACGGATAACGGTATTTCAGGAGAGTAAAATACATCTCTGTATTGAAAACATAAATTAGTCAAAAGAGTTTTTTCATCTTCGTTTAAATGGTCTAATCTTAAATTGTTTTTTAAATTGTTATTTAAAATACTTCTGGTGTTTGGAGTTTCTATATTAAAGTTGTTAAGTCTGATAGGTTGATTTTTGCTATCGGGTTCATAGTCTTCTAAAAATAATGGATTATAAATATTTATTTCTTGTGTTTCGTTTGAAGTATTAATTACACTGGTTTTAAACCAATTATTGTGTAATTTCACTAATGCTGAAGGCATAATTAATTTTTCATTAAATTTTAGTTTTGGAGCTATTTTAGTTCCATTCTTTCCTACTGCTGGTAAATTTACAAAACATTCTGTACGCGGAGGTACTACAAGTTTTCTGACAAAATCTGAGTTTTTAAATTTGGAAAAATTACATTCATTACGTTTTTGAATTTCCTGTTTAGTTTTTGATGGATTATAATAGAACGGTATTACTGTCTTTTCTGTTTGAATGTGCATCCATTTATAATCTATTCGTGCGGATAATTTTGAAAGTAAATCGGATCCAATAAGTCCTACATAGTCTTGGTGAAAATTGAATAAATAACACGTATGTGTTCCGTTTTTATAAAAAAGATTAGGAATGGGTAAATCTGCAATTAAGTTATGTTGAGAAATTCCATGAGATGTAACTATCTCAAATTCTGTTTCATAAATATAATTTGGAAAATGTTGTTGTACAAATTCTGGAGAAATTATTGTTTGTGAGCTACCTGTATCTATTAAAAGTTTATCGCCGGTGGCGGGAATTATAATATAAGGAAGGTTTGATTTTGGATTTATATTAAAAGTTAAAATATTCTTTTCCGAGGCTCTTAATAAAAATTTACAGTATCGTTTGGATCTGGATATTCGAAATAATCGTAAGTATGGTCTAAATCTTGTGATTCGTAATTTTCAGTTGTATCTTGAAAATTGTCAGGGTCAAAATATTCCTGAGGGTTTTCGTTAAAATTTTCTGGAGTTGAAAATTCTCCATTTTCAAATAAATTTTCGGCTAAGTTTTCATACTCATCCGGAGGTTTTTCTTGATGGTAATTTAAATGATTAAAATTTCTATTAACGTTTTGAGAGTTTGCTCGATATTTATTAGGGAAATTTGATTGTTGAGTAGCTGGTCTTTTTATAGTGCTAAAGTCCATAGGTTCTGGTTTATTTGTTGGTGAAAAATTTGGTTTTGGTGCAAATGCATTAAAGCTTGAATTTTGAGTTATTCTAGAATTATTAGGATTATTAAAATTCGTTGGATTTTTAAAATAGTTGGGATTTTGATTAAAATTATTTCGATTTTGTTGGAATGGTCTTTGCATGAAATTTGGGTTATTAAATTTAGATTGATATGAATTTCGTGTTTGAATATTGGAAGTTAAATTTGATTTATTTAATTTCTGACTTTGAAAATTATTTTGATTTTGAGAATATCTGATATCAATTTCTTCTTTTACTATGCTTAACGCTTGTTCTAGTGAAGTTGGATTTCTACTTCTTACGAAGCTTCCTAAATTTTCATTTAGTCCACTTGTAAAAGTGCGAAGTGCTAAATCTTTGTTAGCCTTTAATTTATAAGTGATAATGTCTTTTGATTCTTGACTCAGAGAAACTTTTGAATTATAAATAGCTAAATGAGTTCTAACTTTATTGAAAAATTCTATGGGAGAGTCTTTATTCTGTTTTAATTTAGTTAAATCAATTAAGAGATTCAATTCTGACCTTTGGTCGCCAAAATTTTCAATTAAGACATTTTTTAAGTCTTTCCAAGTATCATACTCGTAACCTGTGATTACTTCTAACGCTTGACCTTTTAATTTATTCCTTATCGAATTTAAAATTACTTGGTTGATATAATCGTTTAAATTTTCTGTACAAAATTTAGTTGCAATGATTTCTGCGGATCTGATAAATTCCGAAAGAGTGGCTTGATTACCATCATATGTGGGAATTTCATTTAATAAAGCTACATTAAAATGTGGGGGAAACAATGATGCGTTTTGATCAACCATATTTGTTGTAACAACCCAAAATTATTTAAAAATAAAATTCTAGGGATAGAATTCCTTGGTGAGCGTGATCGATCTCGTGACATAAAATTTTTTACAATTGTTTCAAAATATAATTTTTTTATCTAATACTTCAAGATAATAGTGATCCAAACATAAAAATTTTATAGACAAAAATTAATTTTACTTTATTTGTTTCACTTATTTTTAATTTTGTTTTATGTTAGTAAACAGTTTAATGACTAGGGGGTGCTTAACAGGGGGTAGGAGCCCTACGCGCAAGAACGCAAGCACAAATGCAAATTAAGCACACCTAGTATGTGCAGCAATTGGTCTGGCTTACTACGTTCTGCCTGAACTTATAAATAAATATTTAAAACTATGTTAGTATAATTTTTTAAAACTTTATATTAGTTAACTTTGTTGTTTTAGGCGAACGCTTTAATAATTATCACTTTTGAAAATTATATTACGTTACTTTGTTGCCTTTGAAATTTTTACTTTGTTATTTAGGCGAACGCTTTAATAATTATTACTTTTGAAAATTATATTACGTTACTTTGTTGCCTTTAAAATTAATTATTTTGCTTTTTCTTTAAAACTTAAAAATTATTACTTAGGCGAACGCTTTAATAGTCGTTACTTTGTTGCCTTTAAAATATACCTTTGCTTTTTCTCTAAAGCTTGAAAATTATTTTTTAAAATATACCTTTGCTTTTTCTCTAAAGCTTGAAAATTATTATTTTTAAAAATATACCTTTGCTTTTTCTCTAAAGCTTGAAAATTATTATAAAAATATGCACTTACATTGTGCGTTAAAATTGACGAACGGCGTGCGATCAAGCTACGTCCTGTTGTCTTCAAAAAGGATGCGTCGATCCTATTGATGTCGGCTGGCCTGCACAGAGGTCCTGAAGTCCGACTTGGATAGTCCAGCTTTGCGCTAGAGCGTTATCCAAAAGTTGTCCTGGGGTCGTCGTTGTTGACGTTGCCAATACCAGAGACTGATCCCAATGATCAAGATGGTCCCAATGACCAGATGGTTCCAATAACCACGGAGGAGCAGGAGCTGGGTCGACGGGCGCTTCTCACGATCGGGCGATGTTTGTCCCTGTTGGAGATGTCCGAAGATCCGCTGGGTGGTAGGTTTCGATTTGCGGCAAAGAGCTGAACCTCAAGGAAAGTTGCTGGTCGACTCGATGTTTGTAGTTTTCCAGGTTTTCCTCCACAAATCCGAACGACTGCGCCAGTTTTATTAAAAGGCCGCCGAAACGACTTTTTAAAAAACGTTTATTTTTATTTTACAATGAAATATAACATTGGAAGCACACAGCTAGCCGCCGGACAATTTCTTACATCTAGCTATGATACGAACACAATGGAACTTATCGACTGACTGGAGCTTAACTTAGAAGTGCAAGCTACTAGTATATATACTATGCCTAATCAGCTAAGATAAGCGTTATCTCTAAAAGGGAGCGTGAGACAGGAAGCCACGTGCGTTCAAGGTTGCAGACTTGCAATTCATATAAAGAAGCTATTTATCGTTCAAGGTTGCAAGCTTGCAGTTTTACACAGGAGACCATTGTCTATTCATAATATAACAAGCTGTGACCTACCTGGCGTTGCCCGGACATAATATCAATTTTCAATGCGGAACGTGCTGTTGTTATGAAAACTTGTCACAGAATGATGAAATACACAGCAGAATTGTCAAACTGAACGTCACACAGTGACGCCATATGTTGATATCGAGACTCTAATGATTTTGAGAGACGATTTTCGAACAATTTGATCAAAATGAATGAAAAATCATGCAAATTGTGCGAGTTCAATTGGGAACATGACTTTTCCATTGTTATATTCCGGATTCCATCCTGAAAAAAATCGATTGTTAATAATTTCACGAATTTTCCGAGTTTTCCACTTTGATTTTACTATTTTTCTCTTTGAAAAGCCATTAAAAAACGAAAACATACGAAATTCCAGACAAAAATACCATACAAATAATTTTTTTGATTTTCCGAATTTTCCGACTTTTTTGGTAGATTTTTCCAAAATTTTCTTTCATACAAACCTTGTCCTGACAATTACGAACATAACAAAAAAAAATGAGCCAACTCGATCAAGCCGTTGTCAAGTGATGATGTACCATACATGCGGCAATTGATTTTTATTTATATAGATTCGACATAGGGCATTTACTTAATGTTACCATGGTGTATGTAAACAAAGTAACAACACAGTGAATACAGAAATTAATTGAAACTGGATTCTTTCATTGCAATTTCAAAACCGACAATTGTTACTAGCATGGGTAGTGATTAATGCTAAAATAAAGTTGCCAATGTATAGCCTTACATTATTCACAGGGTATAATTATGCCCCATCGCCATATTTCAAAAATTACGATTATCGAGAATTGACGTCTACATCAGTTCCAGACAATCAAGGAGGCCAGTGTCAAAAATATTCGAAAGCTAATCAAGTTTTGAAGTTTATTCATAGTCAAAAAAGTAATGCATTCACCTTGTCAGTCAAGTCACATAAGTTGTCAATTTTATGACATTGGAAAATAATAGTATATTATATCATGAAGGACTAAAGTGCATCATTAAATCCCGCTACGGAAATAATCACTTAAGGGATTTAGGCACTTTAGTCCCACGTGATATACGCTATTTTTTGCACTTTTGGGAACATTATTATCAAACATTTGAAAAATTTGGAATCTGTCAATTTGGAAACTGACAATTACAATTTAAGAATGTTGTGTATAGAGTGATTTTTTAAAAACTTCAGTACTGCCAACTGATTAATTTCAAATACAAATTTTATTAAGAATGTTGTGTACATAAATTCACCATAGTTACGGTAAGTCCCTAGATGTTACATGAGCTATTTTAGTCCAGGAAATAAGTAACTAAAGTTATATGAACAAACTATGTTGTGAAATGTTAAAGAGTGAATAATATTACCAAGGCAAATAAAGCTTTGATAAGTTCTTTAAGGTGCTTAACGGAAGCATTGCGCAATAGCACAGTTCCAAATGCAACGCACGAGATCAAGTGAAAGTTGCATATAGCCCAATCAACGAAGAGAAAATAAGTAAAACAAAAAGGAATAATTTTCGAATTAGGCACAGATCTTTACTAAAGTCTACTGTTGTTTGTGTAACAGTTGAGAATGATGAACCGTTTACACTTTGAAAGAAGTGTAGATTTTATAAATTTTTCAAAACTATCTTGTAAACGGTTATTGCATACAAAAAATAATTCAATCGAAAATAAAAGATTGTTAAATTTCCAAAAAAGGGTCTTATTAATTTTTTCCTTAATAACATAGCGTTTGAGTAACTAATTGCCAAACATCGTGCAATTTGACTAATATCTGTAATAAGGCTTCTCTGGGCGCGTATTAATACATTTGCTTAATACTGTGAAAATCTAGTAAATCAATACTATATGAAAGGTATGATGACCTCATATATGTGATTGTCCCTTGTTTGTCTTCATCGGCTTCGTTTTCATGGTCAACTGTACGTAATCCATTTAGACGGTCTTCGTGGCAATTATTGTAAACCTTTGTACAAATAATCCCCGCTATACTGCATTCGCACATACCTGTGGTACCTATGGTAATCGAACTTTTTCATTTAATGGATTAAGAAGATTCAAATCTTTAATCTCAATGCTTTTTAAACCATTTCCTCGAACATGTCCAAACGTTTATAGCGGAATGAAGCCAAGTTCTCCAATATTCTTTGTTGACGGAAATTTAAATAGTTTTAGTATATCGTGACCCGTAATAACGGACGTCGTAAGGGTTATATATTTAATTCCTTCCATGCTATGAAATGTGTGTAAACCCTCAAGAGTTGATACGTTAAAATCAGCGTCAAAAACAAATTGACAGTATGATCCAGCCAGGACTTTCAGTTGACCATGATATGGCAGATAGCTGATGTTTAGAAAATTGCGCATTATGGCATGGGAAACATAAACCTAAATTGAGAAGAAAATTTACCACATTTTTAGACTCACATTTTCTGTGCAAAATCATAGCAAGGCTAATTTGCAAGGAGTTAAAAAGAACGCGGTGTCATTGCCGAAATAATAGCGTGGGCTACTAAAATGCTTTTTTAGCACGTTCATTATTCTTTTTTTTACTATTTGTTTTTATTCTTTCGTGCAATATGTCCTACCCAACCCCATTTTAAGCTTGCAATCCGGTGTAGTACTACATATATCACTATTGTTCGTTGAAGATCAACGACGTTTCTTATTTTGTCTCTGACACTAACTAAAAGCATTCGCCTTTGGGTTATCTTTTGGCACTTTCCTGGTTAGGTACTGCTATGGTAGTCTCTATCCTATGACTTAATACTGGTAATATTCAACAGTTGAAACCCTCTCTTTTTAAACAAATTAAAATGTCGTGGTTTCTTACACGAGTTCTTAATTTACGAAAAGAACTCCAGGCTAGCCTAATACATCTTGACATTTTAGCAGTCTGATTACATTTTGCCCAATTTATTTGATGACCTCGTGTGCGTCGTGATTTAATTGAATCAGAAGCCCTTGTAATTCGTCGAGATCTTAGCTTACAAGCTCAAATAATCGGCGAAGCGAAGGTGACTTAAATATTTTCCATCAACATATATGCCTTTGTTTTTAATTGCTCGAAGTCCATAGCAAAGGCACGGAACAAAGCTTTGTTTCCTGGTCAAGGCGCTTAACGGTTACACAAACGTATTAATACGCGGGTATAGAAGCGTTATTAGAAATATTAGTCGCGTTGCACTATGTTTGGCAATCATTAAGAACTATAACATTGAGAGAAAAAATTAATAAGATACCTTTTATAGGAAATTTAACAATCTTTAAGGATTTTTTTTATAATTAAAGACCGTTTACATTTACAAAATATTTGCTAAAAAATTTAAAGGTTTTCACTTTTTCAAGATGGCGGCGGATCCTCGTCCTCAATTATTCAGGACTTTTTACACATTCAACAGATAAACATCTGTGCCAAATTGCAAAACGTTATAATTGTTTTCTGTCATTTATCGAAAAATGGACTTCGTTGCTTGGGCTAATAATCAAAATGAACAGAAGTTAAACTTCACAAGAAATTTAAAGAATTCGGTTCGACACGTGGAAGTACTCCACAGAATTCATAAGATAATAGTACCTACGTGCATAACCTAACAGTCTTTTCGGACAACAAACCCAGTCAAACGGCAGCTCCCAGGAGCAATCAACCTTAATAATACGGGATCATCACAGTGCGATACAGAAGTAAAACAGCTGGTTACGGGATTATAACAACTAGAAATACCGCGAGAGTTAACAAGTTCGGCAAGAATCAGCAGGCTAAAATGACTACACTAACCCCAGAAATCAAAATCGGCTTGAAAAGGACAGGAATTTAGCACTGACAAGGTCGGGACTGAAATGGGCTAATGAAGTCAGTATATCTGAAACAAGTGTTTTCAATATTTGGCATGATGGTTTGGGCATGAAAAAGGATTTTCTTTCGCGAATTGTCACCGGGGACGAGACTTGGGTGTTTTACTGGGACCCTCCCACCAAACAAGAATCTATGCAATGGGTTCACAACGGCTCCCCACCACCGAAGAAAGCCAAAAGCCAATTGTCTGTAAAAAAATTGATGGCAACAGTTTTCTGGGACGTCGAAGGAATCTTGGTGATTGAATATATGCAGTGCGGGTATAAATGGAGAGGCCTATAGGAATACAATTAAAAATTTAAAAAGTATATTGAAAGAAAAACGGCCGCATTCTTATAGGCAAAATAATTTGTTGCTGCACGACAACTGCCGGGTGCATAAAGCGTTTAAAGTTCGGCGGATTATTAATGTTTCTGGCTTCATTGAATTAAGGCATCCATCTTATAGCCCCGACCTGGCCCCGTCTAACTTTTTTTATTCAAACATTTAAAAAAACATCTCAGGGGAATTCAATATATTTTAGGAAAATTATTCAGCTAATTATCTTCTTATATTTATATATTTTTGACGTTTCGTCAGCTCAGCTGACTTCTTCAGAAAATGCACATTAAGACGAATACAATAAACTAAAAGGAAAATGAGATTAAGGTTAGATCACTTGAACAATGTATATATACTCTTACCTTATGTAATTTTGATTGAAATTTTGAGATTGTAAAGTTGTATAATGTTCTAAGTTTAATAATAATTCTTAGAATATTTAAAAAGATTTCGTAGATATAAAATGTCAGATGTCAAAGTTTGAAATTTAAATTTTCTTATTTTGAAGGTATAACTTGATACAAAAATTTTATTGTAAAAGATATCTTGATATTAAGTGTAATTTAAATTATAGTTTTTTTTTTGTTAATTATAGAAGAAAATTTTAAAGAAGATTATAGTAAATGGAATGAAGATTTTCTATGTCGGTTTTGTAATTAATAGAATTTGTATTTTTTTTATTTCAATCATTTCATATATAAGGCGTTTTTGTAAAATATTTTCTTTTTGCAATATTTTAGGTGAGTTAAAATAAAAATTATGATAATTATCAACTGCATGATCAGAGAGGGCAGTATTTGGTTTATTTGGATTTAAAATTTTTGTTTTTATAGAATTTTTATGTTGAGTTATCCAAATATTTTTCAAATATTCTAATTAATGTTACCCAAAAAAACAAATATAGTGTAAAAGACTCATGGACGTTTAAAAAATTTATTGATACAATAACAATTTCAAAAGATCATGTTTTATTCTCCTTAGATGTTGTATCACTTTATACAAACTTAGCCATCAAAACCGTAGAACAATTTTGGTGTCAAATAGAAAAATTTATCAATATTCCTAAACAAGAATTTATAAAAGTAGTTGAATATATTTTACAATCTACGTATTTTTCTTTTAATTATCAAACATACAAACAGAATTTTGGTGTTGCAATGGGTCAGCCTTTATCTAGTACTATTGCAGATTTGTTATTACAAAAAATAGAATCTGAAATTTTAATTAACTTAAACGAAATTAGTTTTTATAAACGATTTGTAGATGACATAATTATTTGTACTAATAAAAACCAAATAAACAAAATTTTTAAAACATATAATAACTACCACCCAAGATTAAAATTCACAATTGAAAATGAAAATATAAATAAATCTATGAATTTTCTGGATCTAACTTTACTAAGAACAGAAAATAATAATATTGAAACGAATTGGCATAGAAAAGAAACTAAAACTGATAGATACTTAAACTATAATTCTCAAACATCTATAAAATATAAAAGAAGTGTAATTAATAGCTCAATTGACTGTGCAATTTTATTATCTTCAAATAAATTTCATATTGATATTATTATAAAAATTAAAAAAATATTATTAAAAAATAATTATCCTATTGACTTCATTAACACCAACATTAAGAAAAGAATAAATAAAATTAAAAATAATAACACAAATAATAATGCAACTATCAATTTATATCCTAACTGTTTAGGACAAAAATTTAATAACAATCAAAACATTAAAAATCCATATTACATTTCCATCCCATACATACCAAAACTATCACAACGTTTAAGTAAAATATTAACAAACAAAAATAATTTTAATATTTCTTTTAAAAAATTACAATACAATAGGAAATCAATTTTTTAACAATCTAAAAGATAAAACAAATATTCAATCGGAATCAAATATTGTTTACCAAATTAATTGTAATAATTGCAATGCTAAATACATAGGACAAACAAAACAAAATCTAAGGAAAACATTAACTCAACATAAAAATTCTATAAAAACAAAAATTTTAAATCCAAATAAACCAAATACTGCCCTCTCTGATCATGCAGTTGATAATTATCATAATTTTAATTTTAACTCACCTAAAATATTGCAAAACGAAAATATTTTACAAAAACGCCTTATATATGAAATGATTGAAATAAAAAAAATACAAATTCTATTAATTACAAAACCGACATAGAAAATCTTCATTCCATTTACTATAATCTTCTCTAAAATTTTCTTCTATAATTAACAAAAAAAAAACTATAATTTAAATTACACTTAATATCAAGATATCTTTTACAATAAAATTTTTGTATCAAGTTATACCTTCAAAATAAGAAAATTTAAATTTCAAACTTTGACATCTGACATTTTATATCTACGAAATCTTTTTAAATATTGTAAGAATTATTATTAAACTTAGAATATTATACAATTTACAATCTCAAAATTTCAATCAAAATTACATAAGGTAAGAGTATATATACATTGTTCAAGTGATCTAACCTTAATCTCATTTTCCTTTTAGTTTATTGTATTCGTCTTAATGTGTATTTTCTGAAGAAGTCAGCTGAGCTGACGAAACGTCAAAAATATATAAATATAAGAAGATAATTAGCTGAATAATTTTCCTAAAATATATTGAATATACCTATAAAACAGCTGTTATAAACAAGTATAATCTCAGGGGAAGGCGTTTTGCTTTCGATGATGAAATCAAGGATGCTGTAAAAAAATATTTTGCAATCTTGCAAAAAGATTTTTTTCTGATTGGATGGAACAGTTGGGAAAACGATGGATTAAGTGCATAAGTGTAGAAGGGAGTTACCTACATAGAAAAATAACATTTTCTTAGGACTCTATGTGTTTTCTTTCATAGCTAGTTAGATAACATAAAAATCTCCTCTCGTAACTAGTATAGCTAAAGATCATTCACCATATGACCGTAACAATGTCGCTTCTAAAGAAATACCTCACTTTTCCAAAGGCTGCACAGCGAAGACCTATTCGTCACTGCAGTTTTTAATTACGTTTCACTATTTGTAAATTGCAAGGTTTCTGATATTTTTACTCACTTGTTCTTTTCATCCTATATTAGTCTGCCTGCGGTCGGTGTCTATTCATTTATTTTATCTTATTATCGCTTCAGATCATCGTTTTGTACCTGCTTATATTATCATAATCTTTGACAAAGTCTTCTTCTTTCACTGAGTCCCTTATTTCGTGGTTAATTAGTTCTTTATATTCTCCTGCGTCTGTTTGCTTCTATACTTCTTCTATCGCGCTCTAGTAGTGTTATATCATCAGCGTAAGCTATTGCCATTGTTCTTCTAATTCCTGTCACTGGTCGTAACTTGTAATTCTATGTTTATAATGCTCAATAAAAAACCACCTCCCTGTCACACTCCGTTTCTATTTTGAACTCGTCTGTAGTTCCTTCATTTATTGCAACTTTTGCTGTGTATTAAATAAAACACCTGCTTGAAATTAAGCTGATGAGCTACTAGTATCCCTTCTATGCATATAGTTCGTCTTTGTCTGATGGTTGCTGTTAATATCAGATCAACCATGGTAAGTAGCATTATTCATTTCTAGTTACTACATTTCCATGTTTTAGGATCATCTTGAGTAGTTTACTTTGATTTTTATTGACTCCTAAGTGACCCTATTGCTTTTGTTTCACTTGTTTTACTATTTCTCAACACTTATCACACACCATCTGCATAACTATGTCTGTTACCTGTTAGTTCATTATTATTCTCATAATTTATGTAGCATTCCGTTTCGCTGGTATAATTTTGTTTGTAGTTTTTAACCAATTATCAACTTCTTTTCTTTTCTCTTTATATTATGTTAGCCCACGGCGCCCTCCGGTTTCTGTCAACTTAATTTTCGGTATATTCTTGATTTTAATATCATTTTACTTTGTTTATCAAACCATTTCCACGGCTGCTTCTCACGGTGCCTCGTGGTACGGCTGCCACGGAAATAGTTGGCCCGGATGTCATAATAACATCATGATAGTCGTTAGTGGGGTTGGAGGTCCTCATAAAATATACAGAGACGCCTATAATTGGCCTAAGGGTTGTTGACTTAGTACCAAATTAAAAATTTTAAAACATAAAAATTTCCTCTTTCTCTTTGTTTCTTTTAGCCTTAATGCTCTGATGCATAGCTAAATTCTTTCTGTTGCGTATTTTCGTTCTTCCTATATGCTGACTTTCCCAGTAACTTGGTATATTCTTGGTTTTGGCGGCAATAGATTTCCCATTTAGAAAACATCTTTAGGATAGACATTGAGCAACATAATATTGTTTTAGAAATTTGGCTTCTTGTTATTGATGAGGTGAACATATAAATGGAAAGAATTATTTTTCAAATTTAGTTTACCTGTACTTGATACAAGAGCAAATACTATTCAAACATTAGTAGTACCGCAAAAGCATTCTAACCACCACAAAAATGTAAAAGATGTTATTGTAGAAGGCCTTTATGATATAGCCGACACTTTCAATACATGAGACAACAGAAACAACATCAAGAGAAATAGTAGAAAAGTACATTAATGTCAAAATACACTGTAATCTATGCATGTCTGATGGAATTAGACTAATAATTGGTAGCGGTATTATAAATATACCGAAAGTAATTTCATCATTTGTAACGCCTAGAAAGGATATCTTTATTTTTTGTGTTGGAAACACTGACACATTTTCTGCTTGTTAGTCCTATTAGAAATGTATTTTAGTAACACATCTGGATTATTTATTCAAATACTAACATTGACCCAGAATGCCCTACTCCATCCTATCAGCAGAATTGCGAGCCAGTCATCATCTTTTATTATTCTACATTAGAGTTTGCAGTAATTTTATGAGTGTGCCACTTAAACTGAGCGTAAACCATTACTTTTGATACAATTTAGATTGAGACAGCAAATTGCATTAGAATTACAGACTATAATTTACAATTAAGGCTGGTACTTTCGACGTTATTTATTGTGCAATAATAATTGCCAGTAGTTATTAGAACACTTATATTCTCTTATTGGGGGTATACAATGATGCAATTGACCAACGCGAAACGCGTCTGTAAATTCTTCAAGGTATTTAACTGTGAATTATAGTATTATTTAGGGACATACGTATATATAATATTAACTGTTTTCTTATTCAGTTTCAGATAATGTAATATAAAATAATCGAATGGTTAGAATTCACCAATAATTAAATAATTTCGAAAATATGTACTATTTCGTGGAATTCTACACAACCACATGGTTTATAATTAATCGTCGGAGGGGCAACGTCAATTATGCTGGTATGTGGGTCTTACTTTAATTCAGTTCTTACCGTGTAGAGTCCTATTTGGCCTTTTTCTAATATATTCTCTGTCGTCTGGAAGTAGTCAAAATCGGAAAGCCATTAGGCAGCTACGTAGAAACCTAACGTGGAGTATCTCCTTTTATTTTACTGCATGAATTCTTGGTTTAACCCACTTCAATCCAAACCGTACCGGCAAGTATAACCCGCACTAAAATCGACAAATAAGGCACCGTACGCTACCGATAGAAAAGTTTTAGTTGGTGTGGCATAGGTTTTAGCTACGTTGCAAGTATTCACAACCAAGTCCCCCTTTTAGTATAACAGTTATCGGCGGTTTACTAACGTCAAGGTTCCTGGTAAATCAACATACTGAATTCATGGCGCTTCGTTCAGATATTTGACTTGCTTTATTTCTAATTCGCTTCTAATTACATTGTATTGTTAGTTGAGTATAACAACATTTCAGATTTTTATTCATACAACAAACTAATTTCTTCACATAGGATTTTCAAAATACTGAGCAGGTCATAATTGGAATTGATTGCAGATATCTTTATTATTTCATGAAAAAGAATTGCAAGACTATATGGGTTTTGTAACTATATAAATAAACAAGCTATTGCTCTATTGCAAATTTTTATTTTTTAAACTTGCTTATCTAGAAATTGGCCCTCCAAAATTATTAGCAAAAACCTGTGCGTACCAAATTTAATCAATAGTTCTACATTATATCACATAATTATTTTATTTGGATGGAAACTATAATTTCAATTTACCTTCGGTAAATTTCAATTAATTGTATCGGATTTCAACTGTAATATTATAGTTCTTCTTGTAAATTTTTTTTTGTATATTCATGCAATGCTGTTAACAGTTCTTCGCAATTTATTAAATGTTTGTTGAACTTGCAATCCTTATGATATAGTGAAAGAACATTTATTTGTAGTAGCTTTGCCACCGAGAGGTAAGGTAGCCAGTGCATGTGAACCATCTAATGGTTTGTATGGAGAGGGTACACATGTCTAGTTACTTCTAAAAATGTACAAAATGTGTGTATTAGTAGAAAGCAAGAAGAAGAAGTAGTACTTGTTATAAGCACGCAATTAAATTTTTGCGTATCAAACCTCCCATGCGTTATTTAAGACTGTCAGAAAACACTTTCATAAACTCATCAGAGACGAAATACTGTTAGATAAGTCTGCGCATCAGATAATTGTAAAAGCAACTTCACGTATAATAAACAGAACTTCCTCGCAACATAGAGTAACGATTGTCTGCCAAATATTGCTTTATTCCATGCATAAAATTGCAATAAGCGTTGTTGGTCCATGATAATAAACTCATAGAATTTGCAAAGCAGTACTCTAGTTGCTTTCAAAAGACTGCTTCGGATATATGTAGCAGTGGTGGCTCGTGATAATTGTATTTAGAGGGCTTTTAATTTTTAACAAATTTTAACAATTACAAAGAAAAAAAATCGAAACAAATTAAAATAAAAGTGTTTAACACGATTTATAGAGCAGTCTTTAACCTATGGTTGTGAATCTTGGACACTCTCAAATAGACAAAAAAGTAAAATTCAAACCGCTGAAATGAAATACCTGAGACGAATACTAGGAAAAACCAGAAACGACAGAATCAGAAACACACAAATAAGAGGGGAGCTAGGGGTGCAACCAGTCACACATTTCATAGAACAGCGTCAACTCAGTTGGTGGAGACACATACAACGAATGAGTACCAATAGACAAGTAAAATTAGTGTATGAATCAAGAATACAGACTAAAAGTAAGAGAGGCAGACCAAGACAAACATGGAACCGAGTAATGGGTAGCATACTCCAAAAGAGAGGCAAATCTTGGGAACAAGCAGCAACCTTAACCAAAAATAGAAAGGCATGGAAGGAGTTTATTTATGTGTAAAAATGTTAAATGTAAACCCGACACCTGTGTGGTACAAGGGTCATGATTAAAGCTGATATTATATGGCAAATGCATATTTTGTATAATTGATATGCCAGCGAAACTTTTTGTATATGTATACTAATTATGTGAAAACAAATTGTTTAAGGCAAGTTTCATTTTGCATATTTTGCATATTTATACGTTTTTGTGCATACTTTCTGGATTTAGCATATTTGGTTATATTTAGCAATAATTTGTATTGTAGCAGAAGAAGCAATGTATAATGAATCAGCCAACATAGAATTCATTTCAAGAGTGTTGGGTGAATAATAGTCTAGTGGGGTTAGGGGAAATCTCATTTTTATGTTGCTTGTAACGTGAAGTTGGCGTTGGCAGTCCATGTTTATACAGTGAAACGTTAAAATAAACAAAAAGTAGAGACATAAATATACTCATACAAAATAATTAAATTTTTTACATTATTTGGAATACTTATTAAAAAAAATTAGAGCATACTATGTGCATATATTATAACTTTTGGTGCATATACTCAACAAAATGTATGCATATATATGCGCATATTTTTGTACATTTGAGTGCATATAATTATCAGCTTTAGTTATTATTATATATATACAAAGACAAAAATAATAATTACTAACTCGCCTACATTCCGGCGATGTTTTAATATAGCAAAGGTTCTTAATTTTAATAATCTAAAAGGTAACAACATATACACAGAACAAAAATTATTCAAACACCCCACAAAATGTACATTGGTGTTAAAAAATATAGGTAACTAGTTGTTTACGCCAACATTTAAAGTGTGACCAGGGTGGGGTGAAATTTAGCACCGAGCCCAAAATGTAAAATTTAAGTAGTACGGTACAGCTCCCTTGCAGGGTAACATTGTGTTAACTTGTGGCTTGGTGTAAGTAAGCTTAAATAAATAGTTAAAATCCCGAGGGAGTAATTTATTTAAAATACGACATAACCGTACCAAACATTGGTCCTTCGACGCAGCCGGATATCGTTAATCACGGCAAAATCAATTAATATAACAAGAATATCAAGAGTTGCATGGTTTCGGATCACAAGCTGGGGTACAGAAGCAGCTTCCAAGGGAAGGCAAATTTCTACCTCAACGTCAACATCTGGGACGCACTTGTCCACCGTAGGATCGGACCGACCATCAGCATAGGACGTGACTAAACAAAGGAAAAATCTGCAGGTCAGTTGGGCTAGAATCCATCTAATCCTTTCCTTTGCCACTTCCGTTATTTAAATACTTTTCTTTGTGTGTGGCTGCCGGCACATTTCTTTCAAGTTGAATTTCATTTTGCATTACTTCTGTAATTTTCAATAATTTCGTTGAGTGTCAGAAATGGAAACTGAACTAAGAGATTTAATTTCAAAACGCGGCAAGATAAAGGCACGTTTAACAAGGTTGGACACATTTTTTAAAACTTGCAACGACAACACTGGTGCTGTTGATTTAAAATTACGGCTTTCAAAAAGTGAAACTATTTTTGATGAGTACGAGCAAACGCAAGATCAAATTGAAGACCTTGTAGGCGATGATAGTCAAACAAACGATCGAATTTCATTCGAAAACGATTATTTTAGTCTTATGGCCCGAATAAATATTTTTTTGGAAGAACATTCACAAGCGGCAAGCGCAGTTCGTCATAACGAATACTCGGCAACGAGCAACAATAACATTAATAGCGTCCAATTTGAAAATCAACTAAAACTTCCCTCGCTAAATTTACCTGTGTTTGCAGGCGATTATAGCCAATGGCATTCTTTTTATGAAACATTTTCAGCGTTAATTGATCAAAACGATAAATTATCAAGGGTGCAGAAGTTTTTTTATTTAAATTCATGTTTAAAAGACGAAGCGGCTAGATTAATAGAACCGTTAAGTGTAACAGCCGACAATTATGAAATCGCTTGGGATCAATTAAAGGCTAGATTTGAAAACAAACGGCTACTAATCAAAAATTACATAAGCGCATTATTTAACTTGCCTACTATAACAAAGGACTCTTTCGTTCAAATTAGAAATTTAATAGATTCGATAGTTATTAATCTTAAGGTACTAAATAACTTAGGTTTAGCAAGAAGCCCATTGGCAGATTCTTTATTAATTCATTTAATTACCTCAAAATTCGATTTTGTAACAAAAAGAGAATGGGAATCAAGCTTAACAAAAGATATCCCGGAAATAAACGACATGATTGAGTTCTTAAAACACAAAGGTCAATTACTAGAATCACTAAATTTAACCAAACCTGTAAATAAATCAAACCCATTTTCAAAGGGACACTTTAAGAATTCCAATTGCACAACAGCTCAAGTTCTAAGTACTAAAAATTGTCAATTATGCAAAACTAATCATTCAATTCATCAGTGTGATCAGTTTTTAAAATTGCCCGTTGAAAGCAGAATCAATCAAATAAAAACATTAAAGTTGTGTTTGAATTGTTTCAAGGCAAATCACACCGCAAGCCATTGTTTTGCACGCAATTGTAGGATATGCTATAAACGGCATAATACATTGCTGCATCTGAATACGCAGCCAAAGGAAAATACACAAGACAACAATTACACAAATAAAATAAGTACTCAGTTTGATTCAGTAGCAGGCCCTTCAAGGTCAAGTACTGAACCCAATGAAAATAATACACTGATAAATGCCCATTGCCAAAACAATAAGGGGTTGAGTCAAGTTTTATTGTCAACTGCACTCGTTCATCTTACTGATGTCCACGGCAATTTGCACCTATGTCGATCTCTTTTAGATGTTGGATCGCAATCAAATTTTATAACAAAATCGTTATGTCGAAAGTTAGGTCTTGCTACAATATCTGTAGATTTGCCCATAGCGGGCATCAATCAATCCCACAGTAAGGTGACTGAGCGAATAAACGTTGAAATTAAATCACGTATAAGCAACTTCGTAACAAATGTAGATTGCTTAGTTTTATCAAAAATAACAGAAAACTTGCCATCATTTAGTTTTAATGCATCTTCAATGAAAATTCCACAAGGTATCAAGCTTTCGGATCCCAACTTTAACGTATCGGGTCCAATTGATTTGCTGCTAGGTGCAGAATTGTTTTGGGGTTTAATTTGTCAAGAGCAAATAAAATTAGGAAGGGGACAACCATATTTACAAAACACCAAGTTAGGTTGGATTTTTGGCGGCACAATTAGTAGCGAACAAATGGTTTCAAATATATCTTGTAATCTTACATTAAATACGTTAGAACAGCAGGTAACAAGATTTTGGGATATAGAAGACGGCAAGGATGAAAGGAATTTAACAAAAGAGGAATTGCTGTGCGAACAGCATTTCTTAGATACCCATAGGCGCAACAACGAAGGTCGCTTTGTGGTACAACTTCCGTTCAAACAAGAAAATTTAAATTTAGGACTGTCAAGGGACAATGCATTACAACGTTTTTATGCATTGGAACGCAAATTTAAAAAACAAGTTGATTTAAGAGAAAATTATGCTTCGTTCATTAAAGAATATTTGGAGTTAGGACACATGGAATTAGCGCCTTCAAACGAAATTTCAAATGATCTAAATGCATACTTTTTGCCACACCATGCGGTAATCAAAACTGAGAGCATCACCACAAAATTGAGAGTGGTGTTTAACGGGTCTGCCAAAACAACAACCGGAGTGAGTTTAAATGACACATTGTTAGTTGGTCCTACAATTCAACAAGACTTGTTTTCTATTGTCACCCGATTTAGAATTCATAAGTATGTGTTTACGGCTGACATTACAAAAATGTATCGACAAATTGTTATTGATAGTAGTCACAGGAACTTTCAGAAAATTTTATGGCGAAACACTCCAGACGAACCTATAAAAACATACCGTTTAAACACTGTCACGTATGGCACAGCATGTGCACCATTTTTAGCTGTTCGTTGCCTTCAACAATTAGCTGAAGACGAAAAGTTAAACTATCCTTTAGCTTATAACGTAATATTAAAGGATTTTTATATCGATGACGTATTATCTGGAGCTAATTCAGTCAAAAAATTAAAAGCCATCCGCGACGAACTGACAGAGGCATTATTTAGAGGAGGTTTTGAACTTCAAAAGTGGTACTCGAATAACGCAGATTTAGTCCCACAAAGTCACGCTGATTCTGCTGAAAATCAAATCATCAACGCTGACAAACAAGGTGATACAAAAACACTAGGATTAATGTGGAATAACCATTCCGATACAATAAAGTATAAAATAATGCAGTGTGCAAAACCAACAAAGGTGACCAAACGATCAGTTTTATCCACTATTGCCCAACTTTTTGATCATTTGGGTTTAATTAGTCCAGTATTAATAACTGCCAAAATTATTCTACAAGCAATTTGGGCGGAAAAAATTGGTTGGGATGACGCTGTACCACATAATATACAACTGCAGTGGACCAACTTTGTAACAAACTTTATCGAGTTATATAAATTAAATATTCCTAGGTGTGTAGTCTCTGTACAGGACCCTATCATATTTGAGATGCATGGTTTTTGTGATAGTTCTGAAGTTGCTTATGGCGCAACGGTCTATATTAGATCTGCAAACGGCCAAGGGGATTATTCCACGCATTTATTATGTGCAAAAACTAGGGTTGCACCATTAAAAACCGTGTCTTTACCTAGACTAGAACTGAGCGGTGCATTGTTATTAGCCCAACTAATTCATAAAATTAGTAAAACATTAGATCTTAAGATTGCAAAATATTATTTTTGGTGTGATTCTACCATTGTCCTTTCATGGCTGAGTGCCGAACCAAGTAATTGGAAAACGTTTGTTGCCAATCGCGTAAGCAAAATCCATAAACTCACAAATACGTTTGATTGGCATCATGTTAGGAGCAGTGATAATCCTGCTGATCTATTGTCACGAGGTGTATCGACCGATACGCTTGCGACCTCATCGTTATGGTGGCATGGGCCACATTGGTTAAATCAAGAAGCTAATACATGGCCTAAATTTAAACAGTTGCAAGAGACAGATTTGGAATTAAAAAAGGTGACTTTAACTGCAACTCGTCGAGACAACCTATTAAGTTTTACGGAAAGGTTTTCTTCATTTTCAAAATTAGAAAGGTCAATGGCATTTATATTAAGATTCATATACAATTCAAAAAATCCAAAAGCAAACAAACAGGTAGCTTAACAAGCAATGAACTGCAGTTAGCTTCAAATGAAATCATTAAACTAGTTCAGAGAACCGAGTTTGACGTTGAATTAAAACAGTTGCAATTCTGACGGTCAACTACATCCAAAGAGTAAATTGATTTCCTTAAACCCGTTCACAGACAACAATGGTTTAATCAGGGTAGGCGGTAGGCTACGAAACGCAAATTTACCAATAAACCGAAAACATCCTATCTTGTTGCCATCAAAGCACCATGTGACGAATTTATTAATTAAACAAGAACACTATAACCAACTTCATGCTGGTCCAGAATTAACATTGGCCTCAATACGTCAACAATTTTGGCCTATTTCTGGTCGGAACACAGTCCGATCAATCATACACAAATGTATGAAATGCCTTCGGGCAACGGCAAACAAAAATAATGACTACCCGCTTATGGGTGATCTTCCAAAGCAACGGATTGAAATTGCACGTCCGTTTATAAATTGCGGAGTGGATTACGCCGGTCCAATTTTTATAAAGGAAAGTCGTGGCCGGGGTAAACGATCAGTCAAGGCATTCATCGCACTATTCGTTTGTTTTTCTACTAAAGCCATTCACCTTGAACTAGTAGCTGACCTAACTAGTCAGTCTTTTCTGAATGCTTTAAAAAGATTTATTGCTCGACGAGGTAATGTAGCAAATATGTATTCTGATAATGGGACTAGTTTTGTCGGTGCAAATAGAGAGTTAAAGGAATTGCACACGTTGTTTACTTCTAAAGAATTTGGTTCAGTTCTTGATTTGTTGGCAGTAAAACGAATAAATTGGCACTTCATCCCTCCCAGATCGCCTCATTTTGGCGGACTTTGGGAGGCAGGTATAAGGTCAATGAAGCATCATTTTAAGCGAGTTGTACGAAATTCTATATTGACATATGAGGAAATGTATACTTTCATAACCCTAATCGAGGCATGCTTAAACTCACGCCCCATCACAACCCTAAGTCATGATCCCAATGATCTGAAACCCTTGACCCCAGGTCATTTCCTAATTGGTAGCCCACTAACAGCTCCAGTAGAACCATCGCTGTTGAACGTACCTACGAACCGTTTATCACGGTATCAATTAGTGGAGCAGCTACGTCAGCACTTCTGGAAAAGATGGTCGAAAGAGTTCCTATCCAATCTTCAGCAACGCACAAAGTGGAGAACGCAGCAACCTCAATTAAAGGCTGGAGACCTTGTCATCCTTCGTGAGGAAAGGGTACCACCACTGAACTGGCCAATGGGGCGAATTGAAGCTACACATCCTGGACCAGACGGTGTCGTGCGTGTGGTCTCCATCAAAACATCAAACGGTGTGGTAAAACGTGCAGTGACAAAGGTGTGCGCATTACGTGATAACTGATGGTGGACATTTAAACAGCAGTGCACTAGTTTCCTCCGATTGCAAATAGTTACAACATATAAATATGGACATACGGACAGAAGTGTTTATATTCAGATGATTTTAATTTTGTTGTACAAAAATATTCATAGAATTCAGTATGTATATTGTTCTTAGCATATAAGTAGCTTAGATAAATATTTAAATTCAATGTTGAAAGCTGAGGAGCTTTCAAGGTAGGCGGCATGTTTACGCCAACATTTAAAGTGTGACCAGGGTGGGGTGAAATTTAGCACCGAGCCCAAAATGTAAAATTTATGTAGTACGGTACAGCTCCCTTGCAGGGTAACATTGTGTTAACTTGTGGCTTAGTGTAAGTAAGCTTGAATAAATAGTTAAAATCCCGAGGGAGTAATTAATTTAAAAATACGACATAACCGTACCAAACAGCCATAATCTGCACATAATAAACACTGAACATGCAACAAGAACTGGGAAAACAAGGGACAGCATAATAGACCACATAATTACAAACGTAGGTAAAAGAGAAAAGTTTACAGTTGTTACCGTAAATAATGATATGAGTGATCATAATCTACTGCTAGTAAATATAATGAGGGCTAAACAAGATACAAAAACAGACAAAATACAAACAAAAATCATTAACTGGCTGAAATTAAAAGAGTTTTTCCATAGAAACCCCTTTAAAGAAATTACTGATGAAGATGATGTGGAAAAAATAACGAATGATCTCCTACAACAAATAGAAAACGGAATTGAGCAGGCAAGCTACGTCAAAAGAAGTAAAGGAAATACCAAACTTAAGAAAAATTATGTGCCTTGGATGAATGATCTTCTTAGAACAATGATGGTCACAAAAAATCGAAGGTATGCTGTATACAAAGAAAATGTAGATAACAAAAATGCGGAAGAAAGTTACAAAACAATAACAAAACCAAATCACAAAGCTGAGGAGGAAACTGAAAGAGGATTACTACAATAGAGTAATGGAAGATAACAACGGAGACTTGAAGAAGACATAGAAAACCATAAAGCACATCATGACTGGGAAAACACCAAATAACACACAAAATATAACTACATACACATAGAAACGGGGGAAACAAGCCACCCTAATGAGGTAGCCAATATTTTCAACACATACTATAATGAAATAGCAACAAAACTAGCTAAAAATCGTAAAAAGCGATGGAGATGAACCAACCGTGACAAAAATTGAAGTATGTCCTAAGGAATTTGTATGGGAACCGGTCAAACCTCAAGAAATCAAAAGTGCAATAGACGCACTACAAAACAAAAACTCAGTCGACGTATGGGGTATAAGTAACAAGATATTAAAGGTGCTAGGTAATGAACTTGCGGAACCCCTAACAGCTTTGCTAAATGCGTCAATAAAAATAGGAAAATTTCCATCAAAACTGAAAATAACAAAAATAATACCGATTTATAAACAAGGAGATCCTAAGGTCCCTGGAAACTACAGACCTATAGCCCTTATTCCAGTTATTTCTAAAGTACTTGAAAAAATTGTGGACAAACAGTTACGACAACACTTAAATAAACTCAAATTTTTCTACAAAAAGCAATACGGGTTCCGAAAACAGCACAGTGTGGTATAAAAGGGGAAATAGTACTATTTGCAGACGACACCACCATTTTCTATATCAGCGAAAGCCTAACGCATCTTTTCAAAATGATGCAAGAAGATAATATGGATAAACTAGGGGAATGGTTGAGACTTAACAAATTGACACCGAATACGCAAAAACGAGCTATATGATTATATATAGAAACCAAGTGAACCATAACAGACAACTTGTATCGAGAGATCCAAAAAAAACTGTTCCTCAGCGGGCTGTGGAAATTCAACGTATGAATAATATGTTGGTGACACTGTACGTCAATGTCAAATTCGAGGTTAGCAGGTTAGGATTTGCGTCATTTTGTGTCATAACTGACGGAAAACCTAACCTGATAACCTCGAATTTGACATTGACGTACAGTGTCACCAACATATTATTCATACGTTGAATTTCCACAGCCCGCTGAGGAACAGTTTTTTTTGGATCTCTCGATACTTAACAATGCAGTAATTCAAGAGAAAACAAAAGCAACTTTCCTTGGACTTGAAATTACCAATAACCTAACGTGGGAACGACATATCAATAAGGTTAAATCCAAAATAACTGCTGCCACAGGAATACTAAAAAGACTGCAAGGACTAATTCACGTACCAGTTCTAAAGAGTGTATATTACTCACTTATCCACAGCCACCTGCAGTATATGATTGCTATATGGGGAAATAGTAGTAGAAAACTCCTAAAACCGCTTGAAGTCATCCAAAACAGAGCCGTAAGGAATATTTTTAACATGCCATATGGTACTCACAGAATAAGTATGTATACTTCAACTGACATACCTCCCTTACTAATGACAAGAGACTTAAAAATTATCATCTACATATATAAAGTGATAAATAAAACAAGTGCGAATACTGTAGTAGTAATAACTAACCAAGACACACACAATTATGATACCAGGACAAAGACTCATCTGCACATGAACCCAATAAATACTATGAAGTACGGCAGTAATGGACCGGTGCATAAGATGAAAACAATATATAATAATACTGTGACGACGGAAATAAAACAAATGAGCAATATAATTAAATTCAAGAGGGAAGTCAAACAGGTGCTCATGAAGGATACTGAACAATATCTCATATAGAATAATATTGTATAAGTATAGTGTAGTATATTATGTAAGCAGTGTAATAGTTAGTATAGTGTAGTAAACAATATGTAATAATGGTAAATAACAAAGTAAACATCTAACAATGAGCGCGAGCTCGCAGAGGTAGTATGTGCTAAATAAATAAATAAATAAATAAATAAATAAAAATAAGTTGGGTACTAAACAGTTTGCTGCTGGGTAGAACTTTTTTTATGTTTGGGTTAACCCCTAGTTTTACTGTACTATTAGTTGAGTTTTTCTCTTAGTTTTTGATGCAGAATAACGCCCTTATATTTGTTTCGTGCAATTTTGAAACACCCTATATATATATATATATGTATATATGTGCCTCACCCTGTATGATCGCTGTTGTAGCATTCCATTCAAAACTTCAAAACATAACCTTATTTTTCTGAGAGTAGACAAATAGGCAAATAACCTCTAATCGCGTAAGTTCGTAAACTGAAATTTATCCTATAATTTTATAGATATTGGAAGTGCAAGCATGTTGTACACTTAATTTTGATTAGATATTAACGACGTTTCACGTTTAAATTTTGACGAAGTAGAATAAAAGTTAAGTCGAAATGAAATTGGTAAGTTGTTTCTTTACAATAAATATAATTTAGAAGATGCGTAAATGTATATATTTTTATAGTATTGTTTGAGCAACGACCCAAACAAACCATGCCACGTTTTAACGTTCAAAGAAATTACATTAATGCTGGACTGTGGCCTATCGATGCAATCAGTATTAAACTTTCTACCACTATCGTATGTTTATTCAAACCGCCTGAACAACTTACCAGCGTGGATGCCAAATGATGTAGCAGATGCCGATTTGGAAGGCGTAAGTACTGTATGTGGCAGTATGAAAATCTTTTAAAAATTTTATTTAAAGGAATTGCGGGAAAATGGTGACCGAGTCTTCATCGACTCCCCTCCAGAGTTCTGCCCACCCCTAGACAAACTAATTGACTTTGCACAAGTCGACGTAATTCTGATCTCAAACTATCTGTGCATGATGGCCCTGCCTTTCATAACGGAAGGCACTGGCTTCCAAGGACGCGTTTATGCAACAGAACCTACATTGCAGATTGGAAGGTAATAATTGGGTTTGTCGTTGCATCAGTTAAAATGTTGTTATTGCAGGTTGCTGTTGGAGGAGCTAGTTACACATATCGAGCAATGTCCCAAAGCAAACTTTGCAACTCAGTGGAAAAATCTTGTGCATAAGTTGCCTTACCCCTTGAACGACTCCTTCAAACCAAAATCATGGAAGCAAATCTACAATATGGCCAACGTGAATGCCAGTTTGTCACAGATACAAATGGTGGGATATAATGAGAAGATAGTGAGTATATTATTCTCAGATTGTAAATAATCGACTAATTAAAACGTTTCGAAGGATGTTTACGGAGCCCTCCAAGTCCTTCCAACTAGTTCTGGCTACAATTTGGGCTCCAGTAACTGGATTATAACCTCCGACCACGAAAAGATTGTATACTTAAGCGGTTCCAGTACGCTAACGACACATCCACGGCCAATGGATCACCATGCCCTCAAAAACGCCGACGTGCTAATCATGACTGACCTCACACAGACCCCAATAAGCAACCCAGATTCCATGCTAGGTCTTTTATGCGTCGTTGTGAGTAAGTATTAACTGTAACGCGCTACATGCAACCTTCTAATTATGATATTGTAGGCCTTACCTTGCGAGGAGGTGGAAATGCCTTAATACCTTGCTACCCATCGGGGGTCATTTACGATTTGTTCGAGTGCTTATCAATTAAAATGCAGGATTTGGGCGTGCAGAACTGCCCTATGTTTTTCATATCGCCGGTGGCGGACATGTCGCTAGCGTATTCCAATATACTGGCTGAGTGGTTGTCTTCAGCGAAGCAAAATAGGGTGTACGTGCCTGATGAACCGTTTCCACACGCTTTGTTACTGAAGAATTCGAAGCTTAAACATTTCAAACACATTTACTCCGATGGATTTAGTACTGATTTTCAGGAGGTAACGGAACTTGAATTTACAAAAAAAAAAAGTTTAAAGTTGAAACTTTGCGATTGAATATGTGGAAATTTATTTTTAGCCCTGCGTGGTCTTCTGTGGCCATCCCAGCTTAAGATTTGGCGACGTGGTTCAATTTATAGAGTTATGGGGTAATAACCCACGGAATTGCATTGTTTTCACAGGTATTGGCGATATCAATCAGCAACAAAAGCTTTTAATATGTCTTTATACGGAAAACAAAATTTTTAGAGCCCGATTTCGACTACATAGAGGCACTAGCGCCCTACCAGCCGATTCAGATGAAAGTAGCCCACTGTGCCATAGATACATCCCTTAACTTCACCCAAGCGAACAAACTCATTAAAGATCTCAAACCTACCACTCTTGTGGTTCCCGAGTGCTACACGCAGCCTCCAGTGTCGGCCCCCACGCTCACAGAGCTCGTTATCGAGAATAGCCCTGACAGAACCTTGATTCCCTATAAGTGGGGAGAAGTAAGTGTGGGTTTACAGTTAGTGTTGGTTGTAGACGGCGTCTGTTGCAGGTCATTAATTTGCCCCTAAAAAGGAACAAAGGCCAGATATTTATAGAGAATGACGTTGCGCAGAAAATCACACCTATTGAAGTCAAGCCCGGTATAACCTTGTCAGCCATCACGGGCGATCTTACCGTCAAAGATAACGTGCATAATATGAAGGTGTGCAGCAAGCAAGCAAGAAGCAATTTGTTGTTTAGTAATAAGGTTGTTTTTGCAGAGTGCTGCTGGGTTAAGTGAATATAAAGTTCAGAAAGACATCCGGTATGAGTGGGGCACGCTGAGTGTTACGGAGTTCTTGCAGAAGCTGGCACAGGAAGGCATTGTCGATGCCAAAGTGGAACCTAGTGGGAACGGAGTCATGATACATTTGGTAGAAAACTTTATAATGCCGTTACTTCTGCATACTTACATTTGCTTTTTTTTAGCAAGATGAAGATGCTCTGATTCAAATTGAGGATAATTGCACACATGTTTTGTGCAACAGTGATGAAAAATTGCGTTTACGGTTACGAAAAATTCTAATGCAATGTTTAAAACAGTTTTAATAAAGCTTACATTTTTTAATGTCTTTTCTTAAGTCATTAGTTTGTTTATAATTAGTTCATTTTTTAATATTTAAAAAAATACTACAAATTCACTACGCAAAAATGACGTATGGTACGAGTCTACCAAAATTACTTCATTCTCGTTAGTTGTAAGTCATCATAAAATGAATGAAATACATTTTTTCGACGACTGACATTGAAAGTTGATTTTTCTCACTGTCATTTGACAACAGAAAGTTGACATTTGCCGCTGGGCGTGCGTTTTCATCACTTTGCCGCTCGCTGAGCGTTTTGGGTTTTCGCGTGAACAAATTAGGTAGCCACGTTCGAATGTTTTCTTAACAACGTCCGTCATTTGTTGAAATAATCGCGTCACATGCCATAGACTGCGCGAGGAATGTTAACTTGATTGTCAATTAATTTTTTCAATAAAATGAAATATGATATTTTCCATTAATAATATGCTCAGTCGTCGAAAAAATAGTATGTATGTTTCTAGCTAAAAGTGCGCTTGCCGCTTTTGCATGATTGCTGGTTTCGGCTTTGCCTCAACCAGCAATATTATTAAAGTGTTGACTTAATATCTTGCAAACTGTCAAATTTTTACTTTTTACTTCCTTTTACGATAAAGGAATTGAGTTTTCAACAGATCTTCACGTTTTGGAGTCCCCTGAACCCAAAAAACATGTTTTTGTTCATTGGTCTGTCTGTGTGTCAGTCGGTCTGTGAACAGAATATCTCAAAAACGGAAAGAGGTATGCCGTTGAAACTTCGTATACTAGTTTTGTGTACTATGTAGATGCGACAGCAAGCTTTTGAAGAAAATCGCATAACCGGAAGTATGGTGTTTACTCTTGTGATATTCAGTATTTGTGTATTAAATAATGACTAATTATTTCCTGTCATCCCATCCCTTCCACGTCCCGTTCACGCTCCCGCCCCGTTCCCTCCCCACTCCTCCCGTCCCGTCCTGTCATTTCCTATTTTCACCTTCAGGGGACAAATTTCCAAAAACTTTGAATGACTTAGTTCAAAATTTGATCTTACAAAATTCCACTACCTCTTTTTTACCCCATTAGGGGGTTGAATTTTCAAAAATCCTTTCTTAGCG
>OW679198.1:92162403-92230574 GCA_940337035.1 Agriotes lineatus
AGTTTTCTTTGATTTGCGTTTTGTTTTTACATGTGATTTACAGCTAATAGGTAGGTGTACAGAAATAGGTTTTTTGTAACATAATTTTCTACCCGAGAACACTGCAGGGGGGACCAGTTTCCTGTTTTGGCAAATACTAACACTTTCTATCTACGAACTGAAGTATTACAAGGGTTGCCTGTTCACTGAGCTAGCAAGGTAAACAAAAAAGGCAAATAATTATTAAAATTTTAAGAAGTATGAGATGACTCATTCAGATAATCTCTGAAACTTCTTTGTGGCATGAATTCATAATTCATATTCTTATTTGGGTATTTCGCCACTCTGCAAATTAAAAATATTAAATAACGAAAACATTAAGAACGAACGTTTCGAGGGACAATCTGCCCTCGTTATCAACGAATAACAATTAAAACGAACAAGAACTTAGCTTTTTTCACTGGAAGGAAAAACGACCAACCTCCAATGAGTTGTTTGACATTGACGTTTGTTGATATCTATACCTACTTGATCTTATCTTTAAGAATCGATAGCCAACTATTGTCTAAAAATATTGAGAAAGACGACACACATTTTTCTTCGCTAAGTAAAATATATGCCGTTTCCTTAATTTTTCGCCTAGTTGACATCGATTCCTTAGACAAGATCTTTGTGTGGTGCCATTGTATTTTATGGTTTTCATCCCAAGCATGTTCTGTCAGCTTAGACTTATTGAACTGATACGTTTTCATCATATTTTTATGTTCTTTTACTCTAACTGCTAAAGGTCTGGATGTTTCACCGATATAATATTTCCCGCATTCACAGGGAATACTATATATACAATTCCTTGAATGTTGTTCTTCGTTGAACGGTTTAGTTTTTGTAAGAACTGACCGCAAAGTATTCATCGTTTTGAATACCGTCCTAACATTGAATCTATTTCCAATTCGTCTAATTTTGTCAGATGTGCCTGGAATATATGGTATAGTTAGAGTATTATATTTTTGAGTGTCATTCCTTTGTATGTGTGTGGCATTGCTTCGTGTATTGAAAACGTTCCGAACAAGACTCTCTGGATAGCCATTATCTTGTAAAACATTAATAATAAATTCTTTCTCTTTTTTGAAAATGTTATCATTAGAGCAAACAACTTTGGCTCTGTTGTAGAGACTTTTTACAACGCCTGTCTTTATGTTTTTGTGATGGTTGGAATTAAAATGTAAGTACCTATTAGTATTGGTTTTCTTACGGTATACTGATGTTTCAAAAGTATTTATTGTGCGTGTGATTAGTGTATCAAGAAAGGGTAACTGATTGTTTTTCTCTCTTTCTAATGTGAATTTGATGGAGGTTTCTTTACTGTTAATATGTTTAAGAAATTTGTGATGCAAAGGGATGTACGGGAAGACGATTTCAATCGTATGTACAACTCTATTAATAATACCTACATCAAAACACACAGAGCAAAAACGTACACATTTAAAAAAGTACCAACACCTCATACTAGAAAAACACACAATTGAACTAAATACACTAAAGAACAGCGACACTTTTTTAAATAAAACTGTAGTTAATCTGTCTTTTAAAGAACTAAACGCCACTGACAAATTAGTTCTTGGCAAAGGACTCAACTACGCATTGGCGCCAAAACGAATTAATAAACTTGATTTAGTTACAGCTATAGAAGAGACTTGTCAAAAACTTCCAGAAGACATTAGACAGGAATACAGGATGAGAAACAAAATCATACTAGAACGACTTTACACAATCAGACAAAATATATCCAAACAAGAAAAACATTCACTACACACACTAAAAACCGATAACACAATTAAAATTCTACCTGCAGACAAAGGCAACGCCACAGTAGTACTTGACACAACCACATACAATGAAAAACTTTTAACACTAATTAGTGAGGGACAATACACTAAACTAAATAAAGATCCAACACATGCAATAGAAACAAAGATATACAGAACACTTTACAAACACAGAGAACAATTTACAGATTTTGTAAGACGTACACTAACACCACACTACAGTAAACTACCACATTTTTAAGGATTACCAAAGATACACAAACCAAATGTACCACTTAGGCCAATAGTTAGTTCTATAGGTTCTCCTTGTCACAGTTTAGCTAAATATCTACTTAAAATACTGACTCCTATATCAGGAAATACAGACACGTATATAAAGAACACGCCACATTTCCTTGAAAAACTTGAAGAAGCAAACATAAACACACAGCACTTAATGGTTAGTTTCGATGTAGTTAGTCTCTTCACTAATGTTCCAGTAGACAAAACACTCAACATCATTAAACATAGGCTACAAAACGATAACACATTACATACACGAACAACATTAAACGTTGGTACCATTATGGAACTTTTAACACTATGCATTAAAACGACATACTTTCAATTAAACAATGAATTTTACCAACAAGATTTCGGGATGGCAATGGGTTCACCTTTATCTCCCATTGTTAGTAACATTTTTATGGAAGACTTTGAACAACAACATGTCTACACATACACCAACAAACCAGTAGTTTGGTGGAGGTATGTCGATGATGTTTTTGCAATTTAGCCTCATGATATGGATGAGATGGACAAATTTCTTGAACATATTAACAGTAAAGAAACCTCCATCAAATCCACATTAGAAAGAGAGAAAAACAATCAGTTACCCTTTCTTGATACACTAATCACACGCACAATAAATACTTTTGAAACATCAGTATACTGTAAGAAAACCAATACTAATAGGTACTTACATTTTAATTCTAACCATCACAAAAACATAAAGACAGGCGTTGTAAAAAGTCTCTACGACAGAGCCAAAGTTGTTTGCTCTAATGATAACATTTTCAAAAAAGAGAAAGAATTTATTATTAATGTTTTACAAGATAATGGCTATCCAGAGACTATTGTTCGGAACATTTTCAATACACGAAGCAATGCCACACACATACAAAGGAATGACACTCAAAAATATAATACTCTAACTATTCCATATATTCCAGGCATATCTGACAAAATTAGACGAATTGGAAATAGATTCAACGTTAGGACGGTATTCAAAACGATGAATACTTTGCGGTCAGTTCTTACAAAAACTAAACCGTTCAACGAAGAACAACATTCAAGGAATTGTATATATAGTATTCCCTGTGAATGCGGGAAATATATCGGTGAAACATCCAGACCTTTAGCAGTTAGAGTTAAAGAACATAAAAATATGATGAAAACGTATCAGTTCAATAAGTCTAAGCTGGCAGAACATGCTTGGGATGAAACCATAAAATACAATGGCACCACACAAAGATCTTGTCTAAAGAATCGATGTCAACTAGGCGAAAAATTAAGGAAACGGCATATATTTTATTCGCAACCATATATGTAATGTTAACATTCCTGACTTCATTTGAGTGGGGGAAGTCGTACATTTCAGCCCGCTACTTCCCGCACTCACTTCCCGCTCAAGTGCGGGAAGTGAGTGCGGGAAGTACATTTCCGACCGCTGAGTAGGGACACTGGGAATATCGTTGATCCATTCATGCGCGTCACAACCTGTCGTATCATAATATAATAATTTTTCCAATTATTGTTTAGAATAAAGTGGTTGTGAATAAAATAGTATACAAACCTCGACAGGAAGTTTCCTTAGTCTCGAGATAATAGCTGATTTCGACCCTTCGCGTCTCAATCAGCTAACTAATCTCTCGACAGTAATGAAACACTTCCCATCTCGGGCTGTAATATACTATTACTTAACGAAGAAAAATGTGTGTCGTCTTTCTCAATATTTTTAGACAATAGTTGGCTATCGATTCTTAAAGATGAGATCAAGTAGGTATAGATATCAACAAACGTCAATGTCAAACAACTCATTGGAGGTTGGTCGTTTTTCCTTCCAGTGAAAAAAGCTAAGTCCTTGTTCGTTTTAATTGTTATTCGAGGACAGATTGTCCCTCGAAACGTTCGTTCTTAATATATTCGTTATTTAATATTTTTAATTTGCAGAGTGGCGAAATACCCAAATAAGAATATGAATTATGACTCATTCAAATTCAAAGTACCACATCAGGGGCCAAACATCACGTGCTATTACAATATCATGCCCAACTAAGGGGCCAACCTCAAGTACTATTGCAAGATCCAGTTAGGGAACACACAGTTAGGATTTAGTTTATTTTCATATTTCTAAAAACAATACAGTTCAATAGAGTAATACATATGTAAGCAAATAAATAAAGAACATGGAAGATCTTGAAAGGAAGAAACGTACACTGTCGGGATCTGTTTAAAGAAGCACAAGAGTAAGACACAGGTGCACCCTTAGTGGGCTGTTATTTATAGTAGTAATCGACGAAGTAATTGAAAAGGGGAAAACCAAAATGAAACTCTTCCCAGCATATTACTGGAATTTAGAATTAAATCTATTCTTCTTCTTTTGGGATTTCCTTAATGATATTTATGGCAGTTAAAGGCAAATCATTGGAGCTGGCTCAAATGTAGAGCTTCTGGTCTTAGACCAAAATATGCGGGTTCGACTCCCACTGACTCCAAGGGTCACACACATCTATCGCTGAGACCAGTGCGATTCCTTAATCTTCATTTAACGCCTAAATCTCATCGAAGAGGAGATGCGGATTGTGCTTCAGTTTTAGCCCTGAAAAGCTTTGGAGATTGAGATCGAGACCGAGAAAAATCAATTCGAGGTCGAAAAATATCAATCTGGAACTGAAATTTCGAGACGTAACTTAACTACGAGCCATCAACGACTGCACTTACTACAAACGTTCTTGTTTGCGTTCATCAGGTGCACGGCATAAAAAGCTAAAGAATGCTGGGTTTTATTAAGAAAGACGACGGTAAGCCAAAATTTTATTTTAATATTGACAGTTCGAATAACCGCGAAAGCCTCAAGCAACTTACGGGTTTACGGGGAAAACTCATTAATTCATACCGCTTCGAGGAATACTTTTGCTCGACCTTGTGTAATTATTTAATCAATTTAGTTCGTGAAAACTACTCACTAAACTACAATAGTCAGGGATCTGGTTCAGCTTCCTTTGACAAGCCAACAACTGCAGCAGAGTATGGGGCGATTTTTCAATGCGCTGGCCGAGGGATGTATTTACAATATTTTACCTTGATAATGTGTTTAGGCTGACGTATAATTTATAATTACCAGTTAGTGCTATCGTCTGATAACATATTTACGTTAGTTTAATTTTTAAATCAATATACAAAACCGATGCTTATAATGTCGATGCCACTCAGATAATAAAGAGCTGCGTCAGCTGCAGTTAAAGTCAAGTTATCAGCTTCCCGGATATGAGTTAAAACGCAGTCCCAATTCTGTCGAGATTTACGTGTACGTTTCACGTTTAAGGTAGAAATATACCATTTTACGTAAACGTATACGCAAAGGTACCTACATGCGAGGGTAGATTTACAGGATTCTAAAACTATTCAGTAGTAAAACTAAGTACAGTGAAAGTCGGATATAACGTCCTCGAAGGGACCGGTCATGCGTTAAACCCTACCGGACGCTATATCAGGTAGCAGCAAAATTATAATCAGAAATCAAGAAAATAACACAAGCACATACATATGTTTACTATAAATATGCAATGTAGAATAATCAAACGTATTTATATTAACAGAATCACAAGATATAAAAATTTATTAAGAGAAAATATACATTAAACTTACGTAAACATATGTAGGTGCATTGAAGGCGGCTTTAAGTTTTTCTCGGTTTCTCCATATAGTGGTCACTGATGAATGCGACAAATTAAATTCGGTAGAGATAGTGGTATTAGATTCGCCATGGTCTAGTCTAACAATAATTGCACCTTTTTCTTCTATTGAGATAACTTTCCGTTTATGTACGGCCATTTTGCACTACACGTAAGTACTACATGCAAACATGAACTGACGGGATATTATTACATGACATCATTGCTGCTGCAGCAGATATTAACGATAATCAGAAAAATATTTGTTAAGGTGTTTAAGTTATGTGATAGCATATATTACTTCTGCTGCAGCTATAGCCGACCCTGGTGCTAACATGTTACATGTAACTGCAGACCCTATATGCGACTTGCTGCTATAAGCGGCGACGCTAAAGTGATCTTTTTTAACATTGACTTAAATGGAAGATCAACCAATCATTCAAATTTTGGCTGCTATAAGCGAATTTTCGTTATAAGCCACGGCGTTATAAATGACTTTCACTGTAGTTAGAAAACGTATAACAGTTTATTAAAAATTTTATTGGTATGAGTAATATTGGCTAATTAAAATGAATAAAAACATAGTAAGTTTTTTAATGTTGCCCGGCGTCGTAGCAACCTATCATCAGCTGAAATGCCACAAAATATATATTATTAAAATCAGAATTAAACTACCAGTTGGTAAGGTTTTTATTATTTAATTTTCCATGGTTGCTGTTCTCCAATTAAAGCCTGCTGAAATTTATTATAAATATTGAAACTTCATTATTTATTATTTAACTTTCCATTCTTAGTAAAAAAATAATAAAATCGCAATATAATCAAAACATAACCAGCTGATGGAACTTTTAATTCTGATTTCAAAAAATATAAAGTTTATAGGGTTTAAAGTCATATCAAAATTGCTAAAACGCGGGGTAAAATAAAAAAAAAACAGATTGTATATAAAATTCAAAAACATATAGTAGTGTAATAGAGATTTTCCGAAAGAAAAGAAATAATACGTTACATTGCAATGGCAATCGATGGTAGTTAAATGTCATTATTTGGATTGTAATTTTAAAAAGCAGTAAATTTCATTTAAAAAGCGTCAGTACAATTGTAAGAAATATCTACGTTGTATTTAATATAATATTAGAAAATTTGAAAATTAAACAGGTAGATCTAATACTCTAAATTAATACCTCATATGACCGTATATTTTATTTTATTCTGCTACCTGGATATAAGGAAAGTTTCTATAAAATCCATTGCAAAATATAGTACTGATTCAAAGGAACGGATTCTATACTAAAAATATTTGGGTTTGAATTGTTTTGATCCTTGCTTGGAAGTGTTTTCACCATCCAGTAACTAACTAACTATTAGAAGAAAGGCATTTCGGGGAGTTTTGTGATGGGAAATAAGTAAAAAATGTAAAATACGTAATGTAGAAATATTTTGAATGATTCAACAATTAAAGCAGGCACCTTTGGAAAATAAATATATATCAAAAAGGCCATCCACGTATAAATCACCAACTGCAGCATGTGAAATTCAGATACCACATACCTGCTTAGAGTAAGTAATATACAAGGTGAATTCAGCGTCACATCAAAAAGTCATCCTTGTATCTTTATTTATTTAATTTTCACGAATTAAAAAGCGCCATTTTTACATTTATATAACTGTAGCATAAATTTTAAAATATTAGATATAAGGAGCGTCTTTTAAACTTGACGTCGAAGTCGGCGCTGAAGAGTTCATTGTGAACGTACCACACCAACTATTTCAACAGAACGTCACTACGTTTATTTCCTTTAGTATATTGTGTATTTCGTTAGTGAAATATCTGCGTAAATGCAGTACAGTTTGTTTTAATAATTTTAATTAAAACAGAATCTTGCTTTACAGAATATCAGCTTCTCTAGACAGACAGACGTATTCTGTAATCTCAACCTGTCAGTTATTTGTGTTTGGTAATGTAACCTCTTCAATTAAAATAGTTTTGCTACTAGAACACAAAACTTTCATGATCGAATCCTGTTTTAGTAACGGCCGTCGAGTTGATAGAATATGGCGGTACTCAATTTATGATTGTTGATTGAAGAGTTTCGGCAGGAATTTCCAAACCTTGCGTTGTATTATAACATTTTTCGTTGTTCTTTGAATCACTGTGTTTAAGTTCTTCGTGGGACTGGATCCATTTCACGCAAAGAAGGCAGTGGTCATCCTCCGAGAAGAACGATAGAAGTAGAAGATTATAACAGATTCCCCTCGAACCTCTGTACGCCATTTCTCTCAACAAGTTCAGTTGGCAGTTGGCACCTGCCACAAAATATTAAAGAAAGACATCCACGTCTATCCCTACCGTTTGCAATCTGTACAACAATTACACGAAGCTGATTATCCTCAGCGTGTCGAATATTGTCCGTGGTTCTTAAATGCCCTCACTTGACGACTTATTGGAGAACACTTTTTCACAGGTGAGGCCTTTATTTAGATGGATACATTAATTCTCAAAACATGCATTGGTGGAGTTCGGAGAAGCCTAATTTTATGATAGAGATACCTCTTCATCATCAAAAAATAGGAGTGTGGGCGGCTATTTCAAGGCGTAGAATAATTGGGGCATACTTTTTTCAAGGTAAAAATCAGATAAACGTGTTTATTTGTTAAAAAACCAAAACACCTTCTCAGGCACTTTGACTGCAGAATGGTACCGAGAAGAGCTTTAACGGCTCTTTTTCGAAGAGCTTACTGAGGATAAACTGAGATTTGTTTTTTTAACAAAACTGGGCTACTGCGCACACAATACATGATACCTTAAATATGATACGAGCATTTTTCGATAGACGGATTATTTATTAGTCGAAACACACCAATACCTTATCCTGCCAGATCTTGCGACCTCACGCTATGCGATTTCTTTCTGTAGCCGTATTTAAAGAACTCTACTTTCCAGCAACCACTGCATGACCTAAATGAACTGCGGCTCAGAATATTGGAAAAAATTAATGAAATTAATCCGAATATATTAATAAATGTCAGCAATGGCATTGTGTGCAGAGTTCGAGCGTGCATGGGTGAAGGCGGTAAATATTTTTTATTATTGCAATAAATTACAGTTATGTTATTACCATTTGATGGTGTTTTAAAGTTAGTTTTAAAAGTTTGCATTTGAATGCTTTCTTGTTGTTAAATCTGTTAATAAAAGTAAGGTTAGGTACGTTTTGAGATATGTCCACAACGACCTTTCCAGCGCCGACTGCGACGTCAAATTTAAATGATAATTAAAAATAAACAAGAGTTGGTTCATCAGGTCCTTTAACGCTAGGATTTAAAGTCTAAATATATTGTTTTTACGGTTTGGAGCAATACATTGCTACTTCTTTATACTCGCACTACGTTTTAGAACTAATATTAAATAGTTAAGGATGATTATAGAAATGACAAATGTTAATTTGGCATTTGTCATTTCTGACCAATCACGTACCTCGATGCCTACACAGCAATATTGCCATATCGCCCAATAATGTTCCAATGTTAGTTTGGCCATGTTTGGTAGTTGGCAAGACAGACTGTCTAATTAGAACAACTGCTTTTTTACAAATTTAATTATAATAGTTATTTGCTTACAAGTGGGATTAATTATCACAGATGTATTGTACAAAATTTTATCTACAACTGCCCAAAATTGAGAAAAGTGCAAGGAAAGTGTAATTTTCAAAATATTTTAGTAGGCCAATGTCATTACGTCATTCATTTGACACTATTTACGTTAGGTAATGAAGTAATTACACCACTAGTGGTGTACTACTAGTGATGCAATGAGCTTCATTACATAAAGGAAATAGCGCCAAACCAGTGACGTAATAAGTTATTCATCCCACTGGAGAAGACAATAGTTATTAATAATAGCAAGTTTATAACGTAGAATTTTATTAGGCGAGTTCATTTTATAATCAAGTGACCTTTACGAGCGAAGTCAATAAAGAGGACTAGTCAATAAAGTTAGATTATGTACGAGTTGCACACGACAGCAAAAATTTAAAAAATCGAGCTTATGAATTTGATGTCTTTCCTGTGACAGAAAAAATTACATTACAGAGCCTTTATTTTATTAGTACTATAAAGTGCCACTTAATGGCCGAAAAACTATGTTGTAAATAGCAATTGATAGTGCAGTCGTACATTAATTAATTGAGAATTGGCAGAATCTATACAAGAAACTGAATATATTTCTAAAAAGGACCATATGCTCTAATCTTTGGTGACATTTTAATTGCCTATGCAGTAATTATTGATACTTTCATTATTAAAAGATCTTATTTATGTATACATTAATTTTATAAATGCTAAAACACTTGTAAGACTTGCCCATGTATTAAAAATGCTATAACTTAAATGTTGTTTATAAAATTATAGATATTAACGATATACGAGTAAGTTTCATTATGAGCATCTTAACGAAACAAGTTTCGTTATGTGCCATAAGCAAACGTGTATTGGTTAATATTTTATCTTCATCAGTAAATCCTGTTTTCGTGTATTCTTTTTTTGTAAAAAAAGAATGCGGTAATATCATCTATAACCACACTGAGTGCGGTAATAAAGCTCTTAACTATACTGAAATTAATTTTGTAAATAGTATATAACAACACTGATAAAGATAAATATATTTTATCTTCATCCGTGTTGTTATAGCGTCTTAACCAAATTAATTTTAGTATCGTTAAGAACTTCATTACCGCACTGAGTGCGGTAATGGATATTACCGCACTCAGTGCGGTAATGGACACATATTACCGCACGCAGTGCGGTAATGAATATTACCGCACTCTTTTTATACAGTGAACCAGAGTTTATTGATGAAGATAAAATATTGAACAATACACGTTTGCTTATGGCACACAACGAAACTCGTTTGATTGCCGCAAAACTCGGCTCACCGCCTCGTTTTGGCAATCAAACTCGTTTCGTTAAGATGCTCATAATCAAATTTGTATCGTTAATATCTATAATGTAACTGAACGCAATATCTAACAAAGATACTTTTAAACAGAGTTATACTTTTTTCCAAAAATAATTTTTACACTAACCGAGACATTTGTTACGAAACATAGGCAAATACCAAAACATACAATTTTTTAAATTGACTGCATTGGAATTTTTCGAAAAATACTTTTGCAGAATGGATAATTTAAATTTTGTGGATATCAGATCAGAGTGCTTCATTGTTTTGTCTTGTTTTGGCAAGGGGCACATATTGTGATGTACGTGTTTTTTATATGCAGGTGTAGCAACTCAGTCTGTCCTAATTCGGCCTCATAACACATTCGTTCGACAATTTAAGTGTTTTATGTTATTAAGTATGTTACCCCGGTGGTTTTGTGTATTTTCTAAAAGTATAGTAAATGGAAAATTAACATATATGCCCCCACCCGGCGATTGTGCGAAGAACTTGTCTTTGCCCTAAATATGATCTTATTTCTAAATGCGGCATCATATTTCGAAAACGTCTGATCGACGATTGCGATGCGATGCGATAACAATGTACTTAAATAGTTTTTATAAGCGCCAGCTGCGGCTTACTTCAATTAAAGTTTTATAAACATGAATCGATTTCGGGCGCTTCTATTTAGTCAAATCCTTCTCTTTTGCTTGGAAGATAAACGTGTACTATTTTTTAATTAATTTTGTAATAGTATACAAAGTGTTTCAGAAATACGTGTGTCAATTTGAAGATGTAGTAGAGCTCGCCGCATCAAATATTTATTATTAGTAATTTTTCAAAAAAAGCTTCTCAAACTGATTACGATTAGGAATAGATTATTTATTAAAATGTATAACCGCCTGTAGTTAAAAATATGCAGCGAAAGATTTTTCAGTTGTGATAGAAATTAAACGCTGTCAAATAGTTTAGTGAAGAAGATCCTCGACGTTACTTTTCTTCAGGTTGTTTATTAAATTGTGCCCGCTATTTTTGAACCAATCGTAGTTCTTCAGGCTTTTGGTATCCACATTTTTTATCATCACATTTAAGGCTTCAGCTGCTGGATCGTTATCCACCTCTCTTTGAGCTAATCTAAATACTACTTAGTAGCGTCTTACAAATAAACCAGCCTACTGTCAGCGAAGTAAGGCTTAATTTTTTTAAAGTCGTTATAATTCTTAAATGTTCCTATCGCTCTGTTAGTAATGAGTCATTTACAATGGATCGGATATAAGGATGTTCTCTTTAACGCAGTCCATATCGGAGTATTTGATGAATTCGTCCAATTGTCCAATAAATTTTTGTTTAGGTCAGGCTCAACGATAGGAATAATTCTACCTAAATACCACCCTTCATCATAAGAACGACAAATATTGCATGTTGAATAATTTGGATGTAAAAATACACCAATTTGGCTGTGAGAAGCTTGGATATTTGGAATATTTTGTATGATACTAAGATGTAACAGAATTGTAATAAATACATAGATTTAAAAGTGGATTATAGCGAATAAATAAAAAGTTTTTGGCAGTGGTTGGATTTTCGGTTGTGGGCCAGTAGTATACCGATATCTCTCCGTATAAAGCTTCTGGGAGCTAAATTTATTGTGTATTTTGTCACCGAAAAATTGTCGCCACCCTTTGATGCGAATAAAGCTGCAACGCTTATTATTATTCCTTCGGATGTCCGTTTGCTTTTAAAACTTTGCGTCATATTTTCACGGTGAATGAAAGGACTACCACGAGTGCTCCGGATTTTCGGCCTATATTTCTCGGTTAAAATAATGTCTCTACTTTTTACGCAACGCTTTTCGCCTTGATCCCAGTTGAGTGCGTTGAATATTATGTGTCCTGACAAAGAACATGAATAACATCTACGGTGGGTGTCGGGATCGAACATGAATCGCCTGGATAGAATGCTAAAATAGTCACGCGAAGCCTGTGCCAAAAATATATTAACTCAGGATAGAGGGGAAATGAAAAGTCGCCCTGGCTTATATGAACGAAGAAGAATGGCCAGAAATTACCTTCATTTTCATTCTTCCTTTTTTTATTAATTCCCCTCAATGAGATCACTCGGTTTTAAGAGCGTCTAAAGCCAAAGAAATTGCTGCTTCCTACACATTAAATATGTGCTTAATCTTACTGCAAAGCACCAAAGCCATTAATGTTTACACAAAAACAGGCTGCATTTAAACAGCAGGCAAACGTTAATTTTCTGGAGAGATTTCAAATGTCCAGCAATTTAAATTAAGAAGCAGTTTGAACAGACCCAAAAACACCAGTATATTTGCAAGCGGAGCGGTTCAGAATTTAACCTGTGCAAATGCGGGGGCAGACAGACTTAGACCTTCTCTTTAGCATACGTTACTTTTAGTGGTCCGTTAGAGAGTGTTTATGCCGAATTTACTCGACTGGAGAGCTTTTATGTTACATCCAGTTTTTGCCACCGAATTACTGTATTTGTGCTACCTTTTAGCCGGAAGGTGGAGATGCGTAGTTGTATTGGTATGAGCGAATACTGTTTTTCCTATATATATTCATGTCACTGAACACAAGATATCCCATTCTGCATCGATTCTGACAAACATTCCCCAATTCTTGGAAGGAGAAGCATTAAATGAGCTACAATAGAAAAGGCATAAAAGGCTGCATCTTTTAAGTTTTACAGATGCACATATTTCCGCATCAAAGTGTAAAGTCGCTTTGGAATTTTCATATCGATACCTGTCACTCCCGTAATAACGTTCCATTCCATAAGGGTGCATTCTTATTATCGCGAGTTTTCGTTGACGTGAAATGTACTGGAACGATAGATCGTTATTTAGGATACTTCAGTCCATTCGGCTTTTTGAAATTATTGAAAGCCATCATTTATGGCTAGTTCTGTGCCTGAAAGTGTACATTTATATTAAATAGCTATGGTGGAGTTTCGTCGTAACGAAAATATACATTTCTCAGTATGTATTATCGATAATCTCATTTACATTGGGCTGTGGAGACTGGTGCCCTATGTGATTGCATCTGGCGGTAGATTACATTATTTTTATGCTGTAGTATATAAAATCCAACTGGCAATAAAGCATATGAGAAAATAATTAAATATTTCCTCTTTTTTTAAGGATACGTTTTACGAATTTAATAAAGGAAATTGTACGTATGCACCACTGGCTTCTACGTAAACGCCTACTTTATTTTAAATAACAACAAACGTATATTAAGGATTTTTTAAAACTCTCTTTCTAGCGATCTATTATAACGTAAACGCGCAAACACTAACACATTTACTGGAAATGTTCTTGTCGTTCGAGCTTCTGCTGCTTTTTTGGGTATTATTTACTTTTTCCCATTTTTAAAAGCAAGTTATTTATTTCGTATTGAAAAGCTTTGCCGGCCAATGTAAATCGTATTCTACGCTACTTGCTATTAATTTGGATAAATAAAAAAGTCCCCATTTTGATTGGTTTTACGGCGTCACTGTGCACTTGTAATTATTTTTCAATCAACTTGTCAACCGGTTACTAACGGACCTGTTTGCGACCTAAGTGTTTAACTATATTTTTGTGTTTCGCCAATTTCATTATTTTTATAACTTTTGTGCCCACTTACAATTCCAAGCACTTAAATTAGGCGATTTTTTGCAATCAAACACTCTGATAACACTGATGTTCTAAAGCTCCTGTAATTGGCTTCTAGAAATTGGTTCTACTTATAACTATCACCTGTATCATATGTAATTATATTCTTAGTATCTTTGGTTTTATGTGTGGCTAATGTAAGTAATGTATGAAGAACCTTTCCGTTTTACGTGGTAGCAAATTTTCACTTCTCAGCATCTCGTGATAATTTGAACGTTCTTCGATAAGAAATTTAGAAAAAAACGCACTCCGTCTTCACTATAGCTGGTTGGCCCTGTGATGTGTTTATGTAGCTTGCACGTTTGTTTGGTACGATTTGAAACTGGTTTTTAGTATGTGAGTCAGAATTCTTTCAGGCTCGAGTTTAATTGTTGCCCCTTGTAGTGGAATATTTAGGTTTCAAATTCCTTGATTCGATGCTTTATTGATTCAAAATCCCAATCATTCGAGGGGCAGTGTGTGAAACAGCGTTGTCATATTGTGGAATGTTATTTTTTCTGGGGGTTCTTTGCCATTCAGGCAAACATAAACCTATGATGGTCAAGTGCCACAACTGAGACATGCCCAGTAATTCTGAAAAAATTGGAGATCATTTTAAAACGCCCTGTTGCTTTTTCTTAAAATAATACGAATATATACAACTTTCATCACCTCTCAAGATGTTATGTAGCAGACGGGACGTTTCGTGTGTAAACTTTTGGAATTCGGTTTTGCATCAACTGGCACGATCCTCTTTCTGAGCTTGTATTAAATTCGGTGGTATTCAACGTGCACAAAGTTTCGGTACCTTCAACTGACCATGTATGTTGATTGCTTTCACACTATGCTCAAGACTGCCTACATTGAACGGACAGTAATATCGCGCACTTGGTCTTTCATGTTACGTACAATGCCAGTGTTTTGCTCAATTATAGCATCTGGCGACCTTTACGAAACTTGCCACTTATAGAAGACCAATTAACCTGAAATTTATTGTACCAGAGCTTTCCGGTAGTTATTGAACATGCCTCTATGTCAAATACCGACTTCAGCTCACGAAAATGTTGTTCTTCACGGCTTAATACACATTCGAAGGCTAAACGATGCTAAGGTATTTCAACATTTATTTCATTTTAGGAAAGTCCCCCGAAACTCGTTTTTTTTCTTAGATGGCATGAATGTCTCGTGTTGCATTGTGCCACTTCAAGGTTGCTTTTAACTTTGGAAATAAAAAAAACGTCTTCCTCCAGAGAGTAATATGGTTGAAACAGGACTGTTGTCTTATATATTTTCCAATTAATTGCGGATAAAGAGTGATGAGTGCGCAGGAGCGTTGTTGTGGTGCAAGATTTATGTCTTGCATCCCTAGGTCCTCTTTTGCTCACGGCATTCTTCAAACGCTTTAAACCTTCCAGGTAAAACTCTTTGTTTGACGCAAAATTTCGCCCTAATACGTGTTCAAGAGATTTCCTTCTTAAACCAACAGCTGCAGCTTGATGATTAATGGAGATTGTGATGCGGCACGGACTGCTGGATACTATAGGTTATTTCTCATCACTAACCATGCCCGCTCCACAAACTAGTTGGAGGAATACTCACATATTTCAGTCTTTTATTGAACATCCCTCGTATCTTAAGAAAGTCAATGTATTTGTTTGTCCTATCATTTATGCTACACAAGGCTCATTTGTCATAATAAAATATCTGTGAAAAAATAGGCTCGACAGAAACAGGACGGCCCTCGGTATAACTTCAAAAATAATGGAGGAAAATGAGGCTTCACCAAGAATATTTCCATCAGCAACATCTTTTACGTATAAAAAGCAGCTGATCATAATAAAACGTTAAATATTTGGTATACACATTTAATTAAGGTTGCTGGTTCAATTATTTTGAATTAGTATATTATAAAATTTAAGAAAAAGTAATACGATTAAAACTGAATGATAATTATCATTACTGATTATAATCAATAACGAACACTAACAAGACGATGAAAATAAAATCTTACATTGACTTCGCAGAGGAAGAACACAGAGGCAGTTTCTGCCCTATCTTTTATTATAAACGTTCAATAATAAAATAATCCGGAAGAATATAATATGAATATATACAATACGAGGGCAAATTTTTAAGTAATTTACCTAGCCGCGAATCAACAAGCTATCTTGTAACAGCCCGCATTGTCTAATTATTTTTGCTTACTTTAGGGCTATGAATAATTACCCCTGTTAATGAACTTTTTACTCTCAGGCAGCTCAGATGCCAAGGTCCAATTTACTCTCTCAAGTATATAGAAAAGTACATATAACATAAAGGGATTTATTTGGGTATAACTAAGACAACTTTCTGAGAGGCGAGTGAAGCTCTCTTAGGTTTCCCGAATAAGTTTCGTGTTTTGGCGACCAACAAAACGGGAGCTTCTCCAGAGGGGCTTTAAAATAGGGAAAAGGAGCCGTTTCTACAGGTTGAGAAAAATTTACCAAGCCATCAACGATTTTTATTATAACGTATTCAGGAAAGTTTAACAGAAATCGAGATTGATTTATAACAAGTCGTTTTAGGTCGATAATCACGAAGCCATAAACGATTTTCATTAAAGCGTATTCAGGAAAGTTTAACAGAAATCGAGATTGATTTATAACAAGTCGTTTTAGGTCGATAATCACGAAGCCATAAACGATTCTTGTTATAGCGCGTTCAGGAAGGTTTCACAGGAATTTCTAGTCGCAGGAATCAAGTGTTTCGGACCCGATCAAGATCTAGGTCCCAGAGGACCTAGAGCGAGACGCTGATCAGGGACGGTGGACGCAAGGTTATCTAACAGCGTGCGTTTTCTGTTTATACAATACCATACTGTTTATCAGTGCTGGAAATTTGGGAGGGATGCGCCGAACGACGTCCTGTCGATGCGGCCGCAGAACGATGATTACGCCGTGTTATCATATTTCTCGCGCTTTGGCGATGTTTTCTAGGTGAATGTGACGAAATTTTAGCAGGACGAAATTTGAACGCATTCCAATGCGTAGAAATAATAATTTCGGCCGACGCGAATGTCACAATCTAACTTGTTTCATGTTGACAAGTAACTGTGGCATTTCTAAGAGCCTCTTAAAAGTGTACTATTTGTGTAATATTGCGAGGTGCACACAGTTTAGGTTCATAAGAAAGTCTGAAGTAAAGTTGGAACGACGTAGTGCAAGAAAGTGTTTGGTAAAAGAATGAAACGGCGTCAAAAATATTCATGAAAAAATGATCGCCGTTTATAGTAGAAGTAATCTATCACATTTTCAAGTAAAATATTGGTCAAAACAGTTTCGATGAGAAAGAGAATCGATGGAAGGCCTGTGGAAGCAAGGACCAACGAAATTGTGATAAAGATTAAGAAATTGCTGCTGGCAGACAGGCGATTCAAATGCTCTATTATTGCAGGAAAAGTTAGTGTATCTGAGACAAAAAACAAGATAATGCACAAGGGTTCAGAAAGTTATTTAGGATTAGAGATCTGTCGAGTTAAGACATCCTCCTTTCCGTTCTGATTTAGCGTCTAGTGACTTCTCCGTGTTTAAAACTTAGAATAATCTTAGGGGAAGACGTTTTTCGTCAGATGAAGAACTAAAAGCTGCGGCAGACGAATATTTTGGGGGCGTGTCAAAAGATTTTTTTAGGGTATACAGTATCGTGTGTTAAAAAAACTCGTTCGCAGCATACCATGATCAAACTGAAGTTTGCCATACCTTAATACATACTCATTAAAGCAAATCGACTACAAAAAATCAGAGAGAACTAAATTACATCTTGATCTTGAACTATTTTTCTAATAATATACAAAACACTTAATAAAACAATTTTTATTGACTGTTATGATTAATATAATCGTTGTTGTTGTGCAAATGCCATCTTATTTCCCTTTTTGCTTGATAAAATGAAACTTAATGCAGTGTAAACTTTTACCTGTCACAGTCACAGATGTTTTCATAAACAAAATACAATCTGACATTCACCTACAGACATAAGTTAAGACATGACTAGATTTTTTATCTTTCTTGTCAAGGCCTGCCCTAAATGAGTTTTTTTGGAACAGACGATATTAAGTGCCCGAAATGTGTGTGTTTTGCTGCTCACGAGAATCACCCTTTTAGCCGAGACCGTTAGGTCGAGGCAAATAAGTAATTCGAATGCGCCAAAAAACACTCAATTCGCTCACGAAATGCAAACCACCAAACCCTGTATCTTTTGCACCCTGGTGCGCAAAACGCGTTTTTTTTAAATCGGCAGAGGAGAACGTCGAAATTGTCATTCAAATAGAAGTAATCCATTGTTTTACGACTTTTTGTAGGTGCCGGGATGATAGATAAATATCAACCGACGTCAACATAACCTACAAAAGAAGATTAACATGTTGTAATTTCACAATTTCTCGATTAAAAAAAAACCTAATGTACCCCTCGGCACTGAAGCTCCTTTTTATCCCTCATGTGGCTTATTTGCCTTGGTTCTACGGGCCTCGGCAACTAAATCCACATTCGTGATAAAAAGCGAAACTTTAGTGCTTTGGTATACAAATTACTATTTTTTCACGTTGCCTCTGGTAACGTAAATAAATAATCCTATTTTTTACCACGTTGAAAATGACAAACTTCGCGTATTGATAACGATGCGCGAATGTCCCCTTATTTTGGTGGTTGTCGAAAAAATTTTTTTTCGCTAGATAGATTACTTAAAAATTTGCTTGCTTACCATTATAGCAGTAAAATCTGGAATAACCACAAAGCAAGGAAATTCAGTCACCATTAACTCAACATAGGCGGTCATTAAATTCAAATGTGTTTTTGCTTGCGAAATGTGATTCATAAAATAAAATTACTATAAACGTTTCCCAATCTTCGAGATGTGTATTAGTATGTAAAGGCTATGAATTCCGTAGAACAATAAGCCTACACACTGGCGTCTTGCCTAGAACAGAAAATGCCATAAAGAGAAGAAAGCTTTAAACACGTGCTTCATAAAAATATTATATACTTCAGTAAATATATGATGGAACGCAAAATCGAAGTTCAACATGCCTGAGTTAGAAGAAAATCCGAAACTAGTAATATATTAAAGCTGGACCGACATGTAGATGGATGAAAATGGACCATGTTACTAACCAATCTCAGATTCTGAAGCGGCGATAATAAGTTAAACAGCCAAAATTGAAATATGATGCTGGCTGTGACAGCTGGAACGGGTGACAATATGTAATTACCTAGAAGTCTTAACATACAGCTCTATTTACATATTAGACACGATAACATAGCAGCAATCTCTTCGTGCTTGAGGGCGCAGTTTAAAAATAGCCATGTCAATATGCAAAGCAAAATATGTATACTATATGTGTAAAGTGTGTTTTTACCTACATTTCGAACTAATATATGATCGAAACAATTCTTGCTTGTATCACTAGATGTACAGGCTGATTTTTTTTATCATGTAACAACTTGTAGGCAACCCATTATGCAGAAGCATGCATTATGCATAAAAAATCAGCCTGTATACTAGTAGCCTTTACTTGCATTAATAGAATTTAGAGGTTTTGTTAGTCTAAATCACCAATTTTCGGCATTTTATAGGTAATGTGACCAGCCTACCAAAGGGAATACCATATCTTTGTATTCAAAGTCTAGGAGTTGGTGCACCTTAAAGCTCAAAATGAAGCATTGAATGGGAAGTCAGCAGAAATTAAACTCGCTACTTTTGATGCCTAGACAACTGGTTTAAGATGATTAGTAGAGAACAAGAAAGAACCTACCAGAACTGCTACTGAAAATATAGAGAATTGGATATCATCCTCACAAGGAACACAAAAAATCAGGCTAGCCACGTAATAGAAGGATAAGATGAAAAATATGCTGTAAATAAAACATTTTTGATATTCTAACGAATTCACGACTGTCTCATACCTCTGGATTTACAAATCAAAGATTATTCATATTCGTAGACCATATAACGTTAGTGTAAAAAATAGAGCTACTTATCCCTCACAGTTTAGCGTTATATTATGTCGATTACTTTTTAAAGCTGAACTTTTAACTGGTAAGCAAATAAAGAATTTTGTCATAATGTTTTCTTATTTCAAATATATATTTGTAAATATTATCTCCTTCATATCTTATTATTACAATTTTCAATATATTCACTCAAAAATGGAGAGCTTAAAATTCAAGTAGAATGATATAAGGTATTGTTGAAAATCTATACTATATTGACCCGAAGAGTAGACGTTGATGCTCGAATAGTGCTATAAGGCCCCGAAAGTGGTTCGATCTTATTACTCTGGCAGAAATGAGTTTCCTGGAAACGGAGACCAAAAGGTACAAAACTTTGTTTCCTTAATCTACTTTTCTTATTTTCTAACTTGACAATGGGGATATGTGTATACAATATTGAGTAAGCCGATAAAGATTAGTGGAAGCTTGCCGGTTATCCCGGTCAATGAGAATCTTCAAGAATTTCCTTTTATTTCGTTCCGGTTCAGTGTGAAATTTGTGGTAATACTTTTTGGAAGAGGTGATCAATTTTTAATTATAAAACAAATAATCCCGATAATTATCTTTTTAAAGAGCCCTTAACCTATCTCAGTCTATTTAAGGAATGCGCGCAAGTAAAAACGTAAAAAGTTGAATTGCAAAATGCACAGGAGTTTAGATACGTGCACTTAAGGAAGGATCTCTTTCAAGAACGAAATAGTATTTTTGTAGATTAAGTCCACCGTAACCATGATCTTACCGTTGGTTTTTTTAAATGTTTACATAAAAGGTGTCACTTTTCAACAGTGATTGAAGTTTTGAAAAGTCACACTTTTCGTTAAATAGTTACGAAATGAAAATATTTCACCATTTCGCTGCTCTCGTCTCGCAAAATCTCACGCGTTACACAAAATGAGGCACTTCCTAACTGATCTTATAAATAGTTTTGGAGATATAACACTTTTGCAGTTTACAGATATTTACTTCGATTGTCGACATTTCAAAGCATTTTGATGCAAGGCTGACCACAAAATGTACTGAAGGCAGCTTGCTTGACGGCAACGGTGGTTTTGATATTCGAAATAAAAATCTCAAATTTATAGAAAATGTTAGGCAAAAATTTTAATACAATACTGCGTTAAGTATTTTACAGCGCCCAGTTTTATTAAACCACGCCGCTTCGCCCCGTTCTTCAAAAATTAAAACCTCGCCTTGTAAAATTCAATCTACCGCATTCGTCTAATGTAAATAACTATTATGCACTTAAAATATCTATCTGAAAAATGAGACGTTAAAATATATGAAACTGTAACTACTTCAAGGACAGAAATAAAATTTCAGGTTGTTTAAAGATTTCTATATAACAAATTAGGAGTTTACATCAGATGAAATTTTTGTTAGAAAGTAAATCCTTTACTCAACAATCAATTAAATTAATTAAAATGTAAATTATTCGTTATAGCTTCACTTTTAATTTGAAAGTAGATAATAGGAGACAAAGTGATCAGTTCTTTATAGTGATGTAAAAAACGCGTTTTTTTTTAATCGAATAAAAAACCTAGAAAAAAAACCCAGAAAAAAACGTTTTTTTTTGTTTTTTTTTATTCATTTTTGTAATTGGCGGCACGTTTTGGTAGGTATGGCTGGCGGCATGTAAACAAACGACAAGGTTTAAACTTATTTTGGTTTTACATGCACTTTAAAGTTCAAGAAAACTACAGCACAAACTAGACAAATGTTTAATAAATAACAGTAACATTTTATACCTACTGTATACTCGTATTACGTATTACTAACAGAACAGCAAAGCGTATGCATGCGTCTATGAGAGCACCCCCGCCCCACCCCTACTATTGGAAGTTGCTTTAAGCTCTGAAACTGTCGACCTGATCGACGAATCAAGTTACGTTAGCGATTCATCAGGGTCATCAGACAGTGACATGGGCGACGTAAACTGCATGGACTGACTCCGAGTCAGTTGAGGAGTCAGCCATGTCTGTTAGCGAATAATTTCTGCATTATTAAAATTTCTACAGGGTGTTAAGGAAGTCGACGAAAAAATTTCTAGGAGTGAATCCTTGGCCCAGGACATGATGATTTAACTCAACTTACCTATATAGCGGCTAAACTAAGCAACTTTGTATATAGGTAAGTTGTGTTAAATCATCATATTTTGGGCAAAGGATTCCCCCTAGAAATTTTTCCGTCGACTTCCCAAACACCCTGTATATCCACTTTGGCTATTTTTCTATTTTTCTTTAGAAATATTTGCTATTTTATTATTATAAATTCTATAATTCACTTTACCTACGAAATGTATTATTTTTATTTAAAAATATCTGTTTTTTGTTTTTCCAAACAAAATACTTGTTGTTATTCACTACACTTTAATTCTGAACAAAACGCATTTAAAAAAAAAACCAGACCGCTTGGTTTTTTTGCAAAAAACAGGGTTTTTTTAAAAAACGAATGGTTTTTTTTTGGTTGCATCACTAGTTCTTTAATAATATGCCTTTTTTAAGAGAGTTTTAAGCCATTAGCTTTGTCATGGCTAGGTTCACTTATAACTCAAATGTACACTTGATTTAGACACTATAGTTTTAGACACTATGGTTTTAAAGACTATGGTTTTGGACTCGATAGTCACTATTACACATTAGTTTTTTATACACTATTTAGTTACTGATGTTATAAATGTCTTGTGATAACTTGCGTTTTAAACGTGTGCGTATGTTTCTCTTAAATAAATTATACTGCCTAAACACTGGATTAGTTTCGAGTTTAGAAACGTATCGCTCACAGTTATTTTTGGTTACATCGAGCATATATGGGAGACCTATTTCACGATGTATCTATAGGTATTCTGCATAAACAAGGGAGTCCTTAAACTATTCGACGAACTTTTTTCTGAAAAGTTTGAGTTTGTTCAGTTGAGTTGCACTATCGTTTCCCCAAATTGGACAACCTTATGTGATAACAGGTCTAATAACTGCTTGATAAATATATGCCATTAAAATGTACAGCAGCACAGCGTTTATTGATATAACTGGAGCATCTAGAAATAATAGCAGTTTTTTTTTCTAAATCGCCAGTGAAGAACGTTGAAAACGTCATTAAAATACCAGAAATCGGCAGTGTAGTAACCGATTGTTTTACGACTATTTGTAGGCGGGGAGGAAGGCAATAAATCAACGTCAACTGACGTCAACCTAACCTGCAAAAGTTCATTAGGTTTGTCAATAATTAATTGTGAAAGTGAAACGAATATTTGTATTTGCATCAGTTACATTAGCAAGAATAAATGAACCTTGATCCGTAACGTCGGCAACTGTTATATTCGTAAGTTCATCCCGTATAAGGGCGTCAGTATATAAAGTACGATCAAAAGTTATTTTCATCTAGTATGGTTATGGAATACTTCCTAATTTATAAATGTAGCTACATTTATATATAAATGTCAAACTTGACATTTAATTTTTAAGTGACGTATAGTTGTATTCATAAATTAGGAACTATTCCACAGACATACTGCGTAGATGAAAATGATTTTTACTTCCCTCGTCTGAAAGAGACGAAGGAAGTATTGTAATCACGAAAAAATCACCTTCCGATTATTCTTCAGATCTTCACATTTCAGGGTTTTTAGATGATGAAAAACAGGTTTTTCACAATTCCGTCTGTCTGTCTGTCTGTCTGTTGGCGGTATAACTCCAAAACTATTTGCCGGAGGAAGATGATATTTTGCATACACATTATATAGGTATATATACGTATACCTGGAATGAAACCAGGAACATTTTAGACAAATATATACAGGGCGAGCACATTAAAAAATGAAATTTTGTTTATTTTTGCGTTAATTTTGAAATAGAAGAAAGTAATAATTTTCACATAAGTCAGGCTTTACACCTGCCGAAAATATGACTCAACAGATACAGGATAATGTCACAAGAGTCGAAATATTCCAACAATAAGGCCGTTCTGTTCAAGAGAGGCGCGCGCCGCACTCGTTCCAATGTCTCGATGGCGCAGACGAAAAGTCGATGTGGTTACAATCTACTTCGCAAATGCGGCGGAGTTCAAATCACCTCAGCGGGATAGATACATTGTTTTATTTGAAAATGTATTTAATGTATTAGAAACGTGAAGATATCTTTACTCCTAACTTAATTTGATTTTTAAAATTATTTAGTGTCCAATGTGCACGAGGGAAGTTCTGGGTAAAGCCTTTTACAGATTTTTATTTTGGTATAGGTTTCGTCGCAAGCTTACAACAACAATATTTGTTCATCTCTTCTCTAGTAAATACTTTAGATTTCTTTGGTTATGTCCAATATTTTTCTTCTTTAGAAATGGTACTAGCTTCTTTAATTGTGATATATCAAGACTATTATTTAAGAAGTCGTGAGCATATCTCACATAAGATTAAAGAGAGCAAATGGCTCAACATGGTGAAACGGCGATTACTTCATTCTTTAGTATCTTTTCATAAAGTTATTATCATACTTAGGCATAGAGGCCTCAAACTCCACCAATTTATGGTATAGAATCATTCAGACGTTCTATTTCTTACAATATTTCTAAAGTCTATAATTCTATTCTTTCGAAATTCAAGAAATCCTAGGTATTTTGTTTCAAACAGAGAGTGATTACTTGTTTGACGAATAACTGATCTTAATAACTTATTTTTTCTATATGATTATTTTTAAATATCATCTAGTGGGAAACCACGTATTTGTATTTGTATTTTTGGTTATTCTGATTTGGTTTGAAGCTATTTTGTTTAATGTTTTTTTAAGGTTATGTTTGCAAAGATGGCAGGGACTCTACTTGTTGGAGTCATCTGATTGCCATCGTGTTTCCATTCCATGTTATATATTTTTTGTATCATGGAAGTAGACATTATTATTATTATTAAGTTGTTGATACTCTTAGGCATAGAGTATTCTCCCCATACACTTCCTGGAGGCTTCAATATTACGCCATTTGAACAAGTGTTTTCATCCAATCATTTTTTGAAGATACCATGCACTTTTTACTTCCTTTTACTATAAGGAACTATTGGATTCACCCCAAAAATTCGAAATTGAGTTTTCAACGGATCTTCACGTTTTAGAGTCCCCTGATCCCAAAAAACATATTTTTTTTTATTGGTCTGTCTGTCTGTGTCTGTGTGTGTGTCTGTCTGTCTGTGAACAGAATATCTCAAAAACGAAAAGAGCTATGGCGTTGAAACTTCATATATAAGTTTTGTGTACTATGTAGATGAGACAGCAAGCTTTTGAAGAAAATCGCATAACCGGAAGTAGGTGTTTCCTCTTGTGATTTTTCAGTTTTTTTCGATTTTTTCAAAAACGGCTCTAAAGATTTTTTTTAAACTTTACATTTTTCTTACATTTTTAATGTGTATTGATGTGAGATAGGTGATTTTCCAGTTGACTACTTCTAAAATGGGTTTCTTTTGTTTTTTTTTCTGTTTTTTTATTAACTCCTATTTTAAATAAAACACCTGGTATATTATTACATTTTTGAATTCACCTTAAAATTCTAGAGAAAATTTGTCTCTTCAACTAACGCTCTATTTTGTACCGTTTTTGTAGAATTTGTAATTTTTGAAAATTTTTGACAAATGGTTAAAAATTAAAAATGAAATTTTTGACTAATTATAAGATCACTGTAAAAGAAAGTTGTGTGAGTGTATCACACCAGATTTTTTACTTCCTTTTACAATAAAGGAAGTATTGGATTCACCCCAAAAATTCGAAATTAAGTTTTCAACAGATCTTCACGTTTTAGAGTCCCCTGACCCCAAAAAACATATTTTTTTTCATTGGTCTGTCTGTGTGTGTGTGTCTGTCTGTGAACAGAATATCTCAAAAACGAAAAGAGGTATGGCGTTGAAACTTCATATATAAGTTTTGTCTACTATGTAGATGCGACAGCAAGCTTTTCAAGAAAATCGCATAACCGGAAGTAGGTGTTTACTCTTGTGATTTTTCAGTTTTTTTCGATTTTTTTCACAAACGGCTCTAACGATTTTTTTTTAACTTTACATTTTTATTACATTTTTAATGTGTATTGATGTGAGATAGGTGATTTTCCAGTTGAATACTTCTAAAGTGGGTTTCTTTTGTTTTCTTTTCTATTTTTTTTATTAACTCCTATTTTAAATAAAACACCCGGTATATTATTACATTTTTGAATTCACCTTAAAATTCTAGAGAAAATTTGTCTCTTCAACTAACGCTCTATTTTGTACCGTTTTTGTAGAATTCGTAATTTTTGAAAATTTTTGACTAATGGTTAAAAATTAAAAATGAAATTTTTGACTAATTATAAGATCACTGTAAAAGGAAGTTGTGTGAGTGTATCACACCAGATTTTTATATCTTCCTTTCGATTTTGCTGCAACCAAAGAGTGACAACCCGTTTGATATACTTCCTTAACTTCTAGATTTATGTCAAAATTTTCTTCTTCGACCATTAGGTGGTAATTGTATGAATACAATCTCGTGATATTTCTGTTGGAATTTACAACCCTATATAGACCCAATCTATACAATCGTAAGATAAAACACAAAATTATTGAACCGGCAAACTTGTTTATTTGATTTCTCCCAAAATAAAACCAAAGGGATCTAGTTTCACACGCCACTCCATGCTTTAAAAAAATTTTTGGCTAGAGAATATCCCTCGTGCATATTTAATTGGACATTTTTCCATGGCAACCGCGATTATTAATAATCGAAAATTTTACAAACATTTCCACTTAATTGTAGTTAGCGGGTAGTGCATAATGTAGTACCCGCGATGTGTAAAGTAACTTTTCTGGTCTCTAGTGCTTAGAAAACTGCATTCTCGACCTGAAAAGTGTCATAGTTCATGTTACCTAAAATAACGGGTGGTTATTAATTCTTTCTGTCAAGTTGCCTTTGAAATATTTGTTGTATGAATAATATGTTGGTGGCACTGTAAGTCTATGTCAAATTCGAGGTTAGCAGGTTATATTTTGCACCAGTTTGTGTCAAAACTGACGGAAAACCTAACGGCTCTAACGATTTTTTTCAAACTTTGCATTTTGATTACACTTTCAATGTGTAGTGATGTGAAATAGGGGATTTTTCAGTTGAATACCTCTAAAATGGGTTTGTTTTGTTTTCTTCTTTTTTATATTAACTCCTATTTTAAATAGAACACCCGGTATATTATGAAAATTTTTAATTCAGCTTAAAATTTTATAGAAAACCGTACGACACTCATTAATGACCAATAGAAAAATTAGTTCACGAACCGTAACCAAGACAGCAACAAAAATTTCTTGGAAATTTTTTGTAGGTAGACCAACCTAACTGTGAGGGCTTGTGTCGTTACGCTTTTCTTACCGAATCTGCATTCGAGCATTAATTCATATTCGGAAATTATTTTTCGTGCATTCCAACAACGTCCTAATTTGCCCTCGCGTCCCGCTCGGGCAAATTAATACGACGTTGTTGGAAAGCACTCAAAAAAATTTCCGGAAAGAATTAAGGCTCTTATGAGATTATATGTGAAAATTTGTGTCTTCAACTAACGCTCTATTTTGGACGGTTTCTGTAGAATTTGTAATTTTTGAAAAAGATTTGACAAATGCTTGAAAATTAAAAATTAAGTTTTTGGCTAATTATAAGATCACTGTAAAAGTAAGATGTGTGAGGGTATCACACCAGATTTTCATTTTTCAAATGTCACATATTCCTTAATCAGTGTAAAACTGTATATTCCGTTACTTGCCTTTCACTTCTCTATTATCATATTGACATAATTTAACGACCAATCTAGAAACTTCATTTTAAATGTTTTTTCTTACGTTGAGACACATAGACAACATTAGTAAGCTCAAGGAAAGAATTGTGTGACAGTAGCGGGGAAAGCATAGAAGATAGAACTGTTTATGGCTTAATAAATCACCAGCATACTCGGCATCAGCTTATTTTAGATACAGTTTCGAAGGACGCCAAAGAAATTATAACTAAGGTAAATCTAACCATATTAAGACGAATTGTTCACAAAAGCACGCATCAATAAAATTGTTCCACCAACGGTTTTCCGAAGAAATTACAAATTTCCTCTGTACCCCAAGTAATTTCCTGGAAATTAATAAGTGTGTGGTGAAAATCATTAGATACTGTTAGTGATGAACAGCAGAATAATTATCTAAGACATACAATAGCAGTAATCCTTTCATAGTGGGAGATAATTATATAGATACTTCAGTTATGGAACTTATTATTAGTTTAAGTGCAAAATATAGCTATATGATGGTGAAGATAATGATGAAGGTGAATTTAAAAAAATTATTGCTTTCTTTATACATTAATAATTACTTCTCAATCGTTGTTAATCAAATTATAAAATTCTGCCAGCAGCTTTTATTTTTTCTAAAGGAACATGAACATTTTGGACACATTTAAAAATATTTTATTTTAAGCAAAATTTTAAATGATGTGTAGGAGTTCGTCTGGAATTGCTAGGATTACCATTTTCAACTGGTTATATTTTCTTTCTGTGCTCAGGTTTTTATTTTCCAGTAGACATCTCTTACGTATTCTGATATACGAGCTTCTATAAAAATTTATTTTTGAACTTTTTAACGAGATTTGACGAGCTTATTTCTAAGCCCAGATATGTGAACGTCATGACTTGTTCTATTAGGATGCCCTCAATCTTTAACTTGACTTTCACCGGATCTCTGGCCATAGTCGTGCACTTGGTTTTTTCTTTCGACACCTGTACGCTTCACTACTTTAAAGCAGTTATGAATTGATGTAAAAGGCTTTGCAAAGTTATCCTTGGTGTTCGCGAATAAGATGGCAAAATATTATGTTTACACCACTTTGACTTATTTTGTAACCAGGCTTCGCTTTGATCGAGTCTAGTATTTTATTCACTATCACATTGAAAACTGATGGACTGAAGTAACTGGAGTTTCAAATATAGTATTTTGACTCGACAATAGTTTTGGGTTGGTCGAAGGCCCGTCCTAGTTCTTTAAAAACTTTTGTTGCAAACACAGCCAAATGATTAATTCCGGTGTGTGGTGGAATGTTCTATTTTGGTTGAAAAAAGATACATCGACTTGGCCACCTACAGAATTTTATTCAAGAATTACCAGAAATACGCGTACAAATACAATTGTTTTCCGCTGTAGACACTTAAATTTGGAGAGACTTTCGAATTTAAATTAGACCCAGTTATTGCCTATTATTTACGATTTAAAATTAATCGTCTATCGTGAGCGACGTTTGGGTCAATTTCTGTAAATCAATCTCGATTGATATTGTACGTTTTGTCAAAATTACTAACAGGCATTATTACGGACACATGTTTGCTATGTTTAAAGTGTTGCATATCAAGAAGAGGTAAACCATCTCAATTTATAGTGAAAATGGAACGAATTTTCTGGGAGTCAAATCAGAGTTGAAAGAATTGTTAAAATTCGTAAATAATAATAAAAATGATTTAATACAAGCTTGGCTAGTAAAGAAATTAACGTTTTATATTAGCCAGGGCTCCCTATTTTGGTGGGATGTGGGAAGTTGGAGTAAAATAGACAATGCACTATTGGGAAATTCGTTGCTAACTTTTGAGGAAAAGTGCATAGTACCTGCACAAATAAATGCAATCCTAAATTTCCTTCTTTTGAGTCTTTGAAGCTCTGATCATAAAAACCTACCTCCACTCATCCCAGTACCATTAACCTCGTCGTCTGATTTGGACTTCAGCAACTTACTGGAAATGGTCTTTTCTACTTGCAAAGGTTTTGCAGATCGTATAGAATTTCTGGGAAAGATGGACAAAGGAGTATGTGGCGTTGTTGCAGCAAAAACGAAATAATCACAAACAATGCCCAATCTTTAAGGGAACAAGGGAACGAGGTTGTACTGCTGACGGAAAACAATGTCCCCTCTATGGAGTAGTTCCTTGAAAAGCTAGTGCAGTTGCATTCAAGAAGACCAGAGAAAAATAAAGTGTGTTTGGCTTATAATTTCGGACAATGAGACTGTCGTGTAAAGTTTGTATATTTCTATTTTTTATGCATTAAATTAAGAATCTGTTACTGCTAATCACTGTGCAGTTTGTTCCTACTTTCAAAGTGGAGTGCATGTTTATGCAGTAGTTTTCAAGTTGTGTTGATTAATTTTGTACATTGATGATTTTTGTATATTATTAACGCATATATAGCATTTGCATTTCTTTAATATTTTGGCAGTACATACTCTCTCATACATAGTGTATTCTTGTTCCTTTATGCTTTGTTAATTCGTTTATTACATCTTGGTCTATCGTGTTTCAAGAGTATATGTTCCAAGATACCAGTCGCATTGTGTTCGTTTTCCAAAACGTTTTTAACCACTGTCGTCTTTCTGTCATCGTGGTTCACCGACTATTTCCGAGTCAGTTCTGTGAAAAACTGGACATTTTCTTTAAAGAGTTTGGGCATACACGAGGCTAACCGAAAATGTAACCCGTGCGTTTACTCTTATAGCACATTAAGTTCAACTGTTAAAAACTTCTGACAACTGCTTTATTAGAAAAGCTATGGCTACTTAACCGCTTCTAAATTGGGTGCAAATGCTTATAAAAATAGTTGAAAGTATTTGTCTTTGTAAAGGACGCACAAACAGGTGTAGTGAAGATGCAAATGCAAATGCAAGAGATCTCAAACATTTCTATGGAAGTTCATTTCTAAGCAGTGGCTAGGTAGTGAAATAAGATGAAATTGACTTAGTCGAACATTGATTATCTATTTAAAAAAAATCCCAATCGCTTAGTTTTCGAATAATAGAGAACAACAAAGTTTTCTGTAGTTAACTAATTGATAACAATTTGTAACTGAAAATTAATACAGGCGTTCTGACTTCTTGTGGTAAATCAGAAAAATGAGAGGCCTTTTTATTTATTTCGAAGTAATTACGTATTTTATTTATTTATTTATAGTTTGACACTTCCCAAATCAAGATGTCTTTTATTAAAATGGTTCTCTTACATGATTCTTTTAACCCTATCGTATTGAGGGAGGTTCAATAAATCTTGAAGGTAATGCAGCATCAACGAATTTAGATTAGTATTTCTGACTACTAAGCTAAGGCAAAATAGCCACAGTTGATTACATTGTTTATGGTACATATACTAGACGTACAGTTGAGAATCCACAAACCAAAAAGTTTAATAATCGCAAAGTATTTTAATCAATCTGTGTATTTAAATATATACCTTATAGTTTGTTTATCTAGTAAATAGTTTTTAAATATTAATCTGTATTACTGCAGAATTATAACATTGTAAGCAACAATTATGTTTCTAAAAATCAAAATTTATTTACGTTTATCCCTAAATGTGCAACATTTTTTAGGTTACATCTAATCTTAGTCGGGTAATTCAGGCCCAGTTATCAAGCAGCAATCTGCGTATAAATCATCATGCAGCTAAAAGTGCCTTATCCGGGGCCTCGCTATCTTGACTACGACCGTGCATTCATCAAGCTTGAAATGATCAAGGTTTAATAACTTAACCTAGTTCTGTCCGTACAATGGGTTTATCGCGGAATGGTTTACTGGGCTGTATCTAACTGGAATCAATAACGCCTCTGATAATCGTGTTTTGTTTTATCTCACTTCGGTCTATATTGTCTGCAATAAAGCACGTATTTCAGCGGTAGCAATTTTGAAATAATACCCGGAGAAAAATCTTGTTCCTACATGTGGCCTGTTGTTTTAATTAGATACAGGAACCTACTCGAGATAAATTGCTGAAACTGACGAACTGAGAAGATATATTACGCTTGGTCAATATCTACAGTTAGAGAAACGAAAAGCTTAATTGGTGTTGGCTTTGGAAGCTACCAGGTTTGCTTTTGTTATTTGGACGTCATTCTCGTATTCCATGTTAATTTAGACTTAGATTCTTCTTCCAAAATTAATGAAGCCTATTCTATCATTGATATATAATATAATATCTTTATTCCTCGTGCCAGGAAAGTTATTTACAGAAATTGCCATTCACCAGGCTACAGCAGATATACAGAATACGAACACATTGAAATGAACAATATAAATGACATATGTAAGTAGCAACACTTGCTTAGGACAGTAATATTGCTGTTATATTTAAAAATAAAAGAAAATAAGTAATTCAGTTAACAATGTCAGATAAAAAAAATACGTCTGCAGTCTCTGTTGTTGATCCATTACCACGTTGTAAATTATGTGTAAACTGCAAATGGTGAGAATACAGTAATATTGCTGATGTATCAATTGTTTCTCCATCAAGGTATGTGATTTTTTAGGAATGAGTTTGAACTCCTAGAACTCCAATAGTAGGTTAAAAGTATGCTTATATTATGTTTCGTGGGGAGTCCAGTTTTAAGTTTCATCTAAATACATGGTAGACCCTTTACCTCTTCATTTTTATCATTAATTTTCATATTTACTGGATACATGTTTATTTTCTTTGATTTTAAAATAAATTGTCCCATTTAATGATTACGAAGTTACTCAACATGGGCAGATATCCAGCTTTAAACCCGTCTCGATGACGATTGCCTTAGTTTTTTGGTGTCTAGTGGAATTCCATCGCAAAAATCTCATGTAACCTCCTGTTCTCAATTTTATTGATACTTTACACATGTTTATTCATTTTAGCTCATTTCTTTCAACACTTTGTAAGGTCTATATCTCACCATAGATCATGGGCGAGTTAAGGTTCTACCCATACCTTATTCCGGGAAACGTCGGACTACCGTTAACTTTAGTTGCATGTGCCACAATAAGTTGCACTTTTACTGCTTATTCGCACATATCTCAATAATTTTGTTAATTTCAAGGTTAAAGGGAATTGGACTGAGGTAGTCACCTTGTCTTATTCTTGATGTTACGATTTGCGTTTTTAAGTGAAAATGAACTATACGCGGTTGTACGAATAGACTGTACTTGTTAGCCATAAGCAATTTGTATCGTAAATATTTTAAGGTAGAATTTCGTAGACAAAATGGTCACATTAAAGTTACAACAGACGAGTACTTATCCGGTGTTTAGAAACGTGCCTTTCTCTGGGAAAATGGAAATATTCTAAGCCCACGGAATGATTAAGGGCAAGGGTTTTACCTCGTAAGCCGAAAAATTAGGCAGAACCAAGTGCCCAATGGAGAAAATTCCTTTTAGTAGAATTGTAAAACGTTATTAGCGTTAATTTTCGAGGTGTCGACCGCTTGACCAATTTTAGCGTATGAAACCTACAAATTTCTCGAATTCATAGTGCGATTGTAAATTGTCACGTACATCTGTACTTGACAGAAGTACAAAATTTAGAACTGCTTTGATAGGCTTATTTGGAAATTTGAGAACGCTTACCGAGTTGTTTTGGTCAAACTGGCCTTAGAATTTAGCTAGTTAATAAGTAATGGTGTTAAACTTAAGTTGTTCTGTAAACGGCAGAAAATAAATGCAGGTATTTGTACTTAAGTGTCTTATTAATCTCGCAACAGTAGCTTTTGACTATTTTGACTAAAAGGATTGCCAGTTACCCAGACTTTAGACGAATTCGCGACACTGATAACACTGGAATCTGTTTAGGAACGATTTTCGGTTTTTATTTTTAAGATGTTATCCACATTTAGATCTTTTTTGATTTCGATTATTAGTAGTGGCACTTTTTAATATTTAATAATTCTAAGAACGTCTGATAACTGTATTCTACCAAAGGCTTTTGTTACTATAACAATTGAATATCATGACCCGAAAAAATACTGAATTCATATTATCGACGGGCGTCTCTCAATTTCCTTGAATGCTTGAATATTCATATGCAATTTGGTGCAACTATAAGAGCAACACAGCAGTACTACATTTGCTGTACAGTGGTAGACTTCTAAAAATACAATTAAAATCATCACATATAAATATTATACCTCTTCTAATTTTGTTTATTAACTCCCCAGTAATTTTTCAAAAACTCTAGAAAGGAACAACCATCTACCCTAAGGATCGATACAAACAGTATGTATTTCTGGAAGACTTCTCAACAAATATTGCTTCGAACAGGGCGTTGGCGCTATAAATAGTATAGTTTTTTTGTGCATATACATATATTTTGTTAATGTTTACTTCATAATGCAATGTATTATCCGGACAGTACACAATGAATAAAAATACAGTGAGGTCGTAAAGTTTGAAATAAATTCAGTATTTCTAACATGTACGTTTCCGGCTAAAACGCTGGGACCCGTCGATTTTTATTTTTATTTGAGCATTTTTTAAAATAAAATGCATACATACAGGGTGTATGGCGTTATCGATGTTTTTTTTTAATGGAAAGCCCCTTTTTTATTACGGAATCTGAAAGAACGCATCTTTTTACTTACGGTAAGCTGATTTTTGAGTATAGATCAGATGATCAAAAATTAAGAAAACATTTAAAAATTCCGAAATACTAAGTTTAGTAATTTCTAAAACAACTAAATTAAATGTACAAATTGTGTACCTAAGACGACCGATATGTTTTTTGTTGATTGCTGTCATTGATAAAAGCGTAAAATCACACTTCTTAAAATCAAATTTAGTATTTCGCAATTTTATTTTTTTTTTCTTAATTTTTGGTAATGTGGCCTATACCCAAAAATTACTTTACCGTAAGTAAAAAGATGCGTTCTTTCAGATTCCGTAATAAAAAATGGGGTTTCTATTTAAAAAAAAACATCGAAAACGCCATACCTCATACACGGGACACCCTGTATGTATGCATTTTATTTCAAAAAATGCTCAAATAAAAATAAAAATTGACGGGTCCGAGCGTTTTAGCCGGAAACGTACATGTTAGGAAACACTGAATTTATTCCAAACTTTACGACCTCACTGTATAATGAAATCCTGACCGATCTGCTTTTCACAACATTTTTGATATATTTTTCTCATCTATCTAGTTTCAAGATACGTAAACACCAATTAACCTAAAAAGCATGATTATTTATAATTATTATTAAATCAATGCTTTCCCAATTGTCAATGTATCGAAAGTTTTAGAACCACTGGTTAATACCTACACGCTTGGTTGGACCTACAGAGGACCGCTCGTGTCTTATGCTGATTACTGTGTCTTAGAACGTTCTGCTCCATTTATAGTATGCTAAACAGGTATACAGTTTTGGTAGCGAAGAAGCTGAGCATCCGAGATAAATCGAATTGCAGTTTAACCGTGTAATTTAGTGGATGCCAACTTAGCTAATTACTTGAATACATTTGCTGGAATAAGATTAGGTTCAAGTTGCAAATTATTACTTACCAGATTTATGACCGTTATGAAGTGTTAATAATTACAAACCAGGAAATATTAAATTGTAAATATTTATCCTTTTATTCGAAACCTTAGTAATGCTTGGTGCTCCAAATACAACATAAACTGTGGTTAACTCGGACATCTATTGAAATTTAAAAAAACGCAGGGTTAAAATTAAAGAAAACCTGAAATCGTCGTAACATTATCTATCGAACTAGAACAGTAATTATTCTTATATCTATGACATCTTAATTAAGAAGCGGTATGCAACAATTAAATATTTGTTCTGGGAAATAGATAAAGATTTAAAAATTTAGTATAGGTATATTATACATATATAATGTGTATCCAAAATATCATCTTCCTCCTACAAATAGCTTTTGAGTTATACCGCCAACAGCCAGACAGACAGACAGACAGACAGATATACAGACAGACAGACAGACAGACAGAATTAGAAAACCTGTTTTTCGTCATCTAGGGACCCTGAAACGTGAAGATCTGAAGAAATCTCGGAAGGTGATATTTTCGTGGTTACAATACTTCATTCGTCTTTCAGACGAGAGCTGGCAACCCCATAAACTATTTTCTAGATTAGTGAAAAAGGTAGTCATTCAGTGAAAGCAGAAAAGAATTACAAGAAATGAAGAGGTACTTCAAATAAGATAGAAGAAAAACTTAAGCAAAACTACAGGGTGACAATAAATTATGTTTGGACGCTGAAGTTCTAACCTGTTCACTTCAGGTTGGTCAGTTTTCTTAATTATTGCGATTAAGACATTATTTGATATTTTACAATTAGGGATTCCAGATTTAAATAATTTTATGATATCTGTTCCTTTCCCACACATCTTAACAAAGGCTTAAGCGAAAACATCTCCTGTTAAACTGCAATTATCAAACTTCTAAACAAACAAACAATTTAAAAGCCATACTGAAAATCAGCGTTGGTGAGGCAATTAAAAGTTTGCGTCCAATCATAGCTAACGACAAAGTATTTAGAACAATAAACCACCACATAAGTCTTGTGATGGAAAATCCCCAACAAATAGAGGGTGCGCCATTTTCTTTACAGTATTTTGACTTCGAATTTGTAATCAGCTGCTTTGACAATCCCTGTATTGAGATGGTATTAGGCCCACAACTTGGTTGTGTTTGCAGTGCAGGATAATTGACCGATTCAATAAGCACAGAGTTGGGATGTTTTATGCAATTATAATGTTAAAACTAAAGTAAAATATTAAATGCATTGACAATGAGGTGCGAGAAACAGTAAAGTAGTCGAGAAAGAAACGCAAAGACAAAGCTTATTTTCACAGGGTTCGAAATTGACTTTTAATAAATTAAAATAATAAAAGAATACGTTTGTACATAATGTAAAGCCAGACCGAAAGAATTTAATAGGCACAAAAGGTTTGTTATGTGCATTTTAAAAGGAGCGTAGTTTTCAGTAAAGCCAAGCATAGTGAAAATTGTGAGAAATCTGAAAGGTGAATTAAGCAAGATGAAAAATAACAGAACATTGCAAAGAGCAATTCGAGAAGCAGGCAACAGGAAAGGAAGTATACGAAGGAAAATGGTGGAACTCTAATATGCCAGCGCGTTAATAATTAATAAAAATAATGCAAAGCAATGCAGTGACCAAATAATAAAAAACGTTTGTGTGTGTGATGCAATAGAACAGATTTAGTTATAAGAAAAAGCCAATCATCTAGATTTTAAGAAAAGTGTTAATTCTAATTTATGTACTCAAATTTATTTCCTTTTATGTCCATTAATTATCAAACCACATTTCCTTTAACATAGCATAACACCATATCCTAGCAACGCGATGCGATATTGTTTAAAACAAGAGAGATAAATGAATTAAAATTATTACATGTTTGTCTGATTTGTGCTCCACATTACAATACAATTTTATACCATTAAACTAGCATTTTACCAGAAAAAAAGTAGTGCCTTTTATTGTGTGCATCTCCGTGTACGAGTGGTAGCGTTTGCAGCAGTTTCCGCAGCACAAAAATATAAAAACCTCCAACCCATCTGCGACGAGGGAACGGCAGCCGAGCAGTTCAAAATTACGAAGTAGCTCTACGAGCAAATAAGGCAGTGGAAACTAGAGGACAGCAGCCCAGGGCATAGTACGACTCTACAAGAACGTCCCAACCACCTTCTGCAGCCAGACAAGCATCTCCAGCCGAGAAAAATCAACGGGCGTTCCAGAGCAGCTCCGTTCCAGCTCGGCCAGATTTTCTGAGGTAGGAAATTAGCCTAAAAGTTAAGTGTCAGAGTTGGAGAAAAGCAGCTAAATACGAGACCAAACCTTTCCGAGAAAGATTAGCTCGTTCCCAGGGCTCCAGCTACGCCGTAATTGTGCGTAATAAGCAAGGCGTCATCAAATTTTGCAAGTTTAGCGAGAATCCCAAGCCACCAGAAATAAGTGAACGTTTTGGCGTCCCTCTTACCTCACGAAATAAGCGAGGCCGGGTTTTTTCTACGTCATCACTGATACAAAACAGTATTAATTGTTGCCAGGCGCCAAAATTTAAACATTTGCCTGCTGTTTTCTCATATTTTCACGAGTTTAAACGTTCAAAGAATTGCTGTTAACTGGGCGGACATTTGGTGGTTTGACAGATTGTGAAGATTTGGACTAACGTCGCGTATTTGAACTACTGATTTAGAATTGCTGGCTATAGTAAGATTCAGATCAACTTTAAAATGTAGTCAACTTCGGAACCTAGCCTGAGAAGAAGCTTTATGTGAGTAATTGAGGGTTACATTTCATTTTTAACCAGCCTAAATTTACCCACAGTAAAACTTTGAGCAGGGCATAAAAATTAACTTACTAAATATTGCATTTATTGCCATCTGAAACGTATAGTATAGACCTTTCACCATTGCAGTATACCCATTTTTATTAAAGCCAGATAATTTTGTGCAAGTGGCCGTCATATTTAATCCGCCATTTTGTTTATAGTAATTTTGATTTCACATTTGTAATTAGCGACCTACCCCCTGTATACTAATTTTTGCTTGAGTCTAAGTTAATCTCCCCACCCCGCACAGTCCGCAGCACAAGATATTCAGAATCAGCATAATAAACTTTATATGTTTACCAACTTTCAGTTTTATATTTCGTTTTAAGAAATTGTAACTGATATTGGGCTATTTACTTTGGACTAAGAACCCCCTGAAATAATATATTGAGAAAGGCAGTGAGTGAAATAAACCTTTAGAACTAAAATTGCCACTATAGATGCATGAAAAGTATGGATATTGGGCATAGTCGTCAGAAGCTATGAAACCGATTTAAGCAAAAAAGGTAAGGCATATCTCGAGTACGATAAAGACACAATTAACTATCGCATTGATGATACCCACTTCAAGGAAGTAAAATAAAACTAATTGAAAATACTACGCCTAGTATTTCCAGACGAACTAGAATTCATAAAGTGCACCTTTTAAAAAAAAATTGTAATTTTGTCGATGTTTCTTATGACGGGTTGGTTATTTAGACACACCTATTCTACTTTTTTATCTTCTATCTAAACCTAATGTTAATATTTAAAAATTCCGTAAAAATGCACAAACGGACAAACAGAATTAACGAATTCCGATACGCCGCCGTTTTACGGAGTTCCTGATAAGTATAGAAACACGTATATATGTTTCGTGATTATACATTGTTTGCAATTATAACGAAAATCGTACGGCACTCATTAATAACCAATAGAAAAATTAGTCCACGAGCCGTAACTAAGACAACAACAAAATTTCTTGGATATTTTTTGTAGGTAGGCTAACCTAACTGTGATTAATAAGTAGACATTTTTTGACATTCACTGTTGTTAATATGTTGGTGACACTGTAAGTCTATGTCAAATTCGAGGTTAGCAGTTTTGACACAGACTGACGCAAAACCTAACCTGCTAACCTGGAATTTGACATAGACGTACAGTGCCACTAACATATTAACAATTTACTATGGTTACATTTTTAATATCACTTGATATTTTATTTTCGAGTAAAATTTAAATTTTATTTTTTATGGCCGTGTTGCTACGATTTTCTTGCCGAATCTACATTCTAGCATTAATTCATGTCCGGTCATTTTTTTATCGTGCACAGAACAACATAATCGGCCCTCGCGTACCGCTCGTGCCGATTAATACGTTGTTTCTGTGCACTCTAAAAAATTACCGGAAAGAATTAATGCTCTTGTGAGATTATAAGTGATAGTTTTTCCTATATACATTATTTTTGATGTAGATGCAGATGAAATTAATCTTTTAAACGGATAATAACTAATATTCTTAGGGTTTTAATTGTGGAGCATTTATTAATTTTAAACAGCTAAGCGTGTGGCCGGCTGGTAAATGTGCTTGCCCTTGCAGTCGGCAGGTAGTGAGTTCGAGCCCCACATCCGGACATTGGTAACATCGAACGCTCTTTGGCCTTCATACTAACACCCTTGGTGGTCGTGACCCTTGGAAAGGGCATTCTTCCTACCAATTAAACGGGATAGGTCAGCCACCTTCCCAGACCACGGCCGAAGAAGGCTTATAAAATCCCGCTTCGTGCGGTAATACAACTCTATCATCCTATATTAACAGGAAAAAATCTAAGCTCACTTATAAAACATAAAATAGCCTCTCTAAAGATAAATTTACCCTTAAAAATTTAAAGAAAATGCCTCTAGAGGAGTTTAAAGCGATTAACTAAAATTCATTAATGATGGGGAAGTTTCAAATATCAGACTTTAAGGGAGTAAAAACGGTTGTATGGATGGCAGAAAATCCTTTAAAGGAGATAATATCATGTTTTTATCAGGTTATATACATGTAGTGACAAAAGAGTAGAAACACATAAATACGTAGCAAAGGATAACATATTTACCAGAAATGTGTAGATCGTGATATCTAAAAACACAATATCAACCATAGTAATTAAATAATAAATAATAGATGGGAAGCTAAATGACTACGGTTATTCAATACCTAAGTAAAATATTTTTGAAGTAATGCTTATTTGCTGCCACAAGTGAAAGCTTTAGATTGTGAATTTTAATGTCTGGCATCGGTTTAAGTATTTTACCAATTGTTGGATTCAAAATTAATTAATTTTTACTGTTGCAAAATTTTTGTTTATTTTAAGGCTATCATTTTGTTAATTTCATATGGTATTTAGTATATTTATCAATTTGTTAGTAACGTCCATAAAAAAAAATAAAAAAAGAATAATTGCGCAAATAAATGAATATGTTGAGGAGTTGTATATTTTTATAAATTTATGTTTTCTGTTATGTACTCGCTTTGATGTCCAAGATACTCGTCGAACAAAAAGTTGTTACTTGTTCATATATGGCTACAGTTAAAATTACATGATATATTATTATTAGAAAATTAAGTACATTGTTCAGGCAAGAAGAAAAACACATAAGAAGGAGAACGTGAATTTCAGACAACACATAAATAAGTGTGTGGGCGTTACAGCCTTAGGATTTAATTAAACCCTGTTAAGCTGATTACTTCGCGTGGCGTAAAATGCTTTTAGCGAGCTCTTAAGTAAGGAAATACGACACTGATTTTGATTTTAATCAAGGTTTAGGCAACGCATAAATTCTGATTTTGAAAAACGGCGCTCTGACGATCTGACCCAAAAAAGAGGAGCCAGTTATGAAAGCCTTAATTCCCAATTAGGGAGAATGGGCACGAAAAATTTATAATTTCACAGGCCATAACTTCTGAATAAAAGAGAAGCAGCACTTCGCCCCTGGCCATTCAAAAATGCATGCTCAATTTAGGACTAACCCGATAAGCTAGAATTTAGAGGCGGTCTATTTAGTTCAAGTTTCAGATGCAAATATTCAACTAGGGGTAGTCAAATTGGATTACGCGAGTAGCCTTGCTTAAATTGGATATTGGCTACAATTTTGGCATTCAAATTTATGAAAAGCCGGAGGCTTTATGTGATTGATTCAAAATTATTGGAAAAACAGTCGCTTCTTTGTTAGTTAATTAAGCTGATTTATCTTTTATCCACTGTTTGGTCGGGTGAAATTAAATTAGACTTTATTGTTGAGGCTATGCTATTGTAATTGACTTTTGAAGTATTAAAAACGTAAAATGTATTGACGCAACGTTTAATGTCACTTCGTTGCTACCTCTTTTAAAAGTGAACTACAAGAAGTTTTCACGTTTTTCTGTTTACGGATTATAGTGGAATCATTTGGAAGGTCCTGACCTAAACTTCGCTTTATATGTATATGTAGAAAATGCTACGGCTACAGTGGACGAATTCTACTAATAATATTGACATTTTTGTTGGCAATAATAGTATATTATATCATGAGGGACTAAAGTGCACCATTTAATCTCGCAAGTGGAGTTTGTTGACTCGAGGGCGAAGCCCGAGGGCAACAACCACTCAAGGGATTTAGGCACTTTAGTGCCGAGGTATATACGCTATTTTTTGCGCTTTTGGGAACATTATCATCAAACATTTCCAAAATTTGGAATCTGTCAATTTGGAAACTGACAATTACAATTTATTAACAACTGAATTGCAGCAGATTATGGATAGCCTGAATCAGTTGGCAGTACTGAAGTATATTGTCAGTATATGTCAAATTCGAGATTTGCAGGTTAAGTTTTGCGTCAGTGTGTGTCAAATGACAAACAAAACCTAACCTACTAACCTCGTGTGTACATAAATTTACCATAGTATCATTTTTACTTTAGTACCTAGGAATTAAATGAGCTACTTTAGTCCCTGTTTACGGGGACTAAAGTATCAACTTTAATTTTTGTACTAGCCTCTGCACCGCAAGGTAATAAGGTTACTACTGATAATACATACATAAATACATACAAATAATTTTTGGTGAAATTGGTTGCAGGATAGAATTTTCAAAGAGAGTTGAAAGAATGGAATCGCAGAAGCTTAGCTTTAAGAGAGCAGATGTTTGACAGATCATAAAGTGTTTTTGAGCTTTCGAAAATCTTTCAAAACAAGAACAACATTTTGAGAGCATTGACCAAAACAACCAAGGATATCATAAGATTGACGAAGCTTTACTCAAATTACTCAAATAGATGAACACAAACCCTAAGGGAAAAAGCAAATCAACTGGAAAAATGCTGGATGCAGGAAAGCTATTTGAAAGCGACGATGGGTAGCTGCAAAGGTTTAATTAGAGGCATAGGATCGTTCCTCGAACTGTTTGCGGAGAAGCGAATAGCTTTTCATTAGAGACGGTGAGTAAAAACTGAATGGCCGAAATTATTCTATGGATATGCTCAAAAAGACATCTTCAATTTGGCTAAACTCCAATATAGGCCACTGGTGCTTAGGCGCATGCGCATTATAATGCGATTCTCACGTAATCGGTGGTTCTACAAATGTTTAATGTAGGCAGAACACAAGCGTTTCATGTCAGATCCAATCTTGGCAGCAGTCGAGATGCGAATCTAGGTTAGCTGCAGTTTAAGGTTTGTGTGTACTCGGTACAAAAATGTGTGTGACCGTAAAAATGGGATTTATTTTAATCGTCGACAATATTAGTAAATTTGAATTTCCCAAGAAGTATTTATTTTATCCACGGCTTAAAATCTAGCTTGATCACCACTTTTTTAGAACCGCTGATATAACAGTTCCTTTCTGCGCATATTAACTAAATGTCCAAATGAACCAGTGGGCTACATTGGAGTTTGCCCTTAAATTATGATGAGGAAGGGCTATTTTCGGAGTTGTTGCTCTTCCTATCCCAAAAGTTCAAAGGCGATAAAAATGTATAGGGCAAACTCGAAGAAGTGGCTTACTGTTGTTTTGCAGCAGACAGGCCCAGACAAGAGGAAACTTCTGGTGATAGGAAAGTTTCGCAATCGACGTTGCCTCAAAAATGTCAAAACGCTTCCTGTTAGGTTTTCAACACGCTAACAGAAAAATGTTATGGCTACTGTACATACAGTATACTGAGCATCCCAAATTGGAGAACCTAAAAAACAACCAGTGTTTCACCAAATTATACCCAGTTATGCAGCTTATGAATCAAGGTCATTCAAGGATATCAGTAGGAAGACGTTGCTGACTGACACAATCTCTATACTAGAAAACAATGGAAATTATTATGAATCTCAGGACCAAAGCTTGGAAGGGTATCTTCGGAACAACTATACGCAATTGCTTCACAGTTCTTGAATTCGACCATTTTTGAGAAAAAGGCAAGTTTTATTAGGAAAGTCACTATACTGCACAGTACTGTAAGCTTAAGTACCAGACCTTTATTTTTGTTCTAGATTTAAGTACTTTCATTAATCCTTTTAGGACGAATGGGTGTAGAGAAGCTTCGAAGGAATGAAGGATATTATTGAAGCCAGCGATCGTGAAATGTTAACAATATTAATTCTTTTAGGTTTTTCTAAAGCATTTGACACAATAGATCATCAAGTTCTATTTTTTATTTTACACTATGTTGAACTAACTGATCAAGTGAAAGAGCTGTCATCTGATTGTTTAAGTAAGTGGTCGATATGCTGTTTTGTGTAATGGTAATCAATCAAATTATTATGAAGTTAATAAAGAAGTTCCTCAAGGTTCTATATTAGGATCATTGTTATTTCAACATTTTCCACTGTAATTCATACATGCAAATAACACTTTTATTGAGACGACATACAGCTGTATTTTTCTTTTATGTGGTCAAATTTACAAACTGCTTGTAATTTAGTTAATCACGACTAGATAATCTAAGTGAAATATCTAAACAACACGGATTGCAATTAAATCACAGTAAGGCGGTGCCCTAACCGGGTGGGCCTACAAGACCAGCAAGGAAAAGTGGAAAGGATGCAGGGGCTGTCGTCAGGCAAAGTACCACATAGCGGGATTTGATTCAAAGAAATCGGTCTGGCTAATGGGAAGGAGCCGAAGAACCACAAATCTTTTGATAGGGATCTTGACAGGCCACTGTAAACTAAAGAGACACCTAACACTGATAGGAGTAGAGGAAGATCCCATCTGCCCAAGATGTGGGAGGGACGAGGAAACGTCCTTTCACTACTTGGGAGAATGCGAAGCGTACCGGCGACTGAGGTATAGAACCTTTGGAGCACCTACGCTTCGAATGGAAGAGTTGAACTCCCTATCCTGGGCCGAAATTCTGATCTTCTTTAGAAAATCAGGAAGGTTTAAGCAGGGAGAAGAGCCCATCGAAGAGGACGATAATGAAGGCGGTTGAGGGGATGGCATGGGGTTGGCAAAAAGGGCCTATGGTGGCCTACTTGCTAGACTTCGGTCTCCCCACAACTACTACTACTACTACTACTAAGGCGGTGTACATTTTGTTTAGTATAAAATAGAGGCTGAGGAAATGCAACGATTAGAATCTGTAACCAGACTGTCCCTCTAAAACACTCGGTAAAAAATATTGGATTGATAATTGACCACAATTAACGTTATAAGCAACATACATCTGCAGCATTTCTTGATGTAAGTCAGGCGTTAGATAAGGTCTGGCATAGAGATCTCTTTTATAAAATCAAAGACAACCTACCACACCAGTACTTTCTACACTTTGAATCATGTTTATCAAATCTTTACTTCCAAGTAAAGTTTAATCGATGATAGAGGACAAATTCATTCCATAACATCTGGAGTGCCAGAGCAGAGTATAGTGAGGCCCATGCTGTACCCGCTTTTCACATCTAACCTTCTATGTACTCAACAAACCGAAACAAGAATATTTGCAGATGAGTCGGTAACTCTAGCCACTGACAGAAATCCAATAAACGCAAGTCAATACCTTCAAAATAATTTAAGTGTGAATCAAGAATGATTGGAAAAATAGAGAATGAAAGTAAATGAGCACAAATACACTCACATAACATTAACGTTAAAACGCTCATCATGTCCTGAAGTTTTTCTCATTAACACACAAATCTCCCAAGCAACTGAAGTAAAGTATTTGGGTATGCATTTCGACCCTAAGCAGACATGAAAAAATCACATCAAGAAAAAGCGCAGAGAAATGGACTTGCAGATAAAAAATGTATTGGGTTATAAGAAGAAGATCGCTATTGTCATTAGAGAACAGAGTTCTTATTTATCATTAAGTCAATTTGGACGTACGGCATAGAATTGTGAGAATGTTCGTGCAAGTCATATATCGACATTATTCAGAAGTTCCAGTACAAGGCACTTAGATCAATCACTGATGCTCCTTGGTATGCGTCGCATCTAACTTTACACACTGATCTGAAAATTACATTCGTCAACGAAGTTATTGCTCAAAGATCAGTAACGCATTAGGGAAGATTAAGATCATCCAAAGGAACTATTAGAGTCGATTAATCACGAAGCCGCAAAATTTGGCGACATAAAAAAGATGATTATCCTCAACCGGGCGCAAAGTATCCTATTCCCGCCCGCATGTGCGGGCGCAAAGTATACCGTTCTCGCCCGAGGGCGGAAAAGTAATTTTTTCTGACCATGTTTACGTAGTTGCTACTGAAATGCACCTTGCTTTTATTAGATCCTGGTACTATGATTTTTAATGTTAATAGTTGGAAAATCTTCACGTACAAAAATAAATCGCACCACGTCTTTTCGGTTGAGGGTAAAATTATGTATATATCCCTTAATATATATCCCTATCATCGCGGGCTGAAATCGCTTACCTTGCGCCCTTGATATATAAACTACTATATTTAGAATGTATAAAACCATCAGAACTTGCTAATCCTGAAATGAATGGCAGCCCATAAATCAATTTGTTTACATTTCGTTTTTACAACAAACTAAGATGCAACTAATAGCAATAGAATATATTATTAAATATATTACTCCCTGCAGCTGCAATGATAGCTTTGTTAATAGCGAGGGCGTTGAATGAAGGTTTATTGCATTATTATCCTTATGAGTGCACTGAGAGTTAACTTATGCATGCAGTTTACTACAGTCTGCAGGATGCAGGAGGGCATATTTGTAAATGGCAGTCAATTTAATACAGTTGCTCTTAATGAAGAGAATGGCGAAAATTACTTCAGGGTTATTGCAATTACTTTTAACTGCGATATTGCTCTACATAGGCAATAATTAATCTATTTGCATGTATATTAATGTATCGCTCATTTTCACACTTTACCTGTGTCTGAAAACTTAGTTATTATCGGAAATACAATCAAAACTGCAAAATAATTATAGTTCCAACAGATAGGACATGAAAGCAAGAACTGGTTGGATAATTCCACCAGACGAACAGCTTGCGGTAGTGACTTCATTAACTTAAAATATTTATTAAATGTATTGGGCTGCTAGTGGAGACTGAATAATAAATAATTTATATCTTTACATGCCTCGTTTTAACAGTAAATCATGCTATTGCATTAGTACTTACTTATACCTACTCGCAACCTCTTTGAAGTGTTAGCATTAAAGCCTCCTTTCGTTGCTACAGATTACTAGTAACAGTTCAATGAACTTTTACTGATTTTTACTTCTCTCGTCTAAAAGACGAAGGAAGTATTGTAATCGCGAAAAAATCACCTTCTGAGATTTTTTCAGATCTTCAAGTTTGAGGGTCCCTAGATGACGAACAAGAGGTTTTCTTAATTTCATCTGTCTCTCTGTCTGTCTATCTGCGTACGCCCAGTATAACTCAAAAACTGTTTATTGGAGGAAGACGATATCTTGCATGCAGATTATATGTATTCCTGGCATGAAACCGAAAATATTACGTAAAATATATACAGGATGGGCTCCTTATTTTTGATTTAGCTCAAGAGCTATGACTTAAATAAAAGTAATGTGTTGCACAAAGCTAAGGGGTTTACCCTTGTAGCAAAAGGACATATTTTGGATTTAACATATAGGGAATGAGCACCTTAATAAAATACATTTTTGTTTATTTTTCTTTCAACTTAGAAATAGATAAAAGTAATAATTTGTATATAGTTGACGGTTGACGAAAATCGGACCCAACAGATAGGGGGTAAATATAAAAGGAGTCAAAAAGGGGCAACAATAAGTGCGTTCTCTTTAATACCGCCGCGTATCGTACAGATGCGATAGGTCCTCCATGAGCGCGAGCAGAACACGGGTGTAATTTAAATCGCATTCGCTGGTGTTGTAGTTCGAATCCCACTATCGGTATGGTTTTTTATTTGAAAATGTATGTAATTCGCATTACAAGTGACTCCTTTTATTGTTTCAATATTATTAGGAAGGTTAAGATATTTTTACCCCTAGTTTCCTTTGATCTTAAAATTGTTTAGTGTATCAACGTCCACTTGCGAGGGAAGTTCTGCGTAAAAACCTTTGCAGATTTTTTTAATAAAAAAATATTTTTATGGAGACAACAATAGTGTGTTATTGCAGTGTTTTTCAAAAACACTTAAACAGTAAGTGTTTAATGAAAACAAATACTATTACTGGATGAAAACTTACATCGCGAAAACTTAAACTTAAATTTTTATTTAAGTTTTATAACATTTCTTTATAAATATTTATTGATATTTGCTATTTAAATTAACTTAAACCTTGTACTCAATTTTCATTCTAAACTGAACTCTTTCTTTCTTCATTATTGATCGCGAGGAAGTTTGCTGTACGATAAGAAAACTTTTAACCATAAACAAAGGTGTTTATAAACCGAAATATGCAAGGGAAAGTAGCTCCCCAGGCTTCCCGATACACGATTTTAAAATTCAAAGGGCGATCCGTAAATCTACCGATAAAAGCCCCAGCAAGCCGTAGGGGCGAATTCGATTCGTAGATCAGATTGTCGCAAGCAGTACTTGAGAATGTCCTGTTATTTAGAAATACTGCTTTTGAGAGTGTAACTGTAAGTTATTTATACATTTTTATTTATAGATTCTACTAATTAGTGGCCTTCTTCAGAGATTTTGCAAATCTGAAAAGCGAGAGCTATCTGAAACGTGCTTTATTTGTTATAATAATCTATATCTTGAAAATTTTAAACAAATACAACTAGTGATAATGAAATAACCAATTTTCTTAAATCACAAAAAAATTTCGTTGAGCTGATCTTTAAGAGAGTAAATTGCCACAAGCTAAATCCGAAACTAAATATTCAGTTTGTGTTACAGAGATTACAGCTCCAGTACAACAAGGTAAGGTACAAGCTAGCAAAGTAAATTTAGAATTTAATTTTAAAAATCATTGTATGAGCCGAACATTAAATGGAAAACTTTTGGGAGAATATAATTGTGTATGATGTAACAAATATTTTAGTTGTATTCTGCTACCTCTATTACTTTCTGTATTACATCTTCTTTTAGTAATCGCACAAACCACGCTAGCATTAAGTTTGCTAAAGACACTGGTCCTATAATATGCTGACCGAGAACTCCAGCTTGCACATTTATTTTTCTGGGACACTGAATACTAGTCTAGATTTCCAGTGGTACGCTTTTCCATTTATTCCCTTGTTTGAAAATTGAGAATTTCACTAGCTTTGTACATAATTGGTGTTCAATGCTCTCGTTCTGTGAGCGTCGATGTTTCTTACCAGTTTATTTAAATGAATTGTAGGATAGACAAATCAACAGCAGACGCCAGTACGATACATTATTTAGTTTTAACTTTATTTCAACATCAGATTTACAAAGCTATAGAATGAATATTTTCTCTAAATTAAACTCGAGAGCTCGTAATACATGGAATCTCTTTGCTTATAAGTTGTGATGTTTTTTATTTTAGACCTCGTTTTACAAGCAGGCTCGACTTTAACACAGAGTTTCGGTTCCTAACATAAGATTTCGACTTCACAAAACAAGCTTAAACCGACATTTCTGCTTATAATGAGCGGTGCTGTAAGTTGAGATTTCCTACACACGTTGTCATAAGGTTTGGAAGTAACTCGAAATTTGGGCTTACAATAAAAATCGCAACGGGCTTACGAGTTAGGAGCGAAAATTCGATTTCCAACATAAAAGCTTGGGAAAACAAATATAAAACGAAATATTTACTTTTAAGTTGTGGTGTTTTAAGTTAACAAGCTTTTATAAGATCTCGAGTTTAACAGAAAGTTTCTGGTTTTAACAAGAAATCTATGTAGACATAACATCTTCAGTAAAACATGGTATTTCGATTTTTAACATAGGGTTAGAGATAATATCGATGTATAATATGAAATGTTTACTTTTAAGTAGCTTTCGTAAGATTTCGAAAGTAACTGAAAATTTCGGCTTTAAGCAAAATGTTTCCACATAGCACGAAATCTAGAATTAAACAGGTAATTTCGATTTCAAACATGAAGACTCGATTTAACAAAAAATATGGAGTTATACTATAAAATATATACCTTTAAGTTGCGGTATTTTAAGTTGAGCTATCTTGCTTTTCAAAAGATCTCGTCATAGCAGGAAAATAAATCGAATTCAAAGTAAAATTTCGATTTCTAATATACGGTCTTCACTTAAGATCTACAATATGAAATGTTTACTTTTAAGTTGGCATTTATTACTACATGCAGCTTTTGTAGCATCTCGGACTTCACTAGAAAATTTGACTTCTAACGAAGAAATTCGAAATAGGACAAAATTTCAAATTCAACAATACATTTGGATTTCCAATATAGAATCTCCAGCTTAAGAGAAAATATGGTTATATAATATGAAACGTTTGCTTTTAGCTTATGACGTTTTAAGTTAGAATTTCGTAACATTTCGAATTTAAGTCAAAATGACGGCTTTAAACAAAAATGTTCAATATAGCACGAAATCTCTAATTCGACATGTAATATCGACTTCGAACATAAAAACTTAACAAATAAACATAGCAAAATGTTGGCTTCTAACAAAAATATCGACGCAGTACGAAATGCTAAATGTTTACTAATAAGTTGAAATATATTGTTACATGAACTGTTTTATAGGATCTCGAATGTAAGTTGGCATTTCGGCATCAAATAGAAAATTTGACGAAATCTCGAATTTAACATGAAAATTACATTCCTAACACACGATCTTGTCATAACAGGAAATTTCGATTAATAATCTACAATTTTTACGTTGTGACTTTTTCAGTTGAGATCTCTTAGTACATAGAGCTTCCGAAAGATCTTGAACTTTAGGCTTTGAACAAAAAATGTCGCACAGTACGAGTTCAATATGTAATTTCGATGTCAAATTTTTACTTTTAAGTGGAGATGTATTGCTATATGCAGCTTTCGTAATATCACAAACTTAACCAGAAAATTCGGCTTCTACTAAAATAAATAGCCCGAAATCTCGAATTCAACATAAAATATAAGATATATTTTTTGCTACGAGCAGCTTTCGTAAGACTTCGAATTTATACCGAAATTTCGGCTTGTAGCAACAAGTTTCGACACAGCACGATATCTAGAATTTAACATGTAATTTCTATTCTGAACAGTGGAACTCGACTTAACAGGAATCATCGAAATATAATATAAAATGTTTACTTTTAAGTTGTGGTGTTCTAAGTTGAGCTATTTTGCTATAATACGCCAGCTCTCGGAAGAAATCGAATTTAACTCTACATTTTTTTAGAAGCCAAAATATTGACTCAACAGGAAACATCGATACATAATATGATATGCTCCTTTAAGTTGTGGTGTTCTAAGTTGAGCTCTCGTGCTATAATATGCGAGCTCTTTGAAGAAATTGCATTTAACTCGACATTTTTCCATGGAAGCTCATATTTTGGCTTGAATTGAACATGTAATTTACATTTCGAAAATTAGAACTTGATTTAACAGAAATCATCGCTACATAATATGAAAATTTTAAATTATGGTATTCAAAGTTGAGCTTTCTTGCTATAATAAATGAACAGCGACGGCTATAACTGGCCTAACCGCTGTTGGCTGAATACGAAGATAAATAAAATAAAACAAAAACAAAAATAATATGCGCGCTTTCCAAAGAAATCGAATTTAACTCGCCATTTCTTGTTGGAAGCTAAAATATTGACTCAACAGGAAACATCGATATATAATATGAAATGCTCCCTTAAGTTGTGGTGTTCTAAGTTGAGCTCTCTTTCTATAATACGTCAGCTCTCGAAAGAAATCGAATTTAACTCGCCATTTGTTGTTGGAAGCCAAAATATTGACTCAACAGGAAACATCGACATATAATTTGAAATGCTTCTTTAAGTTGTGGTGTTCTAAGTTGTGCTCTCGTGCTATAATGTGCGAGCTCTCTGAAGAAATTGCATTTTACTCGAAATTTTTTCTTAGAAGCTCATATTTTGGCTTGAATTGAACATGTAATTTACATATCGAAAATTATAACTTGATTTAACAGGAATCAACGCTACATAATATGAAACTTTTAAATTATCGTGTTCAAAGTTGAGCTTTCTTGCTATAATAAATGAATATCGACACCTATAATTGGCCACACGGCTGTTGGCTGAATACGAAAATAAATAAAATAAAAAAGAATAAAAACAATATGCGCGTTTTCCGAAGAAATCGAATTTAACTCGCCATTTGTTGTGACTTAACAGGAAACATCGATATATAATATGAAATGCTCCTTTAAGTTGTGGTGTTCTAAGTTGAGCTCTCTTGCTATAATATGCGAGTTCTGGGAAGAAATCAAATTTAACTTATCTAAGAAACCTATATTATGACTTGTAACAGAAGATGACGAAATGACAATTTTTATTTCGAACATACGATCTCGACTAACTGAAGAAATCGATGCATTATACGAAATGTTTACTTGCAAGTTGAGGTATTTTAGTAAATCAAAATTCAACTTCAACATGATATTTAAATTTTTAATGTGCGATCTTGACCTAACAGAAAATATCCATTGATAATGTGAAATGTACACTTTTGAAGTTGTGACGTTTTAAGTTGAGATTTTCTACTACGTGCAGCTTTGAAAGATCTAGAACTTTCGGCTTCGAACAATTTCAACATAGCACTAAATCTTAAATTCAATTTGTTATTTCGATGTCCAACATATGAACTCGACTTAACAGAAAATATCGATTCATAATTCGAAATTTTTACTTTTAAGTTGAGGTGTTATACGTTGATCACTTGTTATAATCACGTTTGCATAAGATTTGAATTTTAACGCAAAATTTCTGATTATAACGCGACATCCTGACCTCACAAGAGATCGTTAGTTCCATACAAAATATCAATTTCTAACATAAGATCTCGGCTTAACAGGTAATACCGATTCATAATTCGAAATGTTTACTTTTAAGTTGAGGTGTTATACGTTGATCACTTGTTATAATCACGTTTGCATAAGATTTGAATTTTAACGCAAAATTTCTGATTATAACGCGACATCCTGACGTCACAAGAGATCACCAGTTCCATACAAAATATCAATTTCTAACACAAGATCTCGGCTTAACAGGTAATACCGATTCATAATTCGAAATTTTTACTTTTAAGTTGAGGTGTTATAGGTTGATCACTTGTTATAATCACGTTTGCATAAGATTTGAATTTTAACGCAAAATTTCTGATTATAACGCGACATGCTGACCTCACAAGAGATCGTCAGTTCCATACAAAATATCAATTTCTAACATAAGATCTCGGCTTAACAGGTAATACCGATTCATAATTCGAAATTTTTACTTTTAAGTTGAGGTGTTATACGTTGATCACTTGTTATAATCACGTTTGCATAAAATTTGAATTTTAATACGAAATTTCTGATTATAACGCGACATGCTGACCTCACAAGAGATCGTCAGTTCCATACAAAATATCAATTTCTAACATAAGATCTCGGCTTAACAGGTAATACCGATTCATAATTCGAAATTTTTACTTTTAAGTTGAGGTGTTATAAGTTGATCACTTGTTATAATCACCTTTGCATAAAATTTGAATTTTAACTCGAAATTTCTGCTTATAATGCGACATCCTGACATCACAAGAGATCGCCAGTTCCATACGAAATATGAATTTGTAACATAAGATCTCGGTTTAACAGGTAATTTCGATATCTAAAGTAAAAACGAAACAGCCTTCTTCTTCTTCAGCCGTCTCTTGTCCAACCCTGAACGTACGCCTTCCTTAGTTTACCCATTTCACTCGATCGTTTCTTCTTCGTATCTATGTGTTTTCTGCTATACGTTTTATATCAACTACCCACCTTGTCTGGGGTCTACCCACGCTCCTCTTTGTTGTTCTAGAAAGCCACTCCTCTAACTACTTTCTGCCAATGTGCCCTACCCAGCTCCACTTTAGCTTGGCGATTTTTTTTATTCCATCGAAACAGTAAATATCCCCATAGTATACGATATATGCATTTGTACATTTTTTGTTAGAAACACGATTTCGTATGATATCAACTTTTAGCACAAAGTAAAAGTAAAGTTCGGGCACTTCACTCCATGTAGAAACATGGCCTGAACCAAGGCGAGTCAGGGTCGCTGAAATATCTCTTTCCGAAAGCCAGCCATCTGGCACACCGTTACCGGCGTACTGGGCGATGTGGTTAGCATCACGCCTTCGACGACTGCCTTACTTTCCCTACTTCTACAATTGTGGTTTCGGTACCCAATTTTTAAAGCGACTGGATGGGCCGCCCGGCAGTTGCCAGATGTGGGGATTGAACCCCGTACCGTGGCACCGCAGCCTGACGCCCTAACTGCTCGGCCACGCTGGCGTACTTTTAGCACAAGGTAGCAGTTTCTATTTTAAGATTTTGACGTTGAGTTAACATAAACACAAAGTATTTCCTTAACCTCTTATAAGCACATTTTTGTAAGATCTAATACGTCGACTTATAATGCGCTGTTGTAGTTTATAACGCAGGATCTTGCTTTAAATAGGAAGTCTTATTTCTTCAGGATAATACGAAATTCCGCATTGGCTTGTAAGATGTAAGTTATAAATAGGCGTTATAAACGTAATATTAAAACATAAACAAAAGATCTGGATTTAAAGCTGATATACTACCTATTATGAGAACTTTTGGCCGAAGATATTAGATTATAATCACGAAATATCGAACCAATTATAGTGTGTATATTAGTTCTCTACATGTTTGCAAGATCTACTTCTAAAAGTCTCGATATTTCTATACAAATTAAATAAATGTAATTCATTTGGAAGCAACACAGGCTGTTAGTACTTTCATGGTTAAAAAATATTTTTTCAAAATTCTTTTTTAGAACTTTTTAAGGCTTTTCTTTACAAACGGATATAAACGGTATACAATATTTGTTCTTTAAAAAATCAAATCAATTTTAAAATCGTCATTTGAACTTTGCCGTACCATAAATTATTCTGAACAAAATAGCAATTGTATTTTCATTTACATTGGCCTTATTGCTATCGAGCCATTTTTTAAACGTCCTATTTCAGTTTTCTTGCAATACAGTCGGTATAAGTAATTTACAACCGTAGCAACTTTTTCAGTGTATGTGTCTATGTGGTTGTTATTATCATCACTTTCACAACTGATTAGAAGGTTTTTACAAAATTTAATTATGCATTGACAGAACTAGTAACAAAAATTTGTAAGAAACGTTTCTTTGTCACCTCAAAAATCATTTTTACACACTCAATAAAATCCTGATTGATTGGTTATAACTTTTAATCGCTTTTAACACATACTTTTTTAAATAAAGGCGGTATATATAACACAAAGGATATTTTACTGTACTTGTCGTTAAGTGCTTAACAGATCTCGATCTGTTAAGGTAATATACGAGGATGTGCTGAAAAGTTCCTGGCTTTACATAGAAAGAAACGTGCTAGCGAAATATGAAACATATTTTATTCAACGTACTCCTCGTTCAAGCTAACACATTTATCACAACGCTTCTCCAGTTTTCTTAACTCCTCCAAATGTCCAAATAGAAGTGAGACGGTTGTCCCTCCAAAAACGCCTCCGTCGCTGCGATGACTTCCTCATTGGAGCCAAGCTTGGTACGTTTTAGTTGTTTCTTCAGCTGTGGGAAGAAGTGGTAGTCCGAAGGGGCTAGATCTGGGGAATAGGGTAGGTGGTTCAACAATTCGAAGCCAATTTGGTCGATTTTCATCAGAGTGTGATGAGCGGTATGGGGAGATGCATGCACCGCCATGTCTGCTTTATTAATGCGTGAAATGAAAACTCTTGCACGTCCGATTCTGTTACCGTGCATGCGAGCTACTGAATAGTTAAACATGCTGCAGCATTGTTTACACGGGCGTCACTTACACCATTAGCACCAAAGCCAGGTACTTTTCAGCACAATCTCGTAATATCCTTGAGGACAATACCAGGGCCGTAACTAGGCAAACTTTTGTTATAGGAAAGCCAACATTTTTGAGCCCCTCAGTACACTAACGATACATGTGACAAAAATACTAATGTTACTGTACGTCTTTTATATTTATTTCCGGATATTCAAAAATATCTACATTTTTAATTCAAAAGTTTTAAAAATAAACAACTAATGTTAAAATAATACAACACAAATAAAATAAAAACAGAAAACAAAATTATAAAACACATTTCTAATTAAAGAAAGTCTAAAGTATTATGTAGTCAGTAGAACATTTTACAAATCTGTATATACAGTGTGTCTCACTTTAGACGGCACCACTCCACAACTGCATAATTAATAGAACTTTCCTGTGTACTGCAACTGGAAGATCATGCATCCCATAAATCGTTATTTAATTTTTTGAGAAATTTTCAAAATCTTTTGTATTTAATGAATTTTGCATTTAGCTTATTTGAACGATTCTGAGCAACCATTATTAACAAGATTTTTTGATAAAAAATCCCTAATACGACATCTCCCATTTTGCTGTTTATTTTAAATCGCAGTAGGCTAGTATTTTACCGTGAAGGGGTATAATTAGAAAAAAGAATTTTTTAAATCGATAATATATAAAAAAATACTAGGGTGGTGCCGTCTAAAGTGAGACACACTGTATGTGATGTACCTGCGTCTCTGTGTCGCCATTTCATCGGCATCGCATTTCCTCAAAATCGGAACCCCACTACACCATTTATAACGCAACGATAAGCATATGCAATCATCAGTGAACGCGAGTTCGTATCCCACTAGCTGTAATGTGTGATTCGCATTGCTAAGTGTTTCAGTATTATTAGCAACACTGAGGTATTTTTACCTATTTGGTAGATAGTTTTGAAGACTTCAACTATAATTTAATCCAGCAAAAGTCGTTTTTCTTGCAGCACGCTTTCTGTATTAAAGACGTTGTAAACATTTTCTTTTGTAATTTTTTTATGTACAATTTTTCAAAAATGTAAACATTATTTTAATTAGAATAAGACCACCTACCCTACATGGTGCGCTCAAAAGCTAGTACAGACATGTTAATATGTTAAAATAACACAATATGGACAGATAACGCATATTATTATGCGTAGTAACATATGAACGCAGAATACTGTTCTGTACTCGCAATTACACTTTCACATCGTCTTGTAGCTTTTTCTGTCGGCACCTAGTATGAGCCTTGCATCAGACCGTTTCGATAATTCTTTTTTTAATAAAAGCTGTTACTGTGTAGGGTCGCATAAATGTCTTAAATTGAACAAATTCTATCGGGCAAGTGATTGTAGCGAAAAATGTTATAATAGTGGAACAAGTTGCAATTGGCAATTGGCCACTGTACCAGCGATGAGCCCAAAGCAGTGAATGCATATGTGATATGTGCAATCAGTGAACCCGCTTCAATAGTCGTTTAGAGTTTAAGTTAGTTTGTCGCCACTGCTGCATTGCATTCAATTTTAAAAATGCAAAAAGTTTTGTAATCAGAATAAGGCCACCTATGCTGTGCGCTAGAAAGCTAATAATTCTAATAATTTGATTGATATAGGTGGGAATTACAAAACAAACGCCGTTACAATCTGGCAAACATATAACACTCCCTTTGTAAATTGCACAAGGCAATTTAATGTATTGACCAGATTGGGCGCAATTCGCATTATTTAAGCTAAAATCGTTAATATTACAAATTTATTTGTTTTTTTATTAGTGTGGAAGAAATATATTTTTTCAGTGCAATTTTGGCGCCCCTTGTCGCTGGCGCCTGTAGGTGGGGGCCTACTCGGCCTAGTTACGGCCCTGGACAATAATTATAAAATGTCCGTGTTACATAAGTTTATTTGGCGAAGTACAGAGGTAATTACGCCAAATGCACAACGATTTTTAATTTTAACAAACGTAACAGCCAGAAAAACGACGGCGGGTAAGTACCAGCACAATAGAACAATTCTGCAAAAATAGCAGTATTTTAGCGAGTCGGAATATAAATAATAAAATTACAGTTGCGTAAATTCTCTGGTATCTGAATAAACTCCAGCTCGCTTCTAAAAACAACGGTTTCTACGACCGTATTTTCCTGAATTTTACTAGCCGCTGAAAAAGAAGCAGCTTCGGAATATCAACTCCTTTGAGGGCAATAAGCGCCGCGAACTTGCTGCAAGTTCTGATTCTATCACCTTCAATGTCGTTACAATTTACAAGTACCTCGGAGGGCGGCTAACCGGGGCGAGAAAATCCGAGTGGACATCGAGTACAGTTCCGGTTACAGTTTTAACAGGGTGATTTAAATAGCGTAAAATAAGCGAGTGGCTGGTCGAGCAGGGCAAAAAGTGGCGTGAACTCACCCCTTTCATTAAAAACTTGTACCGCGCGTTAAGTGGTCGAGGGATGCTGGGAGATGCAGTCATACTTTATCCCAGACAGGGTAACTTGGACAATCATTTGTCATAGTCCCATATCTCCAACTTCTGTTCCGGATGAACTTACGAATAGCCAAATTTAATATATTGTTGGACAAGTTCGCAAATAAATATTTCTCTCTAAATTGTGCTATTTTTTCGGCGGTTTATCATGGCGGGAAGTGAGACGGCGCTCCAGTTAAGGGCAGTATATTTTGTACAGCGATAAATATCCCTCTGCCTGCTTTATTTTCCCTAAGTACTGCTGCAATGTAAAGGCGCATAAAGCTCGCTATGTGGCAAATTAAAGCTAAATCCCTCTGTATTATAAAACTTTAATCCGGCGGAGATTAATGTTAGCAACAGATAAAAACTTTATTCTATTAGTGCAAGCAAGTTTTTGTTTCTTGCCAAGTTTTCCCTTTTTCATCGCGAAATTCTTTGCCTTTCAACTATTGTGTACGACTGCTTGCGGTATTGTTGGGCTTTTGTCCGCAGGACAATGCAAATGTAAAAATTTAATAAAACGAACGTATTCTGGAATCTTAATCTATTCTCGGTTGCAGACATCGCGATTTCTTTTTCAGGGAGTTGTGGTATCTTCTTTCAATTTAGCCGACTGCTTAGGCTTAGGGGAGGTTATTATCCGCAAAATACAACGAAAGCCATGAAACGGGGCTTTTGCAAAATGTGACCGTAATTTTTTATTTGTATATTTATGGGATTGCCTGCGCATCTTGCTGAAAACTCATTTCATAGTTATCGCAAGGGCAATTTTATCAAATGAAGATTAATAATTTTAAGGAAAGTTATATAATTTAAAAGTAAGTTTTAATTACGTAGTAATCAAATGAATGCCAGGGACGCCATTGTGGCATCTTTTTAGTAGTCTAAAACGCTATCAAACAGATTTTGGAAAAAACACACTGCATTTCTAAACAACTAAAACCTATTATTTTAAATATTTTATTTATGAACAGGAGTTTAATTGAATTATAGACGTGGAGAACTCGCGTCAAGCGCTGTCGCACGAAAACTTGCCTGTGAGAATTTTGCTCACACGACTTTTATGCCGATTCTACGTCAGCGGACAAAACAATTAAATGTCTACTTCATGTTGAGCAAATAAACGAAGATTTTAGATTGTAAGTTAAAGAAATACAAAACTAAACATAATGGAAAAAACAAACAGCTAAGTAATATTTTTGAAGATACATCTTTAAAAAGCAAATATATGTCAGTCAAAACTAAGTTTCTACCTATCAGTGACCATTCGGTTGATTCATAAATTAAGAATACTTGAGAAACCTTTAAAACCAGCTGGTAAAATTAGTACTTTTTGCGTTTTTTGTGTTTTTCAGCCATTATTTAAGTACTACTCATGCTTAAAGGCACTGAAAATTATTTAAAAAGAAAATCAATGACGAAACCTCTTATGACAACACACAGTTAATAAAACAATAAACATGAAAAGAAGCAATAGTTGCATATGCGAAACATATAAAGTAAGGAAAAGAAATTTTACACGCAAAAATTATGAACTTAACACCAGATTTCGTGTATTGAGAATTTTGCTCACGCTCAGCGCAACTTGACAACAACAGTAAATTATTTTAGGGGTTACTCATAAACTCAGCTAAAGAGGGCGCCAGTAGTGTGCCATTATTAATTTAAAATTTAAAGCGATTTTGGAAACAGTGTAAGAGGAACGCTTATGGAATCCATGGATAAGGATGTTCTAGACATGCGATTACGATTTTTAAATTTTAGAGTAGATGGCATTATTTCGTTTAGAGATAGTTAATAGTAAAGATATAGTTATTATTAATAAACAGCGACTTCACATGAAAATAATTAACTTTCATAGTTACCAAATCTTTTTTTCTGAAACCCGTAATTGAAGTAAGCTTCTCGATATTTCTTATAGTATGGCAACTCGATCCTTACAAAAGCAGCCATTAAAATATTTTACTGACTAGCCAATAAAATATTTTCTTTTTTTTTGACTTGTTAAAGGTCGTCTGAACTGACTCGGTAAATGAGTCTTTACAGGCACGGTGCACCGATTTTACAAGCACCTTGTTTTCTAATAAACACATCCTTTATTACATACTAATATTTTCAACAATGAAATAAAAGGTACGCGCGTCGCTTGTAATTAGTCTTTATTAAAACTCACCGGATTTAATTATTTGTGTTACTAGTGTTTTTATGGAAATTTACATGATTTAAAACAGTACCACACTCGGAGGCTATACTGGGTTCAATTGTAGGCCAATGCTTTTTGCAACGTGCTGTTGTAAACCACTTTGTATTACTCCTCTTTTAATAGGAATTTTCCGGGCATTCGAGTTTTCATCTATTTTTACCGCGGATGTAGCGTTTTTGTAGATATTTTTAATATCTTGTATATCTTGAATCAATCCTTGCGCTGTTTATGGCCTGATGAAGTATAACCTACAATTCTATTGTATCAAAGGCCTTTTTAAAGTCTACGAAACACGTATGTACAGACACGTTATATTCTTCACATTTCTCTATTAACGTTCTCACAGCCTGTAAATGGTCTATGGTGCCGTAGTTTTTCCTAAACTCCCTCTATTCTACTGGCAGGTACGAATCGAGATTGTGTGTTACTCGAGATGTTATGATTCTAGTTATCAACTTACACATTTGTGATAGGAGGCTAATGGGACGGTGATTCTCTAGGTTAGCTGTGTCCCCTTTTTGTATGGTATAATTACTTCTGCGTTTTGCTAATTTGTTGGAATTTTCCTTTCTTGTAAATAGCGATTTAAGAGTTGTTTAATTACTTTCTCTGAATTTTAGTATCTCGGTTGTTATTTTGTTTTCGCCAGGTGATCGGCCATTTTTCATTAATTTAAGTGCTCTTTTGATGTCAAATGCTGTTATTTCAGGAAAATCTTCGAAGTTTACATTTATATTTTTTTGATTTTCGTTGGGATTATTGGGAGATAGATTTTTTGATGTATGTAGGTCGTCGAAAAAGTCAAGTATTATTCTAAATATTTTAGCCTTATCGGTAATTATTGTTCCAATTTTATCCTTTATTCTATTGAGACGTAATTTACCAGGTGTCAGTTCTGATTTTAGGTTTCTAATGTTCTTGTTGTTTTCTATTGTATTCGTAATCACTTTTGTATTATAACTTCTAGTATAATTTCTTATGCATTGGCTTATAGTTTTACTTACTTTCCTATATTCTTGGGTGCATCGGCTTAGTTTTCTCATCTCCGCAATGAGCTTTCTTGTTTCTTCTCCAATATTTTTGTTTTTCGATATTGTATTTCGAGTAGTTATTTTTCTCACTGCAATGTTTATGGTTTGTGTTATTTCTTATGACAGTTTGTCTAATGTGATTTCATGTTTAAGATAGTTGTATATTTCAGAGCTGGGAAAATTATTTTGAAAAAGTAATTAATTACCAATTACCAATTACCGCCCAACGAAGTAATTGAATTGCCAGATTTTCGATTACTCAAACAAATTAGGTAATTGCACAACATAAATTGCATTTTCAATTACTTTCACTAGATATTGTTGTGGTATATTTGTATTTAATAGTGTTTGAATAGGCCTCAGCTAGTACATCGTTATAAACAAATAAATTGAAATAAATAAATTATTATTATGCAGCTACTAAATGAAGCTATTTGTTGTTAATTGCTATGGAGAAAAGTAAATTACATTTTTCCCGTATCTTACTCTATAATCTGTACTTGCCGCAGACATATTTTTTGCTTCTTACACAATAATTATTACACAACGCATGCACTTCCCATTGCAAACATACGTAGCTGCACCAAATATCTTGTAGCTCTTATCCGACTAGTCACAGGAAAGCATAAATTATACTTATATTGCTTCAGGAAGGCCCTATTGCGATTTGCTTAAGATGTAACTTAATAAGGCCTTCACTTATTTTTTTTTGGGTTCTAGAGATTTAATACCCAATCGAGGACAGTAATTTAATAATTAAATTACCAGAAGGTAATTCAATTACCTCCTGTAATTTCAATTACCACAAGTAATTAAAATACCTGTAAAATAATTTAAATACTTTAGAGTAATTTAATTAGTCAAAAGTAATTAAGTAATTGAATGTGGTAATTAATTACACTCAAGCAGTAATTATCAAGTACTTTTTAACAAAAATTGCAATTACTAATTAAAATGACCGTATTTTGAAAAGTAATTCAGTTCCAAGGCAAGTCAACAAACAGGAATTTAAGTAGAAATTTAAATACAAAATAATTAAACACTGCGCGGCTCTGGTATATTTTAATATATAATAATATATTCAAACACAGCTTAACCTGTTACCTCATGATTTGAAAGAACTTATTTATTGGATTTATTACTAAAAGTAGAAAATAATACTTTCAAGTTGTTCTCTGAATGTAATTTTTTGGCAGTGGTGTATTATGATGTGTTTTTATCGGACTTTTTGCACTGTCTAGGGTGTATATCACAAGACGTTTCGGGAGTTTTAATCTACTCCCGTCTTCTGGTGTTCCTGGTTAGTCCTGAGAAGGACTAATATTGTAAGCTTTTATTCGTAAACTTTTTGCCTCTCTCGGGGTTTGAACCCGGGACTGCTAATCACTAGTCTATCACTCTTACCACTAGGCCACCAGCGCGGTGACAGACTAGTGATCAGCGGTCCCGGGTTCAAACCCCGGGAAAGGCAAAAAGTTTACGAATAAAAGCTTACAATATCAGTCCTTCTCAGGACTAACCAGGAACACCTGAAGACGGGAGTAGATTAAAACTGATATACACCCTAGACAGTGGAAAAAGTCCGATAAAAACTCATCATAATACTTTCAGTAATACGTCTACTTTCTGACAAAGTAATTCATACTGAATACAAAAAAAAAACAAACAAAAAGAAAATACAGACAGCATTGCCTTCAGGCAAGGAGACATTTTAATCACTAATTACTGAATTACTCCCACTTAATAATTTTCTTCTCAATGTAATAAAAATTGGTTGGCATTTTATTAACAAAACTCATAATTACACAGATAACAATGGTATTCCAATACGACGTCGTTACTGAAGTTAAAGAATAAAGATGTAAAGAAAATACACTAAAGGTAACGTTATGACTGACGATAGGATTAACTCGAAACCACCGTCTTAAGAAATCTGTCGCGAAATTAAATGATTAGTGTTACAACTTATGTATTGCTGTAACGACAGCTTCACCAGGCAACTCTTCGGGTATGATGTCGAGGACCATGTTCAAAAGTTTTATACAGTGCGTGTCAAAACTAGAAAAAGGTCGATGGGGTGTAACGATTTAAACTACTGCGCATATTGCAAGGCATTTAATATGTTTTTGACAAATTATTTTATTTCAAGTGACACTATTGATAGTTTATTTTTCTGACCAATTATTCAATTATCATCAGACACTTCTTGCGCCAGCTGTACCTAGTAGAGATGGCTCATGTTATAGTATATATTACACTATGAGTAGAACTATGAGCGTCCTCTTCTACTTATAATAAAAGTTAAGGCCGGCATCTGTTGCTACTGAAAGGCGGTGTTTTGGTAGGATTTTTGACTAAACCTGTTTCTAAAAATTCTTATCAACCTCATTAGCAATAGATACTACAGTGTTTAGGCTGCTGTATTTCATTAAATAATAAATAACGGACGGAACTAATTATTGTTAGTTGTTGCTGCTGTTCCATCCTGTCACAACCATGTAATTGTCATTTTCCAAGGACTACCGTTAACAAAAACCTTTTCTCAATTTGAAGTTGATTAGTCGCAAGTTGAAGTTGTTTATTCTCAAATTCAAATTGTTTATTTCATTTTGAAATTGTTTATTTCCATTTTGAAATTGATTAGTCCCAATTTGAAGTTGAAAAGTTATAGTTTGTTACAAGGTATGAGTTCATCCGGTTCGTGAAATGCTGCTGTCTCGTTAATCTAAGGTTTTATATCGACACGAATCGTGTTCAGTCTACTGGCGTTCTCACATTTCAAATTAGTTGATGTAAAGAAAACTGACAGACATAAAAAGACGTCAGCAACAACAGGAAGCAACAGGTATTATTTCTCTTGAGTAAGCAGAAACTGAGATAACTTCAATTGATAGTTTGTCATCCGTTGAACCCTTGCCGATAGCAATAACAATGGTATCAATGAAATACACTTTAAATTAGAATTTAAGGCAATACTGAAAAAATGGCCAGCGTTTTAATAAAATATTTGCTTTATTGAACCAGTAACGAAATATTAGTTTATTAAGTGGTTGGTATGTGATATTCAGAAGTCCGCAATGTCATTCGCATTTGAGCTTTTAGCTTAGTAGCCTATAATTGTTGCAAGCTATATAGTATTTATTTGGTTTATATGGGGTATTTCCAAAGTGGCGCATTTCCTCTTCAGTACGTTGTAGGAGACTGCTAATGAAACCTGGAAGTTTTTTAACGGAAATCTTAATCCTTAATTGAGGGAGTTGTAAAGGGGTAAACTTAAGTTGTCAACTTCTTTATTCTTATTAATTTTGTAGGATGGTATCATTTTCCATTAAAATCTTTGTATCCTATAAGACTTTGTATGAAAACGAATGCTCACAGTGCCCAATTTACTCATAATTTTAATTTTGAAAACGAAATTTCTGTGAAGAGGTGCTCTGCATTTGAAATGATGACGTAAGATTCTGAAGAACAATATCAATTATTGTTAATCGTTATTTAGAAACAACAACATGATATTGTTCGGTATTTCTTTCGCCTTTTTGATGTTTTGATTTAATTTTGCACACGACGTGTCGGGAGTTTTTGGTCTACCCCCGTAGTGTGATAAACACCCGATAAAACATCTCATAACAGACCACTGTCAAAAATGACATTATTCAGAGAACATGCTACTGATTTTGGGTGAATGCCATAATAACTCATATGAAGCGGAAAAGTACCTTAATAGAAGACATCCTGATGAGAATGTGGTAATGAGGTTGAATGAACGAGCTAGACAGGCTGAATCGTTGGTATCTACCGGTGGTGAAAACCGTGGTAGCCCACGAAACGTTTTTATTCCTGAGATGGAAGAGCAAATCTGGGAAATTCCGGATAAAGAGCCAACACGCAGCACCAGGCGTATTTCACAAGAACGGGGGATGTCTCAGAGTTGTGTTCACAAATTTATCTTGACTGAAGGGATATCACCCCTATCACTACACAAAGATTCAATCTATAGATAAATTACTGCAACTGGTTATTGCAAAGAGCAGTGTTTCCCGTGAACTATGACCGATAAAACTAACTTTACCAGAGATGTAACAACTAGATCCATGTTTTAGCCCATATAGTGATAGTTTATCTACAAGTATGCAGTCACTTTTCTGACAAAATGTTGATAATTATATCTCCTAGCAATAAGTAACGGGTGTTCATAAACAGTCGTCATCCCAGTAGGTTTTGACTTCAGAAACGTATGTCTATTAAAATTGAGAAAAAATGCGCTATGACAGTACTCAATGACGTTTCATTGTGTTGCACGAATTAATCAAAGACATAACATTTTGTTTTTCAAAGCAACTGGGATGAGGACTGTTTATGAACACCCGTTAGTATACGTCTTCCTTCAAAAAACTAATTTTATTACCTTTGTGAAGATTTTTCGGCGATGCTTAACCTGTATACATTTATTGTGTTGGTTCTTGTTTAGTGGAAATTTTACAGTAAGGTAGGTAAATTTGATAATTTTTGATGATAAATGCTTATTCCTCTTTTTTGGATTCCTATCCGCAGATAATCTTTTCTTCTTCATCTTCTGCAGTGTTAATCATTCTTCTTCGCACATTTAAGGCGTAGATTTTGTTAACGTTTACCAGCTCTCTGTCCATCTCTTTATACGTCTTGCTGCATTTTGTTCTCCTTGTGGTTTTCACTCTCTAGTAATTTTAATAACTTGTTACTAGCTCCTTCATAGTATTCATTCCAGCATGTTTTTCTTTGCTTTATAAACTTTGTTTTATAGGAAATTAGGAGATAATCAGCTACAATAAATTATAAAATTACTACTGTGTTAATGCTATTCTTCTTAATAAACTAAGTAAAGGGCATATACGACAGTAGTAGTCATTTAAAGGCAATCAAGATTTTATTTTAAAAATAATGAGAATTAAAGTTACGTTTAGCAGTACTTATTCTGCTTCATCAGACTTCATATTTAACAGTGTATCATAATAAAAACATGTGCATTAGTATTCTGATAAAATTATTTCTAATAAAGTTGTAGTATCATTAAAAGTGAAAAATCCATATATTTTTTTTAAACAATTGAAGTATTATTAGAACCAATATAATAAGTTTGTTGGTGTTAAAATATTAGTTCTAATAATACTTCAATTGTATTTAAAAAATAATTATGGATTTTTCGCTTTTAATGATACTACAACTTTATTAGAAATAATTTTATCAGAATACTAATGCACATGTTTTTATTATGATACACTGTTAAATATTAAGTCTGATGAAGCAGAATAAGTACTGCAAAACGTAACTTTAATTCTCATGATTTTTAAAATAAAATCTTGATGTCTTTAAATGGCTATTACTGTCGTATATGCCCTTTACTTAGTTTATTAAGAACTAGGAAAAGAATAGCATTAACACAGTAGTAATTTTATAATTTATTGCAGCTGATTATCTCCTAATTTCCTATAATATAACCATACAGCTGTTAACAGTTTTCAAAATTAATAAACTTTGTTGTATCTGCCCAGCCGTAATTTGTCTTTGCCGCATCTGCTCTCGTTTTAGCCTCATAGATAAGAATTTTGTAATTTTAGGATCATCTTTAAATAAATCCCTACTGTATTAGAATGATAAGTATGATTTTGAAATGTTGCTCTTCAACGTGCTACACGAGGAATTTCTGTACACAAACAATAACAAAAATTAAATAAAGCGGTATTGCTTTACAACATGGCGGTTCAGGAATTGTCTCGTGGTGTAGCAAATATGGTTCGAGACGGTCCAAACCAGAAAATTTATAGGTGTCAGTGTAAATTCCTAAACCACACAAATTGAAATAAACTAAACGTTTATTTATAATATGTACAAGTACAACTCTGTAAGATACCTACTCAAAGAGGGCAAAACGAATCTGCAATATTCTGTGGATCTTAAACTAGTCGTACGGTTATTAGTTTAACATAGTTTTAAGTAGGGATGTCGTACCCGGTCTAAAATCAAACCCGGGTACCCGAAAACAGTACCCGGGTACCCGAGGGTACCCGAAATATATAACAAAAATGTTAGCGTACATCGGAACATTCTTTACGCCGCGAGTTTTAAACTGAACTAAATTGAAATAGTACCTACTCTCCCATCAAAATCACACAGATGATGTTTATGTTAGTTACTTCATCCTATACTGACGCGATTTAATGGTTTGTACTATTGACGGGCTGAATATTTCCGTGAAGGGGATTTATTATATGAAACAAGAAACATTAAGTGGTATGGGATGGGGTGATTATGGTTATTACTGCATGGTTATGTTTTTCTAGAGCTTATTCCTATTGTTTTTTAAGTTTTTATCATCTTCTCCGAAAAAGACTGACTTACTAGAAATTACATAATTCACTAGTCGGGTACCCGGGTCCTGAAAATATACCCGGGTTGACACTTACCCGGGTCGACCCGGGTACCCGGGTACCCGCCGACATCCCTAGTTTTAAGTATAAAGTGTAGTAACATGATTGCAATTTTAATAAATTGTACTGAAAAACAAAACTGTACGATTCTTACTCCCAATTCTCTTGAGCACACGTATCTCAAGTAGTTTCTTTATTGTTTTGGCTCC
>OW679198.1:92230597-92299440 GCA_940337035.1 Agriotes lineatus
GTTAATTTGCCGTTCGCTTCGCTAACCGGATAAAGTTAATGCATTTAACGATTTTCATCCTCCAAGCATAAAATAATCTCCGTTACATCTTTTAAGCTGTTGTGGTAGTATTTAATATAATTTATAGTTGTACTTTTAAACTGTTGTATATGTTAACTTATTTACAAATGGATTTATGTACTTTGAGGTTCACCTTAATTTTATCTATATGAATCATCTTAAATATGCCTATATGGTGACCTTATTGTTGCATATATTGATTGATAATCACCTGTACCTTGTAATAACTGCTAATAATATGTGATCATTATACTGTGATATGAGTACTCAGTCTTGTTTTTTGTTGCTGCTACCTGGATTCGTGAACTTCCTTTCAAATTATTGTGCTACTTTGAGTTTACAAATTCGCTGTGGTGCCTGGATACACTTGTCGTTAGTTAAAAGATTTGTTGGCCCCCTTTTTGGCTTTTTAATTAATCTCCATTGAGTTAGTCCGGTTGGCAACTGTATCCATGTAATTACTTGATTTTGGAAGTTTGAGCCGAAGAATCAATTTAAGCTAACAACACTTTGAAAATAATAAAAGATACCTGCTGGTGTAGAACTCTGTACTGAAATAATTATTTTGTATCTGAATAGGACTGAGGACTTTCGTCGAACAATTTATGCATCAATTTTTTAGTCGAAACGATTTAGCTTCAAGTCAAGTTCCCAACTTGTTGCAACTGGATCAGATAGAAGCGAAAAAATGGGAAACCTTTCTCCATAAAACTGTAGTATTCGTGAGGCAAATTTAAGGAAATCTTTTTATTCCTGATACTAAGTTAAGTAAAGGAAAATTATATTCATTTTTCAGGCCAAAGTACACATGATAGCCTTGAAGGGAAAACTTGTAAAAAGCAAACAATTATACTACTTCCTTCGCGATCTAATCTCTGTTCTAAGAATGGCTGCAGTTTCATGCAGACAATAATTACTTTAAAGTAGATGTCTACTTCTGTGTTCTAAATGACGAAGGACGTATTGTAAACGCGAAAGAATAACCTTCCGAGTTTTCTTAAGATCTTCACGTTTCAGGGTTCCTATGTGACGTAAATTGCGTCTGTTTGTGTCTATGTTTGTCGCCGGTATAACTGAAAAACTGTTTGTTGGAGAAAGATGATATTTTGCGTACGGATTATATGACTGCCTGGCATGAAACCGGAGAAAATGTCTGTAAAATATATATACAGGAGAACCTTAAACAAATAAAAATCTGCATGTTTTTGCTTTAACTAAATCAAGAACAATTACTTTTACCCTTGACGAAAGAGGACATATTTTGGACCTAACTTATACAGGGTGAGAACTTTAAAAAATACAATTTTGTTTATTTTTGCTTTAACTACGAAATAGGTAAAAGTAATAATTTATACATAGCTCAGGCTTATCCCTTCACAAAATGGGACCCAACAGATATAGGATACATGCTGTAAGAGACAAAAAGGGCAACGAATAAGTTCGTTGCCGTTAATGCTGCTGCTTCGCAGATATTTGAAGCGTTCGGCTTAGCTGCGTGTGACAAACGGCCAAGGGTTCGAATCCCATCGCCGGTGTTTTTTTATTTGAAAATTGATGTACTTTGCATTATCAAGTGTTTTCTTCTATTGTTTCAGTATTATTAGGAACGTTAAGATATTTTTATTCCTAGTTTATTTTGATTTTTAAAATTGTTTAGTGTCACAACGTCCACTAACGAAGGAAGTTCGTTGCCGTTAATGCTGCTGCTTCGCAGATATTCGAAGCGTTAGGCGTAGCTGCGTGTGACAAACGGCCAAGGGCTCGAATCCCATCGCCGGTGTTTTTTTATTTGAAAATTGATGTACTTCGCATTATCAAGTGTTTTCTTCTATTGTTTCAGTATTATTAGGAACGTTAAGATATTTTTTTTCCTAGTTTATTTTTATTTTTAAAATTGTTTAGTGTCACAACGTCCACTAACGAAGGAAGTTCTGAGTAAAGCTCTTTACAGATTTTTAGTTTATCAAACCTTTCCCTATCATTACTCGAGCTAAACTATAAATATTGCCATCACTAATATAATTCAATGTAGTTTTGTGCATTTCGTGCAACTTTTCGGAGAGATATGCAAATATGTCTAACTGCATTAAAAATGCGAAATAGAGAAAATATGCAACTTTCATAAATGCCTCAGAATAGTACACATAATTTTGAGTAAAAAATATTTACAGGAAGGGGGAATCATTTCTCAATTTTTCAGAAATGTATAAATCAGTTTATTACTACTCAACAAATTAGAATAATTCTATATTGGAAGAGTTGCCAAAGGGTTAAGCGAAAAGATAACAATATATAAGGGCAACAGTTTAAAGCAAAATTATAATAAATAGCGATTTGTACTTTGATACACAGTAACATTTTTTATTATTTATAAATATGTAGACAATAACATTACCTTTGCTTTTGTATTTCAATTATTTTTGTGATAACATATCTGCAGAATTATATTGCATGTGTCTCACTGTCTCAGTCATTAAAATAAATACATCCATATTGCTATATTTTAATGTATCTAATACATTATATAAGAAAAAGGAATTGTGTAACCCCATATCAACTACGAGGGGTTCTTCAAAAATAATAGAAAGTGTTTCAGTTTAAAAACCATTATTAGAGTAAACATACAGCTTTTCCCACCTCCGTTTACTACCTATTCTATATTCTTTCATTACAATTAAGAACCCAATGCTCTATTTGCATTTATATAATTTATTTATCTAGTTTTCATGCAAAATCTGAAAGAAAGTAGTCAATACTTGCAAAAATTATCAAATAATGAATGCTATAAACTGGTATCTGCATTTTTTTAAAATTATAGAATTTGAAAGATTACAAGAACTGTTTCTACTGTTTTTGATATCAAATAAGTATTTTCCACAAGTAAAATTATTTTTAGACGATAAACAAACAGAGATGTGGGATAAATAGTCTCCAGCTTTCTGATAGTCAACCGAATGTCCACAAAAATATTGGAAACTTTAGCAAGATTTTATTCCCTGGTGTAATTTATTCGGTTCCATTCATCCCATTCCATTTTCAAAATCCTATTGCCTATTATGGCTATTCAAAATACATTTGAGAATAAATGAGAAAGATTACAAATCATTATCAAGTTTGTAAAATTTAATTAAGGAAGTCATTTTAACTAATTTAAATCGTAAAATTATATTCCAAAACAATTTCTGTATGTTCTGTATAAACGATGGCATTAATTTTCTGATAATCCAAATCTTTTATCACTGGTCTGTTTTCAAATGATTATAAATTTAAATGTTTCTTAGTATGGCTAAAATACAAGGCTAATTTTAGGTGAATGTAAAATTCTCAACTTCAAAATCTACTTACAGCTTTAAAAGCTGCCGTCAATTGAATTTCGATTTCAGAAAGCTTTACTGCGAAAATATTTGTGAAGTAGAACTTTTTATGAGCTGGCCCTTATGAATATTAATGGCCGTCGAATTCAATTTTGCTGCTGTAGCTTTAGGAAATAGAAATAAACACGCTGCTCTGAGTTGTAATATTTAATTTTGAATTACTACTCGCAGTGGAATGTATCTACGTATGAAGAAACCTCTTAAAATTAGTTGTTTGTACATCAAATATTTTTAAAATACTGAAATTCCAAAGTATGTATATTGTAATATTACTTCAACAAGCCGGTTTTACTACAGTTAACTGGAATTTCTACGTTAATAGGAAAACAGTTTAAATTCTGTCGGTTTAACAGGAAATATTGAATGAAAGTCTTTTAATGGAAAACATGTTTTTACGTTCTATGTTCCTAAATTTTTATTGTATCATTAGCGCTCGAGCAATAAAAAATACAGTTTTATTGAGGCGTAAAACCAGAACTTTGTTATTTTTGGTCCAATTCTTTCCCTGAAGTTTTTAACACATTTCGATGCTATATTGCGTGACGGGTTTGTGGTGCTGTAAACAGGCACAGCTGGGAAGATTTTTATGCCTGAAAATGTGCTTGCTTTTTTATTTATTTGAATGCTAAACGGAACTTGGCGAAAAATTGATTTGTCTGAGCAATACAAAAATATGCTGCTTTAAATCATTTTTACCTTCGTAGCTTATTATTTTTATTGTAATTATAGTATTTTAGTACAAACATTGTAGTAGTTACTTTAGCATGCTTTTATTTCGTGTTTGAAAGCATTAATAGTATTTTCATGATTATGCCTTTGAATATCAACAGCTTAAATATATTACATTCTACGAATCAAAAGATATATTAAGAGACTGAGGGATGTTTTTAAAATCTTCGGGATTAGGCAGACAGTTGGCGGCTAAAAACGTACAGGTGTGGGTCTGAGATGTGGTACCACAGAGGGTGGCAGTCCACTGCGAGAACCAAATACCCATAGTTTCATCAGCATTTCAAGAATGAATTCTAGGTCATCTTATAAGGACGTACGTAAATTTCTTAGCAACAGGTTCTGAATCTAATAAACTAAAAAGATCGCCCATTATTATAGGTTGCATATTTCCTATAATAAAAATCTGCCATAGAAAATCTCTATGTAATGGTACTGCACCGTACTAATTTTTAAAGTTTGGTTTATTGCAGATGTCCAAAAACGAAACAAATTGTGGTTAATATAACGGAGAAGTAAGAAATAATCTAGAAAGATACTGTCCTAAATCTGAAAATGATCTTACTTTCATTATTCGACAAATCGGAGAAAGGAATTCCATTCAATGACGAAATATATATGCAATTTATAGATTTGAAGAGGTTTTGGATAGAGCAAATAGATAAAAACTATGAAGGATCATGAAAGACAGAAAGGTAAATTGAAGTTTAGATCTGTACGCCAAAATTAAGAATTTTCTTAGAACACAAAACGAATTTTCGGAACTTTTCGAAACAAGGGTGTGAGTAAGACATGGGTGTGGGCATAGTTTACTGTTGTTTACAATATAAATCGATGAACCAAGTAGAACCTGTAAAAGTATAATTATATCATTTTCCTCAGGTTAATGGAACTTTTTGCAGACGGCATGGTGTAGTCTAGAAACAAAATTAGATAAAATAGGGTTTTTAGGACCCACCAGAAAATATGCAGTTTATCGAGAATTTTTTCGCCAGAAAGTAACGTTTTCTGGTCAAGATCGGAAAACGGGCATCAGGGACCAGTAATAGTAATTTATGTTACAAGACTAGAATGTAGTGTTTTGCAGGTCGAGCCAAGTAGATTCCAGGGCGAGCCGCAAGCCCTGGAAGTTTGAGGAGACCTGCAAAACACTTTCCGGTCGTGTATCGTACAATATTTTTTTACGACATGCGAGTCCATACTTTCAAACTTGCGAATTCACTTTCGCAAACTCAAAAAAAATTACATTAGTATGTATTATTTGACTTATCCAAACAATAACACACACTTGATTCCCTAGCAACGAAGGCATCAGTAACTGGCAAAAGCTTTTATATCCTTTTGACTTGTTAAACGGTCATTACTGTTATCTGAACTGACTCGGTAAATGAGTCTTTACAGGCCAGGTGCCTGTAAAATGCTGCCATCGCGACTTTACAAGCACCTTGTTTTCTAATAATCACATCCTTCATTAATCACTAATATTAATTTTTAGGATGTTCCCCAAGAGGAAATAAAACGTTCTACGGGGCTACTAAGCTTGCTACGTAAATAACTATTGCCGGTCCCTGATGCCCGTTTTTCGATCGTTACCGGCAAAACACTACTTTCTGGGGAAAAAATTCTCCAGAAACCGCATATTTTCTGGTCGGTCGAAAAATAGTTATTTATGTACCTAGACCGAAAAACTGGCTTTTTATGGACAATGTCAAACTGACAAGCAACTAAATTCATCAATATGACACACACATTTTTATTACATTTTTAATGTGTATTGATTGAGATGGGTGATTTTCCAGCTGAATTTTAGAGGTATTCAACTGGAAAATCACCCATCTTACTTCAATACACATTAAAAATGTAATAAAAATATAAAGTTTGAAAAAAATCGTTAGAGCCGTTTTTGAAACACAAGAGTAAACATAGTACTTCCGGTTACGCGATTTTCTTTAGAAGCTTGGTGTCGCATTTAGATAGTACACAAAACTTAGATATGAAGTTTCAACGCCATACCTTTTTTCATTTTTGAGAACGCTCCCCAGATGTTGTGGGTGAACATAAAATACCCAGGGAGGACCAAAACTAGCACAAAACTAAATCTTATGCAGCATAGAACGAGGGGTTCATCCATGGTGCAGAAGATGGTGATCATGGGGATAGGATGCTTAGTTAGACTGGTGGAGGATGATCAGTGGGTTTGCTACGACAACGAGGCGAGGGGAGACACAATCTCAAACTCTCGCACTGATACTTTAGTCAACCCCAGAAATTCTCGGGGGAGGAGGGGACAATGATTCGATAAAGAGCAACAGCACCACGCTATACATGGGTACCTACAACACAAAAATCCTTTTTAAAGATATATTACTCAAACTGGAACATGAATTAATAAAAATAAAATGGTATATAATAGGTCTAATAGAAGTTAGAAGACATGGTTGAGCATGTATCAAATTAAAATGTGGAAACTTCTTGTACTTTAAGGGAAATCATGCTTCTCTAGGTAGAGTCGGTTTTATTATCACGAGTAATTTGTAACTACACATAATCCAAATGACAAGATCGAAAACTTTTACCGTCTAGAGAGCTGTGGAATTATTTTGTCAAAAAATTTTGTTGGCAATCGTGGTAATAAGAGTCACATTGGCATTTTATATCTGTCAGTTTAAGGTTATATCTAGAATATCATTTTAACAAATACAAACATTTTTGTTGAATACATAGAAATGTTAGTAACAAAAACAGCTACAGCTGTTCAAAACGATTTCCTGCACTTTCCATACACAGCACCACCTTGTGTTCAGTATTAAACATCATGTAAAAAGTGAGTGATTCGGTCAAAATTGTACAGGTTATATTATTCAGTACCTTTACATATCACTGCCAACATAAATTAAATTTTAAAAAATCCACAGCCCTCTAGAGGTTAAAAGTTTTCGATCATATGGTATATCTGATCGTGTTGTTTATACAGGTGTTAATTAAGTACGTAGACAAACTTTAAGGGTTATTCCTTGATTAATTCTAAGATACAAAGTCCATACAAACATGTTACCTAAACGGCTTCGTTTTCAAGGTACAGAATGTTGAACTTTAAACAAAAAATTTTTTTTTCAAAAATATGGAAAGCGCCTGTAGGTATTCCAATGAAACTTGGTGTAGGTTAGTATTTAATAGAGTGGCATTGTTTGGTTAAAATAAATGTAATTTATTTCCATCCAAATTGCTAATTATAGCTCAAATTACAACTTCAGGATAACCACCTCTGCTATCACAATTGACATAAATGCACAACGCCCAAGGATGGCAGCTTATTTGAGATTATAGATACATGCATATTTCAGCAATTTAGAAACAATTAAATTCTCGCCCTTTAGCGTAAATAAATGATTGAACCAAAAGAGTTTTAGTTTGAGTTTCCAAGGCCTTAGTAAGAACTGATATATTGGCGTTATTTGCCTTTGTCGATCAAAGAAAACGCCGAGAAGCGTATATACTTACAATCTACTTCGTAGCAATTATCCAGCGATTGGAAGCCAGATTTTGGTGCATTGCTGCATTGCATCTTATCCAAGAAGACTTCTAAGTCGGAATTGGCTGCATAATTCTTAGAATCCCAGGGTCGCCACTGTTAACAAGACAGCGAACAGCAACAACAGGCGGCACGGTATCTGGAATTCCTGGATAACGTGTAGAAGCAAAAATCGGGAGACTAAATAGGCCGCATGATAGCCTCATGGGAGCCGGCCAAGCTGTTTGCGCCGGCGAACTACCGACGCTCTAACGGATTTCGTTTGTTTAAAAACAAATACGGCTTCAGCTTACCTAACAATTAGATCCGCAAGGCGTGCTTCGTGAAAAATCAATACTAATCGAGCGATTCCACTGTTTTCAGGGGCCTACTCGGAATCAAATGCCCGCTAACATGTTGCGACCGGAAAGGCTGCAGGTGTTTATCTCTAAAGGCAGACGGTTGCTGCGATAAACCTGAGTTATTTTGCTACAATATTTAGATATAACGTGGTCCGAAAGAAGGTGTTAATCGCAATAACGCGCTATTGAATTGAAATTGAAACGGGGCGTTAAAACAGCAAGAAATGACCAACATTGCTTTATTGCTACATTAATTCAATTTACTCTTTTCAGTTTATTCACCTTTTGTAGAACCGTGAAAATATTCAAAAATTATTTACATTTACAGAAACACGATTTCTCGGAATTCCTAGATAAAATACCTCTAAATGTTTGGTCAAAAATTATTTTAATGCACGATGGAGCGGGTTTCATTTTGAATTAATTGTTGATGAATACCTGGATTGGCAGAGGCGGTCGAATTACTTGGTCGCCTCGTTCTCAAGATCTATCGTCATGCATCGTGATTTTTATATGAATTCCTAAAGTACAAATCCCCTGCGGCTAATTTGAATGAGTTGCAAGACCACGTATTCTATGAAATAGGATAAAGGGAAAGGATTTATTTTTTAATTTAGGGGAAATACTCATAAAAACATGTATTGCATTAGAATGCCAGAAAATAGCTTAAGAGATTATTAAAGACCGTGCTTAGTTTACAAACAGGGCGCAAAGACGACATTTAAATTTAATTGTTGGCTGATTTATGAGCAAATCGTATTTGGGAGCTGCTAATAGCATTACTGCCTACAACCATAATTAAACCGCAGAGGAAGCATTCGCTACACACAGTGTTTCTTCGGTAGTTATCTGGAGCTTCCATGACCGACTAAATCAGCTTTGCTTTAAAATAATAACGAGGCTGCGCGAATAAGGCGAATTGTTACAGCTGTTATTGAGTCAATTAATTGTAGGGTCTAAAACAATGAAATGTGCGGGGGAGTTGTTTAGTTAATAATCTGCAAACACGCCTACGATTAACCCTTTCGAGCTGCAAAATTAACCTTCTCAAATGTATGTTTTGAACAGAAGAGCACATTCCAAGCGGTGTAATGTAATCACATAGTGTATCTACAATTACGCAGGTGTTCCCTCTGCTCCTGTAAACACTTACGGCTGAAGACAATATCGCGAAAGCTGGGCCCTTGCACAGTTTAAGGGCGGTTTCAGGCTCATATTGTGGAGTGCGCAAGAAGTGTTTTTATGTCAAATAAGTGCGCACTCCAGCGCCACTAGCCGAGAATTCACTTCATAATCTACTTTAGAGCATATTAAGAGTGCTCTTACAAGTCCTTAATCGGTTCGGAAAGTTGCTTTATGCCGACAGTTAGAATAGCAATAATTCTGTCGCCGGAACAATTCCGCATTCGTGTCGAAAACGATCTGAAGCTTTGTTTAAATGTGAAAACGTTTGGCTGGGCAGAAACATTTAGCAGCGACTTGATATTACACGGTCGTGTCCTGATTCCAGAATGGCTGTTTGGAAATCTCATTTTGTCTGTAAAATATATGAAATTGATGCTGTAAAGTTCTCCAGATTTTACTTTTGACTTAAATTGATCATAACGCGACAACATTCCTATATTAAGACTCCAACTTTCAGGAGACTTGCAGCAGCAAGCTGTGAATATTCTTCAAGTCATGGCAAATGCTATTTTTAAACTACAGTGCGAGATAGCTCTACACCGTGAAGTAGATCTTTTATTATTTTAGAGCTATCGTAAGCTAAATTCAAAACTGAAAACAAGTTTCTACTATACAGGCTGTCCATTTTCTATTCGATTGTGTTCGTAACTTTCTTATTAGGAAACATACTCGTATGGGATTGGTTAAATTGGCAACGGAATTTAAGGAGAATCGCATGGTATCTTTAAATATGATCTAAACCCCTGTTTAAAATATTCTAAAAATCTCTAAACCCCTGTTTAATATATTCTAAAAATCTCTAAATGTGTAAATTTATTAATGTAAAATCATGAACAAAAATAAAAATGCACCCTTGTAGAAATCAATATTTTTTAAAAATTTATGACACCCTCAATTTTGCTTTTTCAACAGAAATCACAATTTTCTATGAGCTCTGTAGAGATATTCGATTTTTGATTTGATGTGCAAACTTTTTTCTTTTTAGTGTAATAATAACGGAGATTTCCATTTGATCCAACCGAAAAGTGGACACTCTGTTCACATACTTTATGTAAATCAAATGCATATTGAAACAAATCATATTAACAATGCATAAGCCTCTTTTCAACAAGCCATGTACAGTAAAATCTGTGTGAAAGAACCTGTAAATGGTTGTACTTAGAACTTCCCTCGGAAGTGGACTTTGTAACGCTAAACAATTTTAAAAATTAAAGAAAATAAGGTTATAAATATCTTCACGTTCGTAATAATACAGAAACAATAAAAGAAAATACTTAATAACGCTAATTAAAACAATTTCAAGTTTTAAAAAGAACATTGCCGGCGATGGAATTCGAACTACAGCGCCAGCGAACGTGAATTTAAATCTGGCGTCTTATCCACGGATCCATCGAGGACATCTCCCGGCTTTGCGATGCGCGGTTGTATTTAACAGAACGGACTTATTGTTGAAACTCTTTGATTTTTTTGCGACATTACCATGTATCTGTTGGGTCCCATTTTTGCCAAGTGTAAAGCCTGACATATGTGCAAATTATTACTTTTTTCTTTTTCCATTTAACACAAAAATTTAAAAAAAATATTTTTAAGGTGCTCACCCTGTACATATTTGTCCGAAATTTGCTCGGTTTCATGACATGTAGACATATAATTTGCATGCAAAATATCGTCTTCCGCCAACAAATACTATTTGAGTTATACATGCAATAGACAGATAACAAACAAACAAACAAATATGCAGACAGACGGAATTGAGAAAATCTTGGTTTGCTCATCCAGGGACCATGAAACGCGAAGATCTGAAGAAGTATCGGAACATATTTTTTTCGCGATTACAATATTTCCTTCGTCTTTTAGACGAGGGAATTAAAAAGATAAATACGGCTGACTCGTTATACAGAATTTAATCTAAACCAGCGCAGTACAAGCAGGTACTTCAAACAGCTTCCATTTTTAACAGTAATTAAGTTTTTATGTTACGCTAAACTAATATACATAAATTTAGCTAATCCGGTGGAAGTCGAAATTAAATTTTGCAGAAGCAAATCCAGCAATGCCGATAAGTTCCGATAAAATAAAATCTTTCCATATCGTTTAATTTAGATTTAAATTTGGATCATTTTTATTGCTTTTGATTAAGCAGCTTTTCTACATGAATTCTGAAAAGGCGAGCTGCTTATAGAAATTGCTGTTGGCCTATTTAATTGAACAGAATGGTTACTAACGGATACAGTTTGAAAGAGAAAGCAAAGTTTTACGTTTTATTTCAACAATTATTGGAAAATTTCATCGACAAGGAAGAAGCTCTAAAATATTAAAATGCCGTGGAGATTAACGGTAACATATAAAACAACTAAAATTTTGTAAAACATTAAATGTGCAAGTTCAAAAATACAGATCCATAGAGAAATATACATAGCAGACAATCTCAAAACTCGACAAATGTATTAAAGCAAAAGCGAGTTCTACTACAGAATGAAGGTAACGGGCCTCTAAAAAGACGGGTCAAGGGTGCTTTATAAAATTTTATCTACATTGATGTTACAATACAGTTATTATAACACCAAACACAGTGCTACAATCCATTATAGCACTGTTTTTGCATTGTCATTTTCATATGAAAAACTTTGAAACAGCATACCTTGTTTCAGACAACTGGTAAATTGTTACATTTATGAAATATCAAAATTCAAAGGGTTTCATTATTTTTATATGTAAAGTAGATAAAATAGTATATTATACTAGTTTAATAAAAGGCATTGTACCACTCGTGCAATTGGAGTCCTTCTCACTTCGCTCGTAGTGCTTCAAACCCACTCGTGCTACAATAGGCTCTTTTATTAGACTAGTATAATAATATACTATTATTAGCGCATGTCTTCCATACTATGTTACATTTAACTGAGCAACGAACCACGGTTAAACGTCAAAAGATGGTTTTGTTTTCACTTGGTAGGCAATAAACATGAGTACTTCGATGCAAAGCAATACTGCAAACTAGCAATAAACAAGTTTAAATGAGATAAATGGAAAGAGCTAATTAAAGATATTGATGGAGACCCATGGAGGAATGGCTACAAAATCGCAACAAAGAAGCTCACATTAACACAAATAATAACATTAAGTAAACAAGACTTGGACAACAACCATAAATGCGAAGATGCTCCACGTCAAGAAGTTGATGTAAATGAAAGAGCTAGAACGACCAATCAAAGGACTACAAATCTGGTGTGACACACGCACACAACTTCCATTTACAGTGATCTTATAATTAGCCAAAAATTTTATTTTTAATTTTTAAGCATTTGTCAAAAATTTTCAAAAATTACAAATTCCACAGAAACCGTACAAAATAGAGCGTCAACTGAAGCGACCAAATTCAAAAATGTAATAATATACCGGGTGTTCTATTTGAAATAGGAGTTAATAAAAACATTTAAAAAAAAAACAAAAGAAATCCATTTTAGAGGTATTCAACTGGAAAATCACCTATCTCACATCAATACACATTACAAATGTAAACACCATACTTCCGGTTATGCGATTTTCTTCAAAAGCTTGCTGTCGCATCTACATAGTACACAAAACATATATATGCTACGCCTATTTTCGTTTTTGAGATATTCTGTTCACAGACAGAGACACAGACACACAGTGTGTGTGTACACACACACAGACAGACCAATAAACAAAAACATTATTTTTGGGTTCAGGGGATTCTGAAACGTTAAGATCGGTTGAAAACTCAATTTAAAATTTTTGGGGTGAATCCAATACCTCCTTTATCGTAAAAAGAAGTAAGAAACAACACCGCGATAATAGGTAGTTGCTGCAAAATAAGGGGAACTTCTCAAACTAAATGCGAATCTGGCAGTTAGAAGAATCAAAAATAAAATGGACAGAAAATAGTTACTGATAGCGACTCAAGAAATCAATGTGATAATCCTATACGGAGAATACATAGTTAAGGTACTGAAATTAACCTAAACGATAAAATTATGAAAAGCCAGGGACATCTTAAGTACCTGGGAATTACATTTCAAAGGTCAGAATTAATATAGGGACAGCAGTACAAGAAACTGAGAAAACTAATACTCAGTTATACTATACTCGTATACACTTAAGATCTGGGAGAAAGATTCGAAAATCTCCAAACCCTGGTAAGACAGTAACAAAGATTCCATAACGGCAACAGGGGTGCACAGAACTTTTATCAGAGGCTCTACAAGTCTTGGCCTTAATGATGCCAATCGACCTAATTAAGGTCACTATAGACCTAATAGACTTACAGTGCCATCAACATATCATTCATACAACAAATATTTCAAAGGCAACTTGATGGAAGAGCATTTATAATCACCCGGTACAACAAAGCACTGCGCTGCTCGGAACGGTGCAACGACACATCATACAATGGTATGCTGGGACTTTAATGCTAAGATAGCGCTAAATCTGATGAATCTGAGACAGCATGGGAAACTTCGGAACTCCAGGAAGAAATAGAGATAAAACATAAAAAAATTAATGTGCCACAGGTAGCCATCATCGAATGGTAAGAGCCAGAATGCAAATAGAGAGATACAGAATGACCCAAAGAAAACGAAATCCAATTGAACTAAAGCGGACAACATGGAAAGTTATCAAAAACGCATTGATACTATCTTAGAAAACATAAGCCAACGGAAATGTAAACACACCGAACGACCAAATAATAAATGTCATTGCAGAAATCCAAAAAATATACTGTGCAAAAAATAGGAAAGGCGATAAAATCACCACCATACAAAAGCCTGATGGAAGAAAGAACATAAATGAAAAGCATGGAGAATGTCGACAGAGAGTGTTAAGACATTTAAATAAAACAGTTGGTAAAGCTATCAGAAAAGACATTAGGAACTATAATACGGAAATAATAACGACAGCAACTCAGAAATTTAAGCGGACTGAGCTGCTTGATCTACCATGCAGTTCGAACCTTGCTTCAGTAGATTTTTATTTGTTTAAACACTGAAAAGGGTTTATAAAAGACAAAAAGTCTAATGAAGAAGTAAGTGAAACTGTTCGAGAATGGGTGTCAGCAACCAAAAGATTTTTTTATCGTTTACAATAGAACCAAACAGCATTGTCGAAGCCCTAAAAGAGAGCCGCATTGACTATCAATACACTAACCTCATCTACAACATCTATAAAAAGCAACCATGAACGTTAGATTACACAACACCCAGAAAATAGATATCGAGATGGATGTTAGGCAAAGTGATACAATGTTGTCCAAATTTGTTCACTGCCGTTCTAAAGGATGCACGCGAAAAGTTTCAATGGAATAATACAATAATAACAATAGATGACAAAAAACTAAACCACCTTCGTTTCGCAAATGACATTGTGTTAATAGCCGAAGATCTAGGCGATATAAGGACAATGTTACAAAACTTGCATCTTTTTATGAATATGTCGGGCTAAGAATGAATATGTCGAAAACTAAATACATGACGAACCTGATACCTGGGGGAGTCTGAATATCGGCGACAGTCCAGCAATGAACTGAGAAGGCTGGATGATGAGCTAATAGCTCTCGAGTTGAGCAAAAATAGACAATATTTTATTTTTTATGGTGCTCATCCTGTGTATACAGGGACCCTGAAACGTGAAGATTTGGAGAAATACCGGAAGGTGCTTTTTTCGCGATTACAATACTTCCTTCGTCTTTTAGTCGACGGAAGTAAAAAGCAGTCAATAGCGATTTAAAGTATGCCAATTCAAACTTATATATTGCCAATATATATTTTTTATAATGGCATTTAGCATTATCGTGAACGACGATTTATCTGCGCTTTAATCTAACGAACGTTTTACAACGGCCGTTAATTGATTATTAAGAAGAAGTAGCTTATTAAAAGGCAAGTTAAATTGTATATACCTATCACTCATCTTTGGTGAATGGAAATGATAGTAAAGTATAAAGAAACAAAGTCTTATAATGACAAGTACTAATATGTTTCGGCAGCTAAATTAAAAGTAGGTAGAATCAACTAAAGTACATTTTTTTTCCTATAAAAATTTTCAAGGTCAAAGAATTTAGGGTTTATGTTGGCATAACTTGGATTCCTTTAAAAAATATATGTTGGCAAAATTTGTTTTAGTAACTTTATAGAACTAAAAATTGGTGGCAAATTTAAAATCTGGCATTAAAGTTCTATGTAGGTACATCAAAAGCTCTCGCTAATCTTTCGTAAACGTCTTCTTCTGGTGTGTTAAGATGCAGATCCAACAGTTCCTCTGCACACTTCACTACATTTAATTTTAAAAGATTCCGTTTTTACGTGTATTCAGTTTCAAAAAAGAAAAACTGACAATTTAATTTTAAATGTCAAAGTGACAAAAGTCGTTTACAGAAAAACCTGACGAAAATAAATTTTCTAATAATTTTAAAAAAGCAGTTTTGCCAATTTTATCTTGACCTTGAAAATTTTTATAAGAAAAAAACGTACTATATATGCTACTCGTTCTTGTACAGGGTCCGGCGTAAAGTAGTTTCCTATTTGTTTTTCTAATAATTATTATTGTATATTATCGAACAAACTAAAAATTATGTCATCAAAGAGAAGAGGAATTAGCGATTTGATTAGCTGAGTTGTGAAACATAATACCCGCCACCTTCAGCAATTATATTTTGTTTTCATTTTTTTAATTTTCCAACTAACACCCTTTTAATACATTTTATCGCATTCTATTTGGTAATGTACTACATTTCCACATTCAAAATCGTTTAGAAATGTGGTACCTTTCTGCATTAGCAACATTTTTCTGAGAATTAATGGCGATTCGTTTTACGTTTGGCAGCACTGAAGTGTATTGTTGGTGGCACTGTAAGTCTATGTCAAATTTGAAGTTAGCAGGTTAAGTTTTGCGTCAGTTTTGACACAGACTAGCGCAAATCCTAACCTGCTAACATCGAATTTGAAGTGGACTTACATTGTCACCAATAATACACTGCAGTACTGCCAAACGCATAACACCAACTGAAGCTGCTTGTTGTGCTTTAGTAGATTGAAACGAGTTCTGCTCAGCTTGGTTCTGTGTTGACATTTAGTGTAACTTTTATGTAAAAATTTAATATTTTACATTTCTTATGAAATGCGATAAAATAGTATACGCAACACTTAGAAAAGTGGTTTTACTGAACTCGTATGGCCCTTTAATACTCAAACCAGCCATACTTGTTCAGTAAAACATCACTTTTCTAAACTTGTTGCGTAGCATACTATTAATGTTATGTCGAGCTGGCTTTTAAGATTATTGACAGTTGTCAAAATGGCTATCTATAGAGTCGGATATGAGAAGCAATGCTGATTCCTGTCTTGAAGCGAGTAAGGTCAAAGGCAGTAAAAAGGGGAGAGAAAATGGCGGTTACCTTAAAGATATTGTGTTTCACACCTAGACTAAACAAATCTCCCATAATTTTTCTCTATGATGATATAATTCTTATGTTGTTCGCTAATATACCATAAAAGTTAGTGCCATCCAGATAAATGTGCTCTACTGCAACTGGAATATCCACTGCATTACTTTAATGTTATCTACATTTTCTAAGAAGTTGCATAAATAATGTTACGAAGTAGTTCCTGGTGAAAAGTTTCTGACACGTGTATTGCTCTGCACTCTAAGACCTTGCTGTTTCCGAGAATTTATAAGTTTACAACTTGAAACGTGAAATATGTGCTTTGGAGGTTAATGTTAACGCCCCGCATTGTTAAAATCTCACATTTATGTCCAATATACGCCAACCTGCTCACAATATTTACTTTAATATATTTACATGTTTCCGAGAATTTAGGGGTAAATATACAAATATATTACTAGTTCAACTTTGATAATCAAAACATATATCAAATGGTATTAAATATTTCATTGAGATACAAACTTTCATTTTGCGAATAAATAAATTCTACTCCATTTGCTTTGATAACTGACCCCTTGAGCGCCGTTCAAAGACTAAGAAACAAGTATTCCCAACATGAGTATATAAAAAAAATCCACATTATCTGATGAAACATTAAAAATAGAGATAAAGAAATTTATTTTATATGGATTCTCTCCCACATTAATTTAAAAGGCAATGAATAAGCTGGTCGACAAACGAAAGAAGCAACCACTAAGCGAGAATACGACACCACATATGTGGCAAGGATATACACCAAAACTTATTTAAAACAAAATATTCTAAACATGTGGTATAAACAATGATCTCAGATTGCAGAAATGAGAAAATACTTCATATCATCTCTTCATTTAAAACATCGATTGAGTAGCTGCCTTATAAACAGTGTTCCGTATCTTGAAATTCAGAGAAAATTTGACCTGCGATAAGGACCAATCCGGGAGCTTTGTCTTTATTCGGGTTTTTTATTTCTAGTTTTGTCTCCATAGTGACATAGTGTTTAATTGGGAAACAAGAATGCCACGCTTCAAAACTAGGTAAAAATGTACCAGTGGAACACAATACCCCATGAACAGCTACCAAGAGATTTAAATGAACTCAACCTACATACTATATACGCATTTCAAAATACAGATTCTTAGTTTAATAAGTACGGACATCTAGACTGGTGCCTATGCGTGTCATTTTATTCCAATAAATGCTTTATTTTTTGTCGATACTTCATTGTTGTAATAACTAAATGATAAGCTATCAATAATTAATATTTTTCTAACCCTTCAGGAAGAGTAGTAGGTATTTAATTATTGCAGCTTATGACAGTAGCTTTTTCACGGTGCCAACCATTTCTGTGTATTTTTTACATGGTGGAAATAACTATGATACGTTACTGTGTGATAAAAAAATATGTTGATGTTTATTTAAAAGCAATATAGTTTTTAATGTGGGCGGATGAACCCGCAAGGAAATGCTCGCTTCTCAGGCGGCCGGCCCGGGTTCGAATCCCGGCGGACTCTACAAAGATTTTAAAAATCGTATGCTCCCTGGCAACCACGCCAACACCTGTGGTAGTCGTTAACCCATAAACACTTTCTACCGGCAAGTCTAGCCACCTACCCGGCTTAAGGGAAAAGAGGGCTCATAGAACTACTTTTTGGTAAAACAGGCCACTGGCCTATAACAAGAGGAAGAAGAAAATATTTTTTTAGTGTGTCGACATACTATAGTGCGGCAAATATCACTTTCTATCTTGTTTTCAAGCTGAATATTAAGTGACCATTATGGCAGCTTAATTATTAATCAGTTCTTTATTAATTCGACAATCATTTACAATAACTCATTGCATCGAAAATTCTTCTGGTAATAACTCTTCAACAGGCTCTGGATGGCACGGATATAAATTGCCTTCTTTACTATTCGGGGTTTAAATAAATTGAAACGTTGGTGTAACGTTTCAGCTACACTTCCAGGTCCCTTGTCAGCAGCTTGCAAGGTGTCTTTCTCTACTTGTGGTTTTCGTATTGGTTTAGGACGACCACAATTTCTTGTTGTGTCAGGTAAAACATTCTGGACGAATGTAGTGTTGTATTCGACGACTAAGATTTTCATTAGAAGTAGAGTTCAGCGCACATATTATTTGCAGATGCACTGATAGTGCAAGAAAAATAACCCAAAAACGGCGTGAACCTTGGAAAAATTAGTACAAGTAAGGAATTTGGTGGAGATGTTACAATTACCTTCTTGCATATACTAAAAGTCCCCTAAAATTGAAGCTGTGCTACGGCCGCCATATAGAAAAATGGCTGCTCATTTTTTATTTTATGACCCATATTCTGTAACCCATGCAGCTATAGAAAAGCTTTCAATAAAAAATGTAGACTATAATAAAATAAATAATTTTAGTTATTACCTACCATTTTTCTCTAAAGCTAACATTTTTTTAACTATGAGCTGCAGAAGGACATCAGCTGTTATAAATATCAGTGAGAATATTATCGCCATAACGCCAACTCTTCTACATGCCAAAGCAACAAAATTTGCACAGGAATACCTTAAACTGTTTACTGTTTCTACATGCGGTTACAGATTGTGATTGTGACACAACCTTAGCGCTCTTTGGAAAAAAAAAAGATTCAAGACTTACTCCTTGTAGAAACAAAAATTTTGAAGTTGCGACAGACTTGTATTATTTATTGAGGTATTCTGTAGGGGAGAAATCATTATTGTGGAACTTCTTATTAACGAATTTCCGTTTTACGAAATTCTCTATTTAAATATTTTTTACAGGGATTCTGCCGTTCAAATTAATGTACCATATGATTTTTGCTCTATTTTAAAATTCCGGTTAGGGATTTCTTTAAACTCTACTACTATTGGGAGTGATTACAAGCTTCTTCTTTGCAAACTACGAATGAATATGACTAAACAGAATAAAAGAGACGAAGAATACGATATCATAGAAAAATATAATATAGAGGGGCTAAGATATGAAACTAAACAAGTACTATACGAAAGTAGATTAAACCTCACTATTTCAACAAATAGAAGCAAAATAAACCCAAAGACACCTTGGATCATACCAGAAATTAAACACTTAAGTGAAGAAAAGAAAAAAAGCTTACTTAAAGTACAAAAGGAGTCAAAAACAAACGGACCTCGAAAAATACAAAGAAATAAGAAACATGAACAATTTAAGAACAAGACAGATTAAAGAAAAGTTCTGGGAAAGTTTCATGAAGAGAATGAAATGCGATTTGACAAGAACATAATACATGGAAAATAATGAGAAATAAAAAAAAAACAGAAGTAAAGGAATGATTTCACAACAACAAAATCGGTGATCAGCAGTGGGTTGAATACTTCGAAAACTCTATTCTTCAGAAGCAACACCTATAGAAATAGATCAACAAGCAGCTGGAGAAATTCAAATAACAGAAGATGATGTAAGAAAAGCACTAAAATATCTCAAAAATAGAAAGGCTCCAGGACCAGATGAGATACACAATGAGCAAGTAAAATATGGAGGAACAAATTTAATAAAATAATTAAAATCACTCATTCAAAAAAATTTCGATTCACAAAACATACCTAACGAATGGAAGTCCAGTATCACAACACTTCTCTTTAAAAAGGGTGATAAAAAGTTGCCAGAAAACTACCGTGGAATAACCCTCTTTAGTTCAGTTCTAAAATTAGTCACAACGGTTCTGCTACACAAACTAAACCAACACGTGACTGTCAACGAGCAGCAATTTGGGTTTTGTACCAACAGATCCACCGCAGATGCCTTATTTATAATGCGCCAACTATGCGAAAAATCAATCGAATACAACATGCCCGCATACATATGTTTCGTAGACCTTTGTGAAGCATTTAACTGAATGCAGTTAAATGATATATTAAATATCCTATCCGAACAAAACGTTCCAATAACAACTACAAAATTAATTCAAAATGTATACAGCGGTGTAACAACACGAATAAAGGTGGGAAACAAATTTACACAAGACATAAAAACGCCCAATGGAATTAGACAGGGCGATTCTCTTAGCCCCATGTTGTTTAAAAAGCAAAAATTTGGAATATGCAGGTATCCAATGATAAAACGAAATGTATGACGATTTCAAAAGATCCTATTAGGTGCAAACTGGAGATAGAAGGAATAGTCATAGAACAAGTGATGGCGTATACCTATTTAGGAGTGGAAATAACTAGCAATCGTAATCTCACTAGAGAAGTACAACGACAAACAATTAAAGGCGCAAAAATATCAGGTTACTTAAGGGACGTGTTCTGGAGAAATAGGTATATGAGCACGGAAAACAAAGTTAAAATTTATAAGAGTACAGTGAGACCGGTAATAACATATGCAGCGGAGACACGAGCTGATACCCAATAACGAAGTGTATGCTACGAACAACTGAAATGGCAACACTTACAACAATCACCGGCAATACACTTAGAGATCGAAGACGCAATGAAGATATACGAACACAATGCGAAATACAGGACATCGTAAAAGGAATGGAATGAACAGGTGGAATGAATGGCAGAAGACCGCCTTCCCAAAATACTCAAAACGGGAATTCCGAGAGGGAAATGCCAACCAGGCAGACCACCTAAGCGTTGGATGGAAAGTTGGGCTTCATCCACACACGAAACGCCACCTTAAAAGAAACGTGTCAATGGAAAAACAAGCACTACATAAATTGAAAGAAGTTGAAGAAGAAGATTTCTTTTAATCAAATTACATAGTTTGAAGCACTAGTTATATAAAGCCATAAATTGTTTATATAGATAAAGGGCTATTTTTAAATCAATCAGGTGCATTAATTATGCCATTTTAACTTAATTCTTGCTTTGTGCCTTTTGTATTTCCTCAGATCTTTATACTACAGGATCCCTAGATGATGCAATTCACGTTTTTTCAATTTCGTCTGTTTATCTGTGCGTTTCTCCTCTTCAGTCTGTCTGTTGCCAGTAACTCAAAAAATATTTGTTGGAGGAAGTCGATAATTTGCATGCATATTATATGTCCACCATATATATAATACACATATATTGCTAGTAGGGCCTGGAAACGTCAGAAAACATTACGGCGCTGACATAGTCTCACTTAGAGTATAACGCGCCTCGTGCGCATGCGTGGGAATTCGAACTCCGCCTTTAGAAGCGAATTTTAAACTTGACCACTTCCCCATTGGCCGGACGACGCCGCCGCGCTTGCACACAGCTCACTATTATACATTGAAGAGTTGGTTGTCTGTCTCACTTCCTTGGTCAGTTTCCCACTCATAGCCGCTAGCAATATAGTAAGTATTAGATATATGATGTCCACCTAGCATAAAACTGAGAAAATTTCTATAAAATATACAATGGGCGAGCACCTTAAAAAAAATAAATTTGTCTATTTTTGCTTTAACTAAGGAATAAATAAAAGTAATAATTTGCATATAGCTCAGACTTTATCATTGGCGAAAATCAGACTTAACAGGCACAGGGTAAACCGTGGGTAAACATCACGAATGGGACAGAATAGTATGGTGTCTTTATAACGCAGCAGAAGCGCCTCGAATTCGATCCCGCCCGTGGCTCATTATAACGGACACAAGCGGTGGACTCAAGCGGTGGACTAAAAACTGGAAACTCGAAATATTCGCCTGGGAACGCGGAGTTCGAATCCCAGACTATATTTTTTACAAATTGATCTAAGACGCGGAAGTTTCTTGTAAACCCCTTTATTAATTAGTTTATAAAAAAGCTGACTAAGATGCTTCCACAAAAACCAGTAAACGACAGCCATTAAGTATATGTTATTACTCACTAACAATTTTAGCAAATGTTTGGCATTGACTTAAAACGTTTTCCAAAAATAATGACCATTAGCAAATACTATGCTAAATACTGTGATCAACGAACAGGTTTGGTATTTTACCGCATTGCCTTCACTTACATTTAAAGTTTGACTACTATGATTCAAGCAATGTTTTATGTCGGAACGTTTGGTTAATTTAATATCGATCATAAATCTCACTAGAAGTATCCTTTTCAAAGTTCGTTAAATTTATAAGTAAGATATTTATTTTTGATGTAAAAATGTCATACCTGACCGAAAATTACCTCCGAATTTTATTATCCGTATTTTATATAAATGTGCTAGGTATGCCCCTTACTTAACTTTGGTGTGCCCGTTTTTTGGTAGATGTATGTCAGTGACTTAATTTTATCTTTGTTTTTTAAACATACGACCAAAGCATATTTGTTTATATCCTATTCTACCGAAAACAATAGGTAATGGAGTTGCTACAGCTTAAACGTTGGTTTTCAACCACAGAGGACACTTTAAACAGCTTCACCTACGGAAATTAGATCAGGAAGACGCACCGTAATGTGTTAAAGATTTGTTCAGGAGCAATAAAAACATAGCAAACAGTTAATTAGAATAAATGTTGATTAATAAATTATTATTGTTACTGGTCGGGAGTGATATGATATTAAAAGAACAAGATTAAGAACGACGTTCTTTCCTATTTGTAAGAACAATTTCTCGAAGCCTAGCACTTTCCGTATTTTTAGCTCAAATTTAGCCTTTTTTCGATTTATTTAAGTCAAATATTTAGTTTGGTAATGTTATGATACCTTAACTCTGCACGAACCTTACTTCCGCTTAGCCCGTATATTAACACTTTGCAGTTTTTATCTTCGTCAAAATTTAAATATACGTAAGCTTGTTTTACAAAGCAAGCTTTGTTCTGCTCTCGGATTCTGCATGGGTGGTGTCACCGGTTTTTGTAGCGTTTTAATGAGTTCTCGACGCCGGCCAGTCGGCTGTGATCTACCTGTAAATCTCCTGCTTAAGCAAAATCATGTTTCATCATTTCGTTTCGTGGCAACCCTACTACGAGTCGAACAAGGATCAAGTTCAGTAGCGGCTGCGCAATTCATTTTGGTTTCTGGGATCTTAGCGCGAAGCTTCAATCACCGTCCAGTTCTCCAGTGGTTTAGACGTTGTTGATTCCGAGGGGGCCTTGGCCCGTCGTAAGCCGAAATTGTTAAAAAGTGAAGCTGTATGTTAGCCGTCGTCAATCCAGTCAAGTAGTGTCGTCAAAGGGTCCTTTTTCGGTTCCATGGAGCCAGTAACTCCGAATGTACGCCAATGGCGAAATAAAGAACCAAAGTAACCAGTACATCTAATTTTCTATCAAAGTAAATAAATGTTAGCCCTTAAATTTACAGTAATTTGTTGAAGTGAAGTTCCGTCAAGCTATGCTTTCGTTGACTAGAGTGTGAGGTGTCAAACAGACACTATCATTTTAAAGTGAATTACCGTAAAATTTTAATGCCTATTAGTCGCCTTGCGTTGGAACTTTAAGTAAACATGTTTAATAAATTGTTTTGTGTTGAAAGTCAAGTAAACATCGTTGTCATGTGACTATTTGAGTGACTGTAGCTAATTTCGTTCATGTAAAGTAGTTTTTGTTGTAAAACTTAACGTTAATACTGTATTAAATGTAACCATGTAAATTGTTGTCGTTTTTTCACTTGCGTTTAGTTTAAATTTTGTGTCTTTAACCTAACTAACACCTTTTGCCGATTATTTGTAACTGTAACCAGTAATTATTTTCATGTTCATCGCTATACATACTTTATTATTTTAATAGAGTCCTTTGTTAATTGTTTATCGTTTTTCATTGGTTTTTGCTGTTCTTTTATGTTTTGTACAGGAAATCAGATAAGTGTAAGTTGGTGTCATCAAAGGTGGGTTCCAATGAGCTGTTGCAGTCGCTACCTCAAGTTGTGCCAAGGCAGAAGTAGAAAGTTGGGCCTACTTCTTCCACATTTAGAGTGGGCCTACCTGTGTTGGCTTTGTTGTCCCGATCTATTCCGAATGTGGCGGCCCTTCAATTATAGAATATCTTGTATATCTCGTTACCGGAGTACAGCCCTAATTCAAAGTTCGTAAAGAACCCGCCCTCGCGACTGAGTTTTGCTGGAGCAAACCTTTTTGTTACCGCCGTCTTAACAAAGCTAGGGCCGTGTAATCTAGGTATATTTCCCGATTATGTCGTACGGTATGTACGGTAACATAGTATCTGAAAAATATCGGTATTGTTCAAATTGGTTAAAATGCTTTATATATCAAAATTACAATGTATTAAGTTGAGCAGTATAAATGCACAATGATATAGCAGGCTTAACTTAAATAATCAGGCTTCGCATAGTCTTTAGAGTATATCAAAATTAAGCTTGGTGTGCTCAGGCAATGTATGGAGAAGTATTTGTCAGAAAATACAGTGAATTGTTAGAGAGCGCTTTGGGTTTACAAATGTTCCTTGCATACAGCATATGTATTAAGTTGTTCCCTGGTAGATCGAATTAATATTGACGTTCTTGATAGTTAGGTAATTTATCTGCCCAATAAAGTAATCAAACTACAGTTGCTCAGAACTGATTAAGTATCTTTGTGTATATTATAGATGTCGTCGTAGGAGACAAACAAGCTCTCTGCGACACTGCGTGTTCTTACTAACCGAAAGAAGATTAATGATAAACCCTCGCTATCTTTTGTCAATTTAATCGAATTTTCCAGCGGTAGTAATTATGGTATTTACCAGCGAATCACTCTCCGAGCTTCTAGCTCAACAAGCGTAATTACACATTACTACTGTAACTTTGCATCCGTGTACAAAAACAGCGAATCGCAATAAAACGACTTTCTTATTAAAAGCTGCACGCTCTGGTGTTACATAATCGGATCAACGCAGACACAATCGCTTTGAAAACAAAGCGCTGATGAGAACGAGCTGAAATAAGAGTGTTATTAGGACTCCAGGAAGCTTTTTCTCGAGCAAGCTTTTTGCCACCTGAATGCTTTGCGCTTTGCAGTCATTAATGCAGGTACGGAATACTTCAGGGCTGTGCTTATAAACGTGTGTCACATTTTCATTCATGTGCAAATAGGACGTCACACAGAATGTGCTGCAGCCATTACTCATAGGAGAAAATGCAGCTCTACACGGTATTCTCAATAATCCCCCAGACAGACTGTTAGAAAGTAATGCGCGATGGGTATTTCAGCGGTTTATGCACGCCTCGAAGCGAAATGGACCAAAAAGATGTTCTTAAGATCGGCTCCAGAATTCGCGCAATAAATCATAGTTATTCGCGCTTCTTGGATACAATTATTGATAATCACTGCAGATATAAATTTTAAAGTTTGATAAATTGATATCCAAACCGCAAATTGCAAAAGCATAGAATTACTTCTCTCGTCTAACAGGCGAAGAAGGTATTGTAATCGCAAAAAAACACTTTCAAGATTTATTCAGATCTTAACGTTTAACAGTCCGTAGACAACGAAAAACAGGTGTTCTCAATTTTGTCTGTCTGGCTGTCTGCTGTTGACGGTATAACTAAAAAACAAGTTGTTGGGAAAGAGAATATTTTGCATGCAGATTATATGGCTACCTGTTACGAAACCGAGAAAATTCCGGACAAATATATATAGAGCAAGCACGTTAAAAAATAAAACTGTTTATTTTTGATTTAGCTGAGAAATAGATAAAAGTAATAATTTGCACAAAGCGCGAGCTTTATCATTGGCGAAAATGGGACCTAACAGATACAGTATAAACATCACAAACGGAACGGAATCGTATGGTGTCTTTCTAACGTACTAGAAACTGGTAGAATTCGAACACGGTTATGGCCGTAAGCGACGGACCCAAGCGGCGGACTAAAAAGTGGGCTCGAAATGTTAATTTCATTCGCCTGGGAGTGCGGAGTTCGAATCCCAGCGAACTACATTTTTTTTACAAAGTGATGTAATTTACGTGAGGGTAGTCCCGTGTAAACCCTTTTACAATTTTGTTGATTTTGCTATTGTGTCTTGTTGAAAGTAAGCAAAAAAGTTGCGATTTTACAGTAACAACGTTACTGTCGAAATGCAGCAATAAGTTTTTGAATAATTCTAATTTTATGTTAAGATTTTTTTCTAAAATTACTGCAATAGTTTTCAAATTATACTCAAGGACAATAGTAGTCATTTATTATTTATTCTGACTTGATCATGTTGGAGTCGTTTATTGCTATTAAATATATTTATTTCGGTTGTAATCGGTGCTAGTAAATTATTTCCAGTTTTCTTAGAGTGCTAATTGTAGTTAGGGCTTAGTTTGTCATTAGTGTGTTTTAGCTTTCGATGTTAAGGATCATTCATAGAGTACAGAAGTGCAACGGAAGTAATACGCTATGTTTCTTCATATTCAAGTACACAAGTGCTTCTACCTCACTTGGTGACATATATGTTATTATGATATGGCTATATAAAGCTATACTTTTATTAATGTGATGCCCTTTCAAATTCAATAATAATTCTTTAATAAAAATAAATCAAGTTCTCTTATCTCAGGTGGTTCGCCAAATCAAGATCTCTATCTATTAATTGAATGTCAATATTACAGTTAATGACGTTTAGTTGTCAAACCAACTATCAAATCTCAATAAACCAGGTATCGACAATTGTGTTTTTACATTAATCAATTCATCAAATCAAATATTGCCTTGTATTATTGTATTTAACTGATTTATTTTTATATAAAATGTTTTAATTTATTTCTAATAAACCTTGTCACTTATTCAGCTTCACTCGCACAATTCCTTACACCAGTGCCTTCTACTTCCCAAAGGATCCCAAACGACGTCCTCTCCTGACACCTACAGCCTACACCTAAGTTTCATGTTTCTAACTGCAACAGCTCTTATCTTGTTTCTTCTTTAGATATCCTTCAGCACTCTGCAATCTGCTCCGATGTTGTCCAACTCTGGTAGTACTACCTCAAATCCCGCTCTAGCTGAATCTCATTATTCGCAGCACTTAACAATCTCTTCACCGATTGTGAGTATTTTTTTATATTAACATTTAGTCTCCATCCTTAATACCTCGTAGATTTCTTAATAATACCCCCATTTGTATATCAACCAAACAACTATACAAATTCTGCACTAATTTCCATTTTTATTTAATATTTATCACATTTCATAATAAGTTATACATTTTTCTTTGAGTTTATTTATGTAACTACCCTTAAACAAAAAGTTGTTCTTGTTGGATACTATTCTTACTGCACCCTTACATATTTTAAATTAGCCATTATTTACAATTTAACAATTCACATTATCATTATAACACATTTGTCAATCGTTACCTTGGCTTGTATTTTATTAAAACTTTCTGTAACTATTAAATTAACATATTCAATCAATATCAAAATCTCTTCTCTCATTGTCTCAATTAAATTTATTAATAATGTTTGAACTTTAACACCCATCAAGATTTAATTATATCATTCTTCCAAGCTTATTTGTTTCAAATATTTCTTTATTGAAATTAATTACACTGCCTCATGTATCATAACAATGTATATGTTTGTGCGTATTCTTATTACCATATTTTTAGATTAATCTTCCGGCAAGGGCGCTGTTCATTGTTTCTCAACGTGGAGTGGTCACCCGGATAGGTACCAATCCAGACTAAGAAGAAAGTTCCAGCTAGCCACAGATTCGAGACGAAGACTCGCTTGTTGTGAGCCCAGCACAATTAAAGATTTATTTAGTTGCAATAGTAATGTGCCCGAGAAACGCCAAGTGAAATAAAACATTTATTTTATGCATAGTAATCCATGTACCTAAATACATCCCAGAAACCACGAGTCAGTATGATCTAAATAGCTCGGAAATTAAAGAAATTTAGGCAATACAATAATTATTATAGATCGTAATTATTGGAAGGTTGCGTATTGCAGGCTACCTTCAGGATCGGATAAGGATTTGACTCTTCGCAAAGCGTCTGAAATGAGACTGCTGAGAGCTGTGGTAGGACACAGATATTTGAAGGGAATAAAGGTGGTACGTTACATTTTTGCAAAATTCGATATATGTATATACTCAACCGGTTTATTTAATAATCTACCATAATATATGGGTTTTATGGTAAAATATTGATCAATAGCTAATTTATTTATGGATAAAGGTTGTATGTACGTAATGTGTGATTGCCAAATAATGGATAAAGGTGTTATGATTACATAACTCTTTTATCCACTACAAAATAATGGAAAACATGTCAATCCGTTAACAAGCTGGTAACATAACATCCTACTGCAAGTTGGAGAAATATTTTATAGTGAAAAATGTTATCCAAGTGACACATTTGCACAATAGAAATGTGATAGAGAAAAGGCTTTGCATGATGATAACATTAAATGATGACAAATTTTGTTATCGTACGATGGGCCTACAACAGAGCATGCCACTACCAAAACAACAAATGTAGTTCTACAATTTTGTAATCCACACCGTAAAAAAATCTTCAAATAAGACTATTTTCTTTACGTGGACAAAAGACGTTGCCAACAGACGCATCAATGAAATAGCCAGTTGCTTACACACATTTGCTCAAATCTATACCGAACATTTTGATGATAAAATTGACCATTTACTTATTTGGTCAGATTCCTGTGCTCGTTAAAACAAAAATTTCAATTTTATCACGCTTTGCCATTTGTTAATATTAAAGCGCTGCCGCTGTTTCAAATCTATTGACCACAAAGTCGGGCGGGCAGTTTGTAGTCTTACCTAGATTCTGACAGATATTTTGGTAGGATAAAAAAATACTTAGAACACATGAAATATTTATATTCCCGAGTAATATGGAGACATTAAAAGAAGCAGTAACAAGGGCACTAGGGTAATAAACATGGATCATCATTTTAAAGAAATTGACGAGATTGCAGCAAAATTACATCTTTATAACAAGAAAAAAGATGTATTAAACCAAAAAGTAAATTTTCCAAACGGAATTAAATGGATTCGTGTGAAATCTTATGGATCATACTACTACATGGAAAGTCTTGAGGAGATGACTCCATTTTTTAAAGTTGACAACTTAATAAATGGCCACAAAGAAGTCGATTAAAGCAATATTACTTTAAGCATAGTCGCAGAGAAGAAAGGAAGTTTGAGCGTAGAAAAAGTATCAAATTTAGGAGAACAGTTAACTCTTATGAAAGATGAATACAAATATTTTTATCAAAATATAGTTGGAAATGACGAACCCAAGAAGAAATGAAAAAAAAAACTAATTAAATTAAGAGTACATGCGTTTTTTTTGTACTTTTGTTAAAATAAAAATTTAAAAAAATTACCTTTTTAAAATTTCATTTAAAAAGGCTTTTTAAAATTAATTTCAGTATGTGAAGTGCCACTTTTCTTCACTCAGTGCTTTTAATTTAGGAATGAACGATTTTAAATAGACGTTTCCTTAGTTACCAGAACTGACCAACGCACTTGACTAAACTGAAGGCATATAAAATTCTATACAGCATAGGTTTGGATTTGAATATTTAATGAAATTAAAAAAAAATTATAGACAACTCGTTTTAGCGAGCTTATTTTTCACGCTTGTGGATTATAAAACTCGGTTGCGCCTCGTTTAAGAACCCTCCACACTAGTAAAAAAAAGTTGCATTCTAACACTTGTGGTCTAAATAACTATTAAAACCTTTATTCATTACTTCAAAATAGTTTTTGTGAAACGTATTAATGGATAAAGGTGATATGTACATCTAATTTTCCAAAAAAGTTGAAATATGGTAATATCAGATATTCACTATTTGAAGTTGAAATCTATGTCACATCTTTGTATTGTGGAAAATTTTCATTAATCAGTATACATATAGTAAAAAATCTGGTGTGATACACGCACACAGCTTCCTGTTACAGTGATATTATTATTATCCAAAAATCAGAATTTTAATTTTTAAGCAACCGTGCAAAATAGAGAGTGAGTTGAAGAGAAATTTTTCTCTAAAATTTTAAGCTGAATTCAAAAGATTAATAATATACCGGGTGTTCTATGAAGCCGAGTAGCGCAGGTGGGTAAGCGTTAGGCTTGCATTAAGCAAGTCCTCGGTTCGAATCCCGCGGGGGTCTGAATTTTCCACAGCCTTGGCGATTGGAATCAGCCTCGGTGAGATTATTCACAGTTGGGCACTACATTAACTGTGCGCTACTCAGAACCGCAGACCTAAGAGATAGAGTAACAAGGTCAACACATCACGAAGACACACACCGTACACAATGGTTGCTGCGCACGCACAAAAAGCGCGCTCCAATTCTGTAACCCGAATCCGGGACAAGTTGAGCATTATACCTCCAGATGCTACAGATAATACATACGTGCATACCGGGTGTTCTGTTTAAAATAGGAGTCTATAAAAAAAGAAAAAAGAAACCCATTTTAGAGGTATTCAACTTGAAAATCACCTATCTCATATCAATCCACATTAAAAATTTAAAGTTTGGAAAAATCGAAAAAAACTGAAAAATCACAAGAGTAAACACCATACTTACAGTAATGCGATGTTCTTCAAAAACTTTCTGTCGTATCTAGATAGTACACAAAACATATATATTAAGTTTCAACGCCATACCTCTTTTCGTTTTTGAGATAATCTGTTCACACACAGACTGACAGACAGACCAATGAACAAAAACATGTTTTTTGGGTCCAGGGGACTCGAAAACGTGAAGATCTGCTGAAAACCCAATTTCGAATTTTTGGGGTGAATCCAATACTTCCTTTATTGGAAAAGGAACCACCTTTATCCACTTTTTATTTTATGAAACACAAGGTAACTACTATAAACAACAACAAAAGTGTATGAAGACAGAATTCGGAAAGACCGCTTACTACGAATGTATTACAGAAATATACAGAATGAGTTGGAAAAAACTAATGAACTATAAGAATGCATGTGTAATGGATCTAAAATCCAGTACATGTAGAACAAGAGGAAGAAGAAATATAAATGTAACACATAATATTCACTCTTCAATCTGGGTTATTCTATTGGTCAGTAACTTGTTTTACTTCCTTCTTCAATAGTTTTGAGAGGTCAGACAAGAACATTAGAAATATTTATGTATGTTTAAATTACCGGTAACCTCATTTCGTTATGCGGTGCAGAGGCTGGGACTTTAGCATCTAGCGGTGCAATGCTCAACCTGGCTCGATTTCGGGTTACAAAGTTGGAACGCGCCTTTCGTGCTTGCCCAGCAACCATTCTGTACCTTGTTTGTCTTGGTGATTGTGGACCTTCTTACTATAGGTCTGTGATTCTGAGTAAAACACAGTTAATTTGCTGCCCAATTGTGAATGGTTTCACCGAACCCAATATTGATCGCCAAGGCTGCGGAAAAATTCCTTTCTGTACTGCTGAGTGAGTGACAGATCATGACTTGTTCTATTGTGAGATAAATAATTGGTGCGGCTGCGTTATAAGGTAGGCTGAATTTTAACAATTTTGACGTATTGAAGTGTTCTTGAATGTCAAATTTGAGAGGTATACGACATATTTCTGGAACGCGTGTGAGTTTATTTTAAATATTTTGATTATTTACACAATCGTAACAAAATAATGCAACTATAGGGGTTATCTTTTATCGGCTAATCCGAAATCATTGTATATATTCTCTATAATCGAAACTATCACAATGGCCTCTACAGTAAATTAATTTTAGTACGCAATGTGGTCTTGCCGTCTCCATAAGTATTTGATTGTTACCTATTGGTTTCTAAGCACACGCCACACCTACACCATATGTACAGTAAGTAAAAAAAAAAGTATTCGACAGAGGAAATAATTCTCTTGGTATAGAGACTTCAGATTATAGCAACTGTGTGAGTTATTACACACTAGATTCCTTGTTCTTTGTGATGCTGATTTTTCAATAAAATGACAGTTCATATATTGCATTTTAAAATAATAGTATATTATGGGACAAGTGGTTGAAATAAAATTTCAACGTTGAGAGTGGTTTTTTTCAACGAGCGAAGCGAGTTGAAAAATGTAACTCGAGACGTTGAAATTTTATCAGCCACGAGTTGCATATACTATAGTTTCTACGAATTTTTAAACATTTTAACAAATTAATCCACTTTAGAAAAAATTAAACGTAAAGTGACATTTCTCTTGTCAACAATTGAATGTCAAACAGTTTGATATCCCGGTAGTCCGCACATTTCAATCTCTAGTGGTTGAAATGCGATTTCAACCACTGGAATTAACGTCAAAATGACCGATTTCAATGCCATGAGTAGAAAAACGCATTTACACATCGTGTAAGTGTGGCTTGTCCTTAGAATCCAATAGATAACAATCAAATCCTCATGGAAACGGCAAGACTACATTGCTCATTAAAATAAATTCACTGTATCTGAGAGTCATAAACTAGAAAAACACTTTCACATAATCCGGCTTTAGGATACCATAATAACAATTTGAGTGTTGGCATATTCCATAAAGAATTATTCGTTAAAAAAATGTGGAGAATTCTGAAAGAAGCTCAATAATAATTTTAAACGCATGAGCATACTTTGGTAAAAAAATCGAAACTTATTACCGAAACAGGATATGCAACTAATAGAAACATTATACGATATAGATATTAAAACGTATAACTTACCAACTTCTAAACGGCCACGCATTTGTAAAAATAGTATAGAACATCGCCTTACCTGAAAAAATAAATAAATATTACAATCAAGCAAATGGCTATGATTTGCAATAATAACAGATAACTATAGGTAAATTCTAAACAATTACATAATGATTTAGCTTCATGGCCATAAATGGTGATTGCTTGATCAATAATTGAAATCGCCTAATGAGATTACGATTTCTAACCAGAATATATACAGAATCTGTGGATATACCGTTTTCATGAGTTATTACTGTAATTATGGATGTATTAATATACCGAATAACTATATGAATTTATGAAAACAGCTGTATATCGTTGAAGTGATATATTTGATATATCGATGCATCCGTAATTGACCGAATTAACATTGTATTGTTCATTGAAATGTTAAACAGTGTTTAACATGATTGCGTCCTCGAATGTTAAGATACATTTAACATGCATCCACTCATTTAACATGCATTCACTATAGCAACATAACACATATTCATGGTAGTCCGATTTCGATTTAGCAGTTTTTAGTAGATAATTATTATTGATTCAAAATTATTGCCTCAATGAACAATAAACTAATGAACGCATTTCGAGGAAAAACCGTCTTAACATTTCTCACATAAATTAACACTCTTGCTGCGCTGCGCTCGCTCGAGTGGTAAAAATATGCTTGAATGTTAAGACTGGGTTACCCCTCTTAATACGTTAATTACTATTATATGGGGATCTATGGATACATTAACGTAATCGACATATTTGATAAATCGATATAGTTCATATTGCTCTGGATCAATACATTCGGTGTCATATCAATATAAGGATTGTTATTTTGGTTAGCTATATTGAAAATTTTTAGATGTCTAAAATGTCTATTTTGCTAATATTCCATAATGAAGAAGCGTACAGCTGACGTGTGTTTGTGAACGTCATGTCAACGTTTAACATTAACTGCTGGTCTAAAATGCATTTCAAATCAATTACATCAATATATAATGCAAAGTCGTAACTAACGACGACAACCGTTGACTACTGATCTAAAAGACATTTTATATTAACGTTATTTTAACGTAATGTACAAAATGTAAAATTTTTGTATTTTTATAAACACCATGTCTAGGTTTCACGTTAACTGCTGGTATAAAAAGTGCTTAATATCCACCACGTCAAAACGCAATGCAAAAACGTTATCATCACGTTGTTTAATAATGTTATATCGACGTTCAGAGTCGACTACTAATCTTAAAAAACGTTTTTAGCTTTACTTGAATATGAAAAATGTAAAATTTTCGTGTTTTATAACGTAATATCTACGTTTTACATTAACTGGTGGTCTAAAACGCTTGTGAAATCAACGATATCTCGGCGTTATATAAACATGCTCAATAAACGTATTAGCCAACACGATAATAAAGGATATAATTACGTAAACCGTAAAAAGAACTAATAAAAATCAACATTTAATTTAGGATGCGAAAATGACGTTAACTGTTTGACTAAAATGCAACGTTTAGTATTTAACGAATAACGTCTTATCAACTATGTCAACGTCTCTTCGAAATTTTAAACGTACGTAGGCCTGCTGGGATATCTAGTAAGCAATAATTGTGCTATCTATATCTCGACATAATCTTTCCCAGTGTTCGGTTTTTGCTTCTTTAACTTTAGCGTTTACCATTTGTTTATGTTCTACATATTTTTTTAGATGCTGGTTTGCTATCGAATACCTACTCCATGTATGCTTTCTTTTTAGCTCGGATAATTTCTTCTAGCTCTTTGCTCAAGTTATCTTAACGCCTTTTTTGCTGCTGAATGTATACACCCTTTCATATATTTCTATATTTTTTTAGGGTATCTTCCATATCCCCTTGCGATTTATTTTCTAATCTATTTTAAATATAATACTTTAATACTTTATTGCTTTTATAGGTCTGTTTACATTTTTTCTTTATTTGTGAATTTACCCATTACCATGATGGTCTGTCCCACATTCGAGTTGTCTATCAACTCTTACGTCTTGCATTTCCATATACTTATTTTTAATTCCCTCGTCTAAACGATGTAATCGTGAAAAGATTACCTTCTGAGATTTCGTCAGATCTTCACTGGGTCCCTGGATAGCGAAACACATGTTTTCTCAATTCTGTATGCGAGTCTGTTTGTCTGTCTGCCTGTTGGCGATATATTTCAAAAACTATTTGTTTGATTAAGTCGACATTTTGCATGCGGATTATAAAGGGTTTTCCAATAGTGGCGTCAGAACTTTAAAAACTGATTGTAGTCTCCTTGGATTGGTTGAGCCTTCAAGTTTTTGATAGTTGTATTTAGTCAACTTTGGCAAATCATCGTGGAATGCTATACGATCAACGACATATACTTTTTGACGAATTCATTTAACCAAAATAGACCTCACAGCTAAATATGACTTTTTGCCAAATTCAGGATCGATTTCTAACTATTCCAGAGTCCAATCAGCGAACTGCCAACTCTGCAAATGGTCATTTAGCTTCAGTTATTGAATGAATTAAATCTTGTAAGGATAAGACCTAAGTCTTTACGCAAAATTCGGCAAGTTGTAGTCTGACAATCCATAAACTTCACGTAGAGCGCCGAACGTTGCTCGAACAGAAAGAGAATTTTGATAAACACGAACTGTTTCTATACAGTGTTAAAACATTTAACGTTCCGTGATGTGAGTAAGCACCTTCAAAAAATAAAAATTTTGTATATTTTTGCTTTAACTGAGGAATAAATAAAAGTAATAATTTGCGTATAGCTCAGGCTTTAGCCTTGACAAAAAAGGGACCCAACACATACAGGGCAAATATTGTAAACGAGGCAAAAGGGGCAAAGATAAGCGCGTTGTATTTAATGCAGTCGTATCGCACAGATGCGAGGTATTATTCGTGACCAGATTTTTTTCTATTACTAGAAAATAATAGATTTAAGACCACTAGTTGGGTTTTCCCTAGTAGAATGTTGAATATTTTTGTGGCTATTAGTCTGTTTCCATTATCATTTATTGTATACTCTACAAAAACGTTCTATTACGTTCTGATCAATTTTCCCTACTCTATTATTTAGATCGTCTGTTAGGATTAGTTCGTTTCGAAAGTCAACTTTCTCTCTAATCTGTAACTCAGTTGTTCGTAAAAGGTATCTTGCTCTTCTCGTTCCCCGTAGTCGTTGATTGCATATACCTACTCCGAATGTTATAATAAATTTACTGATATTTTTATTCTTTCATTTATTTGCACGTAATGTGAAATATTCTCCATCTGAATTCATGTAGCTTTTACAGATTGCAGAAAAGAGTATAAATAAGGTGTAGGATTACTACAAAGAAGATGGACGTGAAAGTGAAATTAGGAATAGTAACACTCCGGTTTAGGCAAGGTGGAATGGAGAAAGCAAGAGGGTGCCAGGGTTCACGAGTGGACAGACAAAATACGTGAATATACTTTCTTCTTGGTTTTTGTGGGAGTACAGACGGTTTTGTGCGAATTTATGTAAAGACAAGCTACTGAATGGTAAAAACATTGTATTTACTATAAACTAAAGTTTAGGTGGATCTTCAGTTTGTCATAATTAATTTCTAAAAAGAGAAGCGCCCCATTTGAATTTCTTGAACAATATCCAAAGACCTTCTGATAACAAAACCACACTTCAATTTTCGTTTGATTCTAACACTATTTAAAGTATCCTTGCCCTACAAATAGGTTATAGATTTTCCATGAATTCTGAATCGAATAAATCCACAGGGGTCTTCTCTTAAATTATTGCGTAATATTTAATACTGCTTGCATTAGATATTATTATGGTTAATAAATATCAATAAATATTAAGTCAGATTTCTCTTATTTTACTTTTTCAAATATTTATACTTATATTATTGAGATCTAGTGTGTGCAACTACACAACTAGTAATACCACGGCCAGCTGAATTGTGTGACAAATGTCACTTTATACGACCTGGGCATTTTTTTGAAATCCATTGTTGCTTTCATTTCTGAGAAAACGCCAGTTTTGGCCGTTTGGGCGCCACATACCCACGATGACATTTAAATGACGACGGCTGTTAAGACTAATTCGTGTTTAGATGTGATTTTTTAAATGCAGTATCAGTAGAATAAGGACCGATTGTTTTGAATGTAGTATAAATATGAATGGTGTAATCTATTATTTAGTGTCGTGTAAGTACCTTAGAGATCTATAGTTTTAATATTTTTCTTAAGAGAGGCGTGGAACTCCAAGAATTCGTAGTTGAAGACGGATTCATATTTTCAGGTAGGTATTTTTTGGATAGCTCACACATTTGCTCTAAAATAGCACATGATATGCAGATAATAGTATATCTTACAAATTTGGAAGATGTTCTAGGTGGTAATAGTAATGAAGTATTTTATTCTGTGTGTTATTACAAGGTTGTAAGTTTATGTGTAATTTATTGTAAAACATTTAAAATTAAACATTTAAAAGTTATTTGTTTTATTAGATATCTAAATGTAGTAATAAAAAATGTACTAAAGGAAGTGCAATGTGATTTTATAGTCTTCGCCCAGAAAAAGTTACTTGGACACACCTTTCTTGAAAGCTACAACTAACAATTCTTTTCCGTTGTTTATGGATACCTATTGAAATAAAAATAGAAAATAGAAATCGCAGTAAAGGTACGTTGTTTGAAGCACCAGTACGATAATTTAAATTTAACTTTCTGACCGCTTCCTTCGTAAAACTTAGTTGGGGGTAAATTCATGATAAGATCTGCCCCAATTGGTATATTTGCACGTTGTAGAACCGCTTTCGATTTTAACAATACCAAACGAAATTATAAGCAATAATAACGAATAAATTAATCAACAAATTATGCTGTGAACGTAAATAATGTAAATGAGAAAATACATGGAAAAACTAGCAGGAAACTGATCAAAAACACAATAGAAAATCAAAGTAAAAAAAACATGGGAGGGTTATATTATTGTTGTAACATTTTAAGAAACGTCATAAAATTTAATCAAATATTTGCATTGTAGTCAACGTAGTAACTGATACATTATAAATTTGAAATTCCCGCTCGTGAGTATATAGAGCGCTCTGCAGAGCATCGCGAAACTTCACATATGCCCAGGCCGTATACAGTGATGTTTGTCAAACAATTCAGCAGGTCGTGGTAATGCTTATTAAAACTTATATATAAATCCATGGTTAATACACAAACATTTCCACTGAATGCTTTGACAGTCAATAAAAATGCGAACTAATAAGCAGCGGTTTTAATAATAATAATCTTTATTTAGTTATACACTATTTAAGATTTACAATAGTCTACATATTTACAAGCTAATAATTTTTCTTCACATAATTGCTTAGGTTTTTTTAACTCATAAATATTTTTGGTTCCATCAACTTCAATTGGAAGGATATTATTAATTTTGAAGCCTTTGTAAAAACAACAATTTTAGGAACTGATTGTTGTAAGTTTAGTTCATCTAAGGTACTAGGTACTTAAGTTGAGTAGTTTTTAATTTTTAGTTTATGAACCTACTTTACATTAGTACCTGATACAATTCTTGCTTTGGTTTTTGCGATATTCAGTATTAACTTGTAACCACTTAGAAATAATTTAATTCATTTTTTTAACTGAATTTCCAACATCTTCGACAATAACTGTCACTAAGGTATCATGTGCAAACTGATTTATAGTGCAATATTTTAGATTCAATCCCAAATCGTTTATATACAAAATAAGCAATAATGGACGTATAGCAGAGCCTTGGGGTGCACCCAAGTTGCTTTCCATCTAGCTTGACTGGCACTGATTGAAGTATGCAGTTTGTAGTCGATGAATCAGATAAATTTGGAAACACATATTTTTATTATTGCGTATTCCATAGTTATGTAGTTTATTCACTAAAAGTTGTCTGCTGATAGTTTCAAATGCACGTTTATAATCTAGAAAAACAGCAACTATACTTTTAAGTCAATTTTCCAATTATGAGAGCCAAGTTGCTGTTTCGCATGAATGTTTAGTTTTGAACCCTGACAGGTTTTCACTTATTACTTATTATACTTATTCTTAGTTCACAAGTCAAATCTTGTTGAACTAGGAGAAATGATTGCAAACAACGCAATCCGCTGAACCACTTTCGGTACGTGTCTAGTGTTAACGTAGCTTGAGCAGACATTTCAACCACATGTCGTTCTGTGACAATATTATTTTTAACAACAAAACAAAGTTATGCAAATACTCGGTGTTGTGCATATGCATTACCACATTACCAGCGTGACAAGATAATACCTTTAAACCGTATTTTGCTCAAACCTAAAACAAAGATATTCCTTCAGAACAAACTAAAAATGAAAATAGAGGCAGCATTAAACTTAAGAATGTTACGGTCGCATTTTATTAATACTTTGATAAGTTTTCTAGCTCAATTACTTTTAGTTTTCAATTGTAGACATTCAATTACTAGTGTTTGATATTACTATAGACAATTTTTTTTCATTGGGGAATCTAAATTTTTTTATTGTTGTAAATAGTTTTATGCATTCTTTGTATAACAAAATAAGTAAAGTTTGGGCACTTCATTCCATGTACGAACATGGTAGTGTTTCGGAAAGGAATATTTCGGCGACCCTGACTCTCCCTGTCTTAGGTCATAATGAAATAAAATAAATATCATTGTTAAACGTTACGTAAAGTTAAAAAACTCAAATTATATACATTTTAAACTTTCCTGCTTAGAATTTACATAACGTCCAGAAATTTTGATGGGAAACACAGTTACTAACGATCTGACAATTAATGTAAATATGTATGCTCTGTATGCTCTGAACGAAAATGCAGAACTTTGCCGATTTCCTTTATTTAACGTTTCAAGCAAGATGGTGTTGGAGGTAAATTGGAACAAATATTTGTATGCGCAACAAGCCTGAAAGATCAATGCTCGGGTAAATGTAAAACGTTTATTTATCTTGTAAAAACACATTTTTCTTATTCTTTCCTTTATTTTTGGAGTCCAACGGCTTTTCTTCAATCCTTCCAGTTTGACAGCCAATTATCAAAAAAAATTGTAGGAGGCTATACAACTGGTAAAAAATTAGCTTGTTATATAAATAAAAATATTTCAAAGTTACTGAGTAAATTCAAGCATAAAAACGATTTAAGTTGCATTTATTTCAGTGGTCAACAATTTTATAATTTGCATTATTTTCTCTTTGCACTTTAATATTCGACTCTGCATATTGATTGATTTAATTATGGAAATAAAATTTAATACTATGGTGTTTGTGAATTAAGTCAAGTTTTAGATTTAGCAATTATCAATGTGATAAGTTGTATTTACTTGTTTAAAACTCCAGCTTCCACACAGCTCTTTAAAATTGTTTCCCCCGCTGTAGTTCTCTTCTAAAAAACAAATTCAACTGTATTTAACGAGATGCAAACTAACATTCTCAAATTTTGTATAAGTTTTAAGGACGTTAAGAGTAAAGTTGAGTCGTTTGGAAGTATCAGGCCAGGATAACACTTCAGCTATGTGCATAGCATGAAAGCCTGGTATGAAAGCCCTACTAGTGCCAGGTAAAGTCTTGGGGCACTTTAGTTAAAATTAAAGGGTTAACATTTTGATTGCGGCAGTGTTTGCACTTTCGGTACTAAGTAGTAATGCCATGACCGAAGGTATATGAAAAAGCAACGAATTTAATATGCTGTAAGTATTCTATAAGTGCTTTATAAAAGTTCGACTTGAATTTACTAAAAAACTGTTTCATCCTCATTATAGTAACGGGAAATAACGTATACAACAAAAGTTTTAGCACAATCTTTTTCGCTAGTAAATTCATAGTGCATAATCGATATCTAGTCAACACTAAACACAAAACTGCAGAATATATTAGCTTTGATATTATTCGTGTCATTTCGCTTATTAATTTTAGCAGAAGGTGCTATAAAATAAAAGAACCTAACATTATTTATAATTTAATTGGTTAATTTTCCTAACAAGAAATTGTCAACATTTTTTGAAATGAAACATTACCCGTAGAACCATTTTTCGTACGATTAGGGATTGTGACGAAAAAATTCCATGTGTGATATGCATATTTCAGTCCTCCAAAAACTAATATGTCAAGTTTGAGTTAAAATGCATCCTATAGAAAAACATGGGCTCATATCAATAGTTTAGTTTCGTTTATATAATCTCAAGTGATTTCTAAATGTAAATAAAGTTAAACAATAAACTTCTACTTACTTTAGAATTTCGTGCCAAAACCTTTGTTACATAGTTACATATAAGTTTCAGTCATTTAGTTTTGCTTTTAAAAGAATGCTTTCTAGTGAGATAAACTTTAGGTTACATAGAACATAAACACATTGACACTAGAAAATCGGCAAGTAATAAGATCAAAAAAATTTTGAATACGTTCAAATTAAAATTAATCAAATTTAACATCTACATTGTACCGTCAAGCGAAACTACATTTTTAGAATTAATAACAGTTGAACCCGCAACGCTTATTGAACAAAAGTGATATTTAAGCTTTGCAAAATGAAAATTCTGATGAATAAAGGCAGTTATTCGTTTTATAGCTCGTAAGCAGGATTTAATAAAATTCTTAATATGAATTACAAAAGGTGCAGACTAAGCAGATACAATTTTGTATGAAAATTCTAAAAAAGACTTAGATTCGACGTTGTAGTCAATTACTTTATGGATTAAAATTTTTGACGTGCATACTTAACAGTAAACTCATGGAAATAAGTTCTGTCAGCAGCCTTTTATGTGTTATTTGAGCCTGGTAATTGCCTAAGATATGTTAATGAATAGAAAATATTTTTACATCCTAAACAGTTAGATAACTTCACTTCAAATTAATAAAAATAATTAAATAACAGAATTTAGCTAAATTCTTTTAAATTGATATCGTAATTTTCTTTTATTATTGTTCATGTAATAATAGTATTGTTTTCTGTTTACAAGCTTCTGCTATTAAGTAATATACTGAATGACCCGACCTTCTGGAAAAGCTATTATGCCTTTAAATTAGTATTAAAATACGTTGGTGAACTTGTAGAGGGTATGCAGGTCTACTTTTTAGAAATGTTTTGAGCATCATGATATACTCGTTCGGGTTGAGTGATACACACTTTACTTTCGCAAATAAAAGCTTTGGTGGGCAAGGGATAACAAAACTTGAGGCAAAATTACATAATATAATGAAAGCTGCTATATATTGTATATCAGTATTTATAATAAAATATCAGGACATAATGTAACTGGTCGGTACTATACCGATTAATACAAAACCTGTCAGTATTTTAATTAAAATCTTTGTAAATATAATAATTTACCAGCCTTTTAAATAGATTACATTGGTGGTAACTGCAACGACTTTATAATCACAGTGATGTGTTTTATATAGGATGGGCGCATCATGTGATAAAATCCGCCATAGTTTTCCAAGTTATTGTTATTTTTAGCAGTGTGCATATATTCAGCTGAAAAAAATGATGTCAGAATAAAAAGCTGACATTTTGTAAACTTGTTAAGCCATTTTGCCCTCTGTAGGCATTTAATTACATTTCACGCCTTTAGGGCAGATTGTTTCTATTCGAAACCAATTTTCAACTTTTAGTCACAAGCGCAATCTCATTTCCAGCGCATTTGGTTCCATTCACCCTGTATGTAGACGCGCTTGGATCTTTTGGAACACCCTTTTGAACGCGTGTGACTGCGAGGCCTCGCGCTCTCTTTGTCACCGGAACGTGTTTGTTTTATTGGTCGCATCGCCATTGGCTGTCGAGAGTCACGTGGTTACGCCGGCTCCCGCGATTTCCGGCGTCCTAACGCTTCTTGCTTGGCAGTTGATCTCAGGCCGTTAAACAGGGCAATCAGTTATCGTGTTGCCGTGGGAGGCGTCCTCTTGCGTCTCAACGCTTGGGGACGCCTGCCTTTTTGTGTTTGTACCGTTGTCGTGAAGGCTATGTGTGTTTCCCGTCTCGTGCTGTTTCAGCGAATGTGATATAAACTGTTTTGCCTTTATGGTTTCGGCAGAGAGCTCTTGTGTGTGTCGCACGTGTTTCAGGGGTCCCTTTCTTGGTGCTTCTGAAGGGTTATGTCCCGCAACGTCGTACAAAGGCGATCTTTGATTCTCGTTATCTTTGGGGATTTGTCAGCAGGACGTGCAGTCCGCCCTTAATCTCATCGTTATACCCGGTTACATGTGGGTGACCGAGTTGTAGAGAAAATCGCCATCATTCGGCGGATTCGTTGTGCCAAGGAAATGCTCTCGTATCCCACCCCCGCAGTCAACTCAGGGCGTTGCTAATGTGCTGTACCTTGCCGCTCAGACGACGTCCAAACACAGGTACCATTTGTAAATGTTATGTAAAATAGTAACCAGTGTGCGCTCAGACAGAATTCATTAGCATGTGCGTGTAATTGCCGATGTGTCATAACCTGTCGCCGCAGAGTACTGAATTAGCTTGCATGCCGCCCACGAGCAGGCTAACTAACTACATTAACGCATTTCGGATCGCCAGTGGCACGTTTAAACAACCGCTGGGCATGTTGCTGATAATTGGGCCGCCAGTGTTGTAAACCACGGCGTCGTGCCCGTCTGTGAATCACCGCTAACGCTTGCTCGGTGGTTGACCTAAATTTTTATTAGAACTGGCTGTAAATCCATGTATTTCTACCATCCTTATATCGAGAGATCTAAAAAAAAAACTGTTCCTCAGCGGGCTGTGGAAATTCAACGTATGAATAATATGTTGGTGACACTGTACGTCAATGTCAAATTCAGGGTTATCAGGTTAGGTTTTCCGTCAGTTTTGACACAAAATGACGCAAATCCTAACCTGATAACCTCGAATTTGACATTGACGTACAGTGTCACCAACATATTATTCATATGTGGAATTTCCACAGCCTGCTGAGGAACAGTCTTTTTTGGATCTCTCGATAGAAGTAAATCAAATAGTGCTCTGGGCGCAGCAATTTGTCAAGGGCGATTGCTTTTGTGAATAACGGCGTATCGATCATTCGTATGCGAAATCAGTCAGCTGTTCAGTGCGTGACGTAATTACGCGAAGTTGCGTTTGTGAACTTTGATCGTTGTTTACTTGCAATCAAATTTTGCTTGTACCTGAGCGGCAATGAAATATCTATGTGTGGAAAATCTATGCGCCCCGTTTGTGTTTGTAATATTTGAACCTTTGCTTTGGGTACGACCAGTTAAGCGATATATTTTTCTGCCAATCTTTGTGCTTTGGGCACCTTACCAATAATTAACCATTTATTCTGTGCTTGGCTTCACCCCGCGACACTGTCTCAGTAAAGTAATGGCTCTCGACCCTCTGTAGTATACACGTTGAGTCAGAAACTTCCGGCAGCCTACTATATTGTCATTGGCCATCTTGTTAATGATGTGTGCGTTAGTATTAGCGCGCTATCTCCAGCTGGAGCATTAGGCTAAGCCTTGCGTGTAATCAAGGCGACGTAATCGTTGCCCTTAGGGGTTTGTGCTGTATCCTTCAGTCAATAGATGCCTATGCGATTACGAGGTTTATTATTGAATATGACGTCTGCATGCTCTTTCCAGGTTTAACAGCTAGTGTCCAGATCGTTGTACGACGGAATTTGAGCGTTGGAGTGTGCAGCTAGGTTTGACAGCGCCCCCTCTCCCGCAGTGACTTTACAGGTCCCAATGAGTAACCCAAGTATCTATTTCTCGAATTTGTAGCCTGAGCTCGATACCCCTCGAGTAGCTTCATGAAGTAGTATCCAGTGTACTCTTCGTCTCGTCTAACCGCCCAGGCCCGTTTATTCGGGTTAAGACAGGCTTGGTGGCGCCCTCTTTATTTTACCGTTATTCACCGTCCCTCTGGCCGTTGCCCTTAGGTAATCTCGTTAAGGACCCGCCCAGCTCCACTGATGCCTTAGCCGGCCTACCTTGTTGCGGCATGGGTAGCGGCCTAGGAGAACTTTCGTCCCGATTTTGTCCATTATGGCACGCGCTGGCCGTTTCGTATAACAATATGAGCCGGTGCGCTGTCGTAAAGTCAGTTTAATGCTAAGGGCACACAGAACGCTACGCACGCTATGCACGCTATGTCCGCTATGTGTACAAAAAATAGTTTCCTTTATAGACAACGGAAGTGGCCACACAGAACTGCGTACGCTATGTTAGCTATTCAGCTACGTCGCTTAGGTGTATGTTTTGCGGCTATATTTTTGAGCGTCGCCAACGACGGGCATGCGCTTTAACCCGTTTTGGCCCTTTCCACGTGTAGTCGATAGCACGTTGTTCTTGTATTTTGCCAACAATATTCTTTTTTCAAGTGATAGTGGTTTATGTGTAAAACATGACGTTCCTAGAGCACTTAATTGAAGAAGTAAGGAAGAACCCATGTCTGTGGAAGCAAACCCTTGACGAATATCGAAATCAGAACATACGAGATAATGCCTGGGAGAAGATTTCATCTTCACGTAAATGTGGTATCAGGTGATTAATTCACCAAACTCATTTAGTTCCATGTTCACTTTGTGTACCCACTTCCACTTACGTTTATTATTATTGTGCAATGCAAGTAACAACAGAACATCATCGTCACTGCCATCATTTTCTCAAGGCAACCTACCAGTCAACATCGTCATAGGCAAGACTGAGACAAATTGAAGTTTTTAGTGTGGCCACCTGGCGTAGCGAATATAGCAAACATAGCGCACAAAGCATACATAGCATATATATCGTAGCGCTCTGTGTGCCCTTAGCATAAGACCGTAACGATAGAAAACTTAGTAAGTAACAATTATTATTATTATTATTATTCAAATTATTACAGGCAGCAACAAGCTGATGTGTCCTATACAAGTTTAACAAGAGATACTTCACATTACTTAAACTAAAACTAAAAATTATAATTAAGGGAATAAGAAATTAACATAAATTTTTTTGCCAAAGCTGAATATAAATAGCATAGGTGTTTTATACGTATTAATTGAAGCCGAATTTATTATACATTACGCATAAGAATTTCAGTACCTAAGCTACACAGAAATGACGTCAAATGTGTTTTTAAACGTGTTAACTGAAGCCGCATTTACAACACTGTCGGGGAGAGAATTCCACTGGTCACAAACACGAATACTGAAGAAATTTTGACGAGGTAGTTTTTTAAACCGTTCTTTATGTAACTTGTACGCATGTTCCCTTCGGCCAGTCCTAGTATTAAGATTGAATAGTTCATGTAAACTACATTGATACATGTTTTTATGCAAAATTTTGTAGGTCTCTATTAAATCACCTCGATATCGTCTGTCCGAAAGTGTAGTCAGCTGTAGTCTTTGTAATCGCCCCTCATATGGTAGGTGTTTTAGACAGTTGGGTAATTTACTTAATCTCCGTTGTACATTTTCAATTAAAGTTACATCTTTTACGAAGTAGGGAGACCAAACTACAACAGCAAATTCTAATATGGGACGTACATAGGCTTTAAAATTTTTAATATCTGATCTTTGGAAGCGTTTGCAAAAGCTTTCTTGATCAGGAATATTAAACTGGTTTTCTAGGTGACTTTTATTACTTGAGAATCCCACTTTAAGTCGTGTGAGATAGTAACACCAAGATCAACTTTGGAATTAGTAGGCAGTAATGGAGCACCATTTAGAAAGTACACATTACGCGGGTTGTTTGTTCCCATATGAAGCACTACGCACTTAGACACATTTAAGGATAACAACCACGTATTATACCAAACAGAGATAGTAGCTAGGTCTTCTTCTATGGTAGTTATGTTTGTTATTGGATTGTTGTACAGCTTAGGGTCGTCCGCATAGCAGCACGAAGGTGAGGCGATGGTTTCGAGAAGGTCGTTTATATAAATTAAGAATAGCACCGGGCTAAGCACGGAGCCTTGCGGTACGCCACTTAGCACGGGTAACTCTTCAGATAGGGCGTCACCAACACGAACACGAAACGATCGGCCGCGGCCTTTGAGAAAAGCGGAAATTCATATAATATACAATTATATAGGGTGATATAGGATGATCAAGAAAATGTCATGTCTAGAGTGCTGTGGCCCCATATAATTTAAATGCAACCGAAGTACTCTAGACGAGAAATCTTGTTGATCACTTAATATTTATAAAGCTCGTACATTGATTTCACAAAGTAAATGCAATATCATCATTGATGTACATCTGAATTATTTTATAAATAGTAAGAATCATATTATATTTTAATCAAATACCTAATAACTTCGAATAGCATTACTGAAGGCAAGCGGATGGCACTGCGAGCAAATGCTCGAGTTTCCATTCCCGGCGACAATAGAAGGATTTTAAAAAGTGTACGCTCCTCCAACCACTCAAACACCGGTGGCAGTCGTTAACCCCTAATAAGGGAACTTTTCCTCGATTTCCACGGGCAAGGTTAGCCACCTACCCGACTTACGAGTAAAAGGGGTTCATAGAACCACAACTTTGTGAAACTGAACAGGCCACTGGCCTAATGTAAGGGGAAGAACATATACTGCTCAAAAAATGAACTGGACCATTTGCATATATTGGTGCAATTTTTAAAAGCATTTTCCAAAAGGATAGTAACTTTTCAGGATTGTGTCACTATAAATAGCATTTCTTTGCATAATTTGGTTTAAAACTCAGTCTATTAATAAAATATTATCAGTATTAACAGTAATTACATAAGTGGTGATAATTTTAACTAGATTCAGGAATCTTTGTTGCTATTAAGAAATCTCACAAGTGGACGAAGTCTACGAGTGGGATTTCTTAATAGCAACAAAAATGAGTGCTAATCCAGTTAAAATTACATAAAAAAGTATTGCCATGAATGTAATTCGGAGTGATGATTTTTTAAACAGTTCAAGTTGTAGATAGGGTTTGATGGAGCTTCTAGGTAGGTATCCTGTTATTTTTAACAAATGCTGCTCACCTACTCCACTTTTAGCTAGTTGTGTTACAGCAGAAAAATGATTTGAATGGTTTGTGAAAAAATAGTCGCTGTAATTTGCTACTGGCAAATTGTCAGTGTAATTTTGATGCTATTGGTCGATTTGAAATTTTTTCGCATTACTATTGGCTGATAGGACTGTTTAAAAAATAATCATTTGAAAATTTTTAATTTTGCCCAAATGTTGATAGTATGTACATTGCATACAAAGTATGCCAAACCGTTGCCAAAAATTTTTAAACGTTCCGATGGGACTCAAAGAAAACTATTAATTTCTTTTTTCATCTTTCTCTTATTTTTGTAAAATACGTATAGTTTTTTATAAATAATTTTTTTAATTTTATTAATATGATTTTATTAATGCTTTAGTTGACATTTGATGAGAGCTCAATTAAATATGTTTAATATGAGTGTACTATAAAACTAAAACTTTTTTATATATTTTTTATAACGTAATGTAACAAATACAATTCTTATGAGTGGTCCAGTTCATTTGTTGAGCTGTATATAAATCCAAAATAAAGCGATAACAATATAACAGTAAGAATTTGTAGATTGTGAATTAATTCTGAAATTTCTTTTAATGCAAACTACTATTTTATACATAAATATAGCAATAGAAACAATCCGACATAAAACTATAAATAAAATGTACAGGTACATTATAATTTATTATACATTGTTTATTACGTAAGTGATAGCGAATAGTACTAAAAGGTATGGTTATTATTCAATATATTTCTATAGATTTACTATTCTTGTGGTTATTATTTATATAAATTAAATGAATTTAATAAGATCAATAGGGTCGAGTCTCTACATCCTAGCAAATATTATCTTGACTTGTATAAATTATAGGAAACACATTTGCTATCAACTTAATGATCATGTTACCTTTTTTAATAAATTAATTGTAAACACTTTGTATAATGCTGACTTAACTACTGGGATCGCTGCAATATTGGATATTATTTAACTAATAGGAATTTAATTCCAATATGGCGATCCAACCTCACAATTCGCAAAACAAGTTCGCTATTATTCGGCAATGATCTGTGATTACGTCATTAAAGCGTTGCCTAGGTGATAACAATTGCAGTAAGTAAATACGCGTCATAAACAAAAACAACTCGGAGGACGCGTCTGCCGAAAGTGCACAAAAAAACCGACGCCACGCTTGGAATTCATTAAATTCAATCTTTCAGGATGAACTTTCCTGACCTTTTCGATGCTTTTCCGATGGAAACTAGCGCTTAACTCGAGCCCCAGCAAGTTCCACGTTGCCTGTGCTCCTCTTTCTTCGTTGGCTTGCCAATACAAGCAGCTGACGCTTGCAGAACGACTACTGTAGCTCGAACGCTTCGTAAACGCCTCTAATTTAGCCGTTGCCTCATACTTAGGGCTTTAACTGCTTCCCACAAAGGTCCCTGCCTACCTCTAGTTTACAGGACACCAATTGCATTACTCTAACCTCGTACACAATCTCGGAAAAATCAGCCACACAAATCAAACACTTTAAATCTCTACAGAGGTGCCATGAATTACTGCAACCTACTACAGTGTACCAAAAGGATATAAAATTAATTTTAAAAACACTGAATTGGGAAAAGGGTATTTATTAATGTATTAATAACTAGTGAGTCACCCGAACTAAGCTTCGTTTCGCTAATTTAAGAGAGATTCATTAATATAAATTTAAAAAAAAGTATGCTTCGGCCGGGAATCGAACCTGGGTCTCCCGCGTGGCAGGCGAGCGTTCTAGCGTAGAACAATGTGGCTTGGTTGAATAAGACGCTGTTATAATGATATATAAACATAGTGAACCACCCTAGCTAATAGCACACGGCCACAGCAGCTGTTACACCGTGACCCACGGCGACAGATGCTTCGCTCCGCTGCTTAGAGGATTTAATTAAATTAACACTGTTTCGTAATTCTTTTGAAAATAAAAAGTCTAAAGTCTAAAAATTAGCAAACTTTTAAGCCATCATACAACTTAATCGGTCCAGTAGCTTCGGAGGAGATAGCGAACAAACATAGAAAGAAAGAAAGAAAGAGAGCAACGATTTTATGTTATAGAATGATTTATTGGAGAAGCTAAAATTATCACTACTTTACAGTTTGGCTTCCTTTTCCCCATTGGTTTGTCTTCGATCTTACATTGTTTTACATTATTTCCAAGCCTACTCTGATTAGATTTTGTTCAAATCAAGGCTAATACTATTTTTAACACTGTTTTTACAAATCATTATCAAGGTCAATGCCATTTTAAACAATATGCAAGGTTGTCGCAATCAAGCTGCCATTCGTTAAATTGTAAAAATGTCTTTTTTGTGGTCGTGGGAAAAATATCGGACATAATTCGCTCGAAAATGTATCTTACGATCGTATTTCAAGTCACTCGGCTCGCTACGCATCACCTCGTTTCTCAAATATACTCACACGATATATGCTACTTTAGTAGCTTGTTATGTCATATACTATAACAATGATAATTGTAAACAGTAAAATTAGTTTCCAAATAACCGTTTGCAGGAGTACATATAAGCACCACTCCTCGAAGAAATACAGCTGAAACGAGTGTAACATGATGTAAATACATCAGTACCTGCTAGATTAATTTCTTTATTGCAAATTAGTTTACATTACGAGGTAACTATTATACTATTCCGTGCACACCGTGTGTCCATATTAAATGGAATTGAGTTACAATTTACTTATATGTATTTGAATGATATCTGTTTTAAAATTGTCAATGTAGTGCAAATTTTGACATTAAAATTACAATTTCAATAAAGCAGTTGTAAAAAATTTCATAGTTTGACTTCTATCACTTTCTCACATATACTACCAAATTTAATTAGTTACCCATCTAAGTCAGCCTAATCATGTCAAATTGTAGAAATATACCTTGATTTAATCCTAATTGTCTAGGTCAGTCTTTCTCAATCTTTTTGTACCGGCTACCCCTACTTGAATAGCTGTAATTCGGCGACCCCCTATAATTAAGCGACGTTTAAGAATGGAATATCTTTATTGAAAGGTTGGAATACCTCTGCATTTTTAATTTTTGCACTGATTTTTAGATTTTCGCACCTGAAGATGTTACTTTTGTTTTTAGTTTTTCCCTAATCCATGTTTAATATTTTTAAAGTTGTTGTGCAATACGTTATATGTATTTAAATAGTGTTCGTGTATATAATATTTTTATTTTTGTGCTGAAAAGTTTATTTTTGCGGACATAATTACGGCTGCAAAATTCGTTTTCGCGGCGTAGATAGATAGATCTAGGCTACTTGATATATTGTGGTTTTTCCGAAAAATATCAGATATAAGCAAACCAATTAGCGGCTCTTAATGGTAGCAATGTATCAACATTTAGAAGTTACGATGTTAGATTTGTATGAAGTAATTTGCAAAAGTTCCTAGATTTTACTTCAAATTTTGTAACCTTTCTTAAAACATATTTCTAGAATCTTAGAATGCGGTGCTGATTCAGAGAGATCCATTTAACCTAAAATTATGTAAGTTGTTCCATTTGAAGAAACTTTCAAACTTCTAATGCACTCATTGTAGTTTCATCGACTTCATTTAAACTGCAGCAGGAGGTATTCGGCTTACGTTTCCTTTGTATTTTCCGACCTTCAAATCTCGATTTTCTATATTTATAATGGCGTGGAAATTAATGATCGTACAATCCGTGGTATCAAAGGGCCAACTACCACCTGCACGATAAAATCTGCTGCAGTGTTTCGCAACCATCAGACATACTTTATGTGATTTCTGGACTTGTCATAAAACCGTAAGCAGCACATCTGCACTGCAGATGTAGCTGAATTTTTAAAGTGCAGAAGTAAATTAGTTTCGAGTGTACTCTGTTCCCCGTTAATTATTTAATTGGAAAGTTATGCCACAGAGTGAACGAAACTCTACATGTGCGTGTAATCTTGTAAATAATTCAGGATAAGGTAGTAAGTGGTAGTTTCCTCTCTTGTAGTTTGCAATTTGGAGGACAATAACACATGCTAAATAGGGTACGTAAGCAAACTTTAACGTATTCTTAAATAGCAAACAAAGCTGCAAGCGATGTTTAGAACGTTGAACTATTTTATTTATAAAACTACCGTGTTAAATATTAAACAGATGATAGGAAAGACAAATAATAATAATAAATTTAATAAAGGACAATCTGGTTCAGTGTCCTTGCTTCCAAATGGCGGGTGCTAGTTTAACCCTCCAAATGTAATAACAGTATCAGTGTCTGATTACATTCAGCATGAATCTTTGTCACTGCTGTGATATAATTAGACAGGCACTAAACCACGTGTTTCCACCACAAGCACACGAATGCGGCATTGATATAAATTAATTTACCAACTGTTATTCAGGACCAGTTCACCCAAAGTTTGTACCCATATAAATTTGTATTGAAATACGAAGTTAAACTATGCGGGTATGGTTTTATCGGCAGATAATTAAACTTACTGGTAATTTTTGTAAACCACAACAAATATTTAATCGAAATTTAGTTGCACAATGATTCATAAAAGAGCTAGCTGAAGTAGAATTTAAAAAATGGACGTTTCGTTTGGTGATAGTTTTTATTGTTCACTCCCTACGCAGTCACTAGTTAAAGATTTAGACAAAGATTGAGACTATCTTTATATATACCGGGTGTTCGTTCTCAAAGTCGAACATAGGCGATTAACATTGTATTGAACGTTTTTGCCAATTCCTGCTCGCCCATTCAACTTACAGGGAAGGTAATGGTATCAATGGAAAGTAAAAATTATTACGCATCAAATGATACCAATAATAATATTCAATATGCGGTTTTTATTTTAAAATATTAATTTAAAGATTGAGAATTTTTAAATATGCTATGCCTTGCTTCTCAAGTTCGATAGCTTTTGTCATAAAAATTGGTAATTAGTTGGCGTAAATCAGGTATTTTCTATCAAGGTCTGTTAAAATTATCTACAGAAAAATAAATTATTTAAATGAAGAACGAATGAATGCACTAATGTTAATTCTCTATGTTTGACTTTGAGAATGGACACCCGATATAACTAGCGGACCCGACAGAAGTTGTCCTGCCCGAACGTTGATTTGCCTGCTATTTGTGGGTTCAGCAAACGTTTTTTCCGATATTTGAATTTTCGATTTTTTTAATTTTAAAAAATATTTAGGGTTATATGTTTTGATATGCGAGGAATTTTTTTTTAATTATCAAAAAATTAAAAAAATTGTAGAACCCGATTGAAGCGCCAGTTACCGGGTCCAATTGTGAGTCTAAACCATATAGGGACGCACTCAAACACACACAAAAAATTTCATCAAAATCGGTCAAGTGGTTTAGGAGGAGTTTAGTGACATACTCACGTACAGAAGAATTATATATACAGTGTCCGCCAAAAAGTCGGCATAATTTTTGAGTTTTCAAAAAATCTTTTTACGTCAATAATTTGTGTGTCTTTAGAAAATTGAGTGTTTCGAAATTGTCAAAATCCGAAAAGTGCTATTTTTCGGAAACTAAGAAAGATTTCAATAAGATTTTTTTAAAGTGTGTTATTTTTAGCGAACTGAACAATCTCAAGGCCAGAAAACCACTATTTTTTTAACTTTAGCTAATAATTAATTTTTAAATTTTTTAAATATTTTTCAAAATTTCACATATTAGGACTTAATATTAAAATTCAAATTTTTTTATGTGAAGACTAAATATTTCTAATTGGAAGAAATAATATAAAATGTTAATTACTTCTTTAGATTTTTTATTATTTACCGAAAAGTAGTATTTTGCATAATTTTTACGTTTTCTATGCAAGGTGCTTTTTAGAAGAAATATTTTTCAATTCTAATTAATATCTATTTTAATGGCTTCAAGAAACTCTAATCTAGCCCTGTAAATGAATTACTGTTAGAAAAATCCTGTAAATGTTTTTTTACAGTTGTCTAAATGAGGAGATTTTTTAGAACATGTAATTGGATAAAGAAAAATCTCCTCATTTAGATAACTATAAAAGAACATTTACAGGGCTAGATTAGAGTTTCTTGAAGCTATTAAAATAGATATTAATTAGAATTGAAAAATATTTCTCCGAAAAAGCACCTTGCATAGAAAACGTAAAAATTATGCAAACATACTACTTTTCGGTAAATAATAAAAAATCTAAAGAAGTAATTAACATTTTATATTATTTTTTCCCACTATAAATCTTTAAAGTCTTCACATAAATAAAATTGAATTTTAATATTAAGTCTTGATATGTGAAATTTTGAAAAATATTAAAAAACTGAAAAATTGATTTTTAGCTAAAGTTAAAAAAATTAGGGGTTTTCTGCCCTTGAGATTGTTCAATTCGCTAAAAATAATACGCTTGAAAAAAAATTCATAGAAATCTTACTTAGTTTCCGAAAAATAGTACTTTTCGGATTTTGACAATTTCGAAAAACTCCATTTTCTAAAGAAGTAAACATCAGTCGGTATATGTGATAGGGGCTAAATAGGTTTTTAGACAAGCACAAATTATTGACGTAAAAAGTTTTTTTGAAAAATCAAAAATAATTTTTTTTCTCATATTATGCCGACTGTATATAAAGATTCTTCTGTACGTGCGCATGTCACTGAACTCCTCCTAAACGGCTGAACCGATTTTGCTGACATTTTTTCTGTGTGTTTGAGTGGGTCCGTGGATGGTTTAGATACACAATTGGACCCGGTAGGTGGCGCTGCAATCGGGTTCTAGGACATATTTTAAAATTTTTTGACGGTTTTAAAAAAAATTAAATATTTCTTGCATATCAGAACATATAATCCCAAAATTTCATCGGCCACCACCCCTCAATATTTTTTAAAATGAAAAAAATCGAAAATTCGAATATCGAAAAAACGTTTGCTGGACCCGCTAACAGCAGGCAAACCAACATTCGGGCAGGACAAGGTTTGTCGGCTCCGGTAGTTAAAATATATAAGCTTGTAAACACAATTCATAGAGTACAATGAGACACATTCAATAGTATAGAAGTGAACTTAAGTACTATGACTGTGGTCAAGTATTCGTAAATCAAAGAACATTTATCAACATTTAAGCCATTTCCTTGAGACTAGTGTAGTTCCACATACGAGTAAAGTTAAACAAAATATCTTGATTGTAATATACAGAAAATTAAGAGAAATTATTTGGAGTTAAGAAATTTCAACCAGTGTGTGCTGCTATTTCAAGAACGCTTGGATGTAAAGGAAGAACTGACATACAACTTTTCTACAAAGTAAGGGCGGTATCAACCTTAAAATATTGGTCGAAAACTTGGATTTTCCTTAAGGGAGATTTGAATAGAAATAAAATCGCCGAAATACTTCATACTTTTACTTGAAAGACGGTTAATGACAACAAAAATATATGAAAATACTTAACACAGATTGAAAACAATATGGAAAAACTGTAACTGAGAGTACTAAGAAATATAGAAAGACAAATTCCAAGAAGTTGAATAGCAACATGCAGATTGTGCCAATCTTCAGGGGAACAGATAATGATGATGACTAATGTACTACTTAGTTGCATCTTTTCTTTCAGGGGGTTGTAAGTATTAAGACCCCACGGTTGTCAAAGCCGGATTCTAAGTACAAGCAAAGAGTCCTCAAAGAACCATGACTTTGTGTTTGAAACAAGCCACTGCCCTAAAATAAGAGAAAGAAGAAGAATATATTAATACTACCAACCTCTCGCGCATTCCTGTGCTATTTGAATTGTCATTTTCAAGGTTTGCGTATGTTTGAGTCATTTGTCGATATGTCAAGATTACGACCCCGCTTGTATATAGCTTTCTTTAATGTTTTTCCGTTGAATTTAAGTGTGTTTCAAATTTTTGTGCCGGATTTGGCATTATTGCATCGCACAGTTGCGCTCTGGCCTTGGGACGTCTAGTTGAACACCTGTGTTTGTTATCGCTCGGCAGCTGTTGCGAGCTTGGCTACTGGAGTACTTTCTGCATTGATTTTGTAACGCGAACCTGTGAGAGCGACAGAGAGGTTTTTGAACGTTCTTCGTTTGGTCTCCGTCTGTCTGCGTTGTGGCTGACCTTCCCTGTCGGCGGGGTGACAAAATTGAGTTGAGTTTAGTCAGTCAGTGTTGGGAGTTGGTTGCTGGCTGTTGCTGCGAGCGGGTTCCGATAATGTAGCTTCTGGCCTGTCGAGAGTGCTTCTGTGCCGTTAGAAGTGCAGTTGTGTGGTTTGGTGATGCTCCATTCTTTTGATGACCGACGCCCCCTTAATCTCGTGTGCCGTGCAGGAATTATACCACCTCTACGTGGGATTTATCGCACGAGGGCGTGCAAAAGGTCACCCTGTTTGTCTCCATGTGAGCCCCGTTGCCATTTTGGGCCGTATCGTTTCCTGTGAAAGGTATCTCGGAGTATGCGTCATCAACGAGTACAGCTGCGGCCTTGCGACATTCCGATACTGTGAGGCAAAGTCCTGTCTCCGAACCTAGAGTCAGGCAATACTGCAATAAACAAGGTAGCGTGTATTGTACTTGTAGAAGTTAGCCGTTATATTTTTGCCACGGCATGTAATATTTGCCCTTTTCATTTTGAAAGCTAACTAACGTCAATAACTATAATCTGTGTTCCGCTATTATGTTTCACGCACTAAGTTAATGCTAGTGACCCCATCCTGGGCCCGATTTAAGAGTACTATTTGCCCTTTTCATTTTGTGCGCTAACTAACGTTAATAACCATATGTGTTGATGTACCCTTGGACCATGAATATGTATATGCCGTTCATGATCTTTTTGGGTGAGGTTGGGGTATGACCATCTAGTAATTTTGTTGGCAGTACCTCAGTGGCAACTAAACTCCCTCATGGAAATTGACACTTTTTGTGTTAGGTTAGGTTGTTTTCAGTTTAAGGTTATATTTTCTGAATAAGTACATTGTTGCCGGATCTCTGTTTAAATTAGGGATGAACAATTGAAATGATTTGCCAATTGGCGACAGAAACGAAAATGAGAACTAATGCATAAGAAAAGCATTCAATATTAATGTTTATTGCAATTTGGATAAGTATTGTGTACATGTCTTATGTCGGAGTGATCCGGATAAACTCGTAGTAAGTACACGCTGATTTTGCTAGAATTCAGTGGATTTGCGTTGACAGTACAGGCAGTTACGCCTGGAATAAGTTATGCATTGATCCAAAACATAAACCTCTAGTTCCCAATCACGAGCGGATAAAGTAACTTATTTGGCTATGTTATCAGTCGCACTGACGATTTCAATTAGAGATCTACTGAAATCACGCACAAAGCGTATATGAGTTGCATTGCAGTTTTTCTAATCCGACTTCGATCGCCAGGCTTTTCAGTTCAAATTTAACCGTTTTAGTATAGCCGGCGAACGGGCCGTTCTTTTGTCAGCTCAACTGCTAGAATATGTGTTGGCGTTCTAGATTTTAATTAGTTGTTTTGCCAAATATGTAATGTTGTTGTTAATTTTAATTAAAATTATATTTTACTACGATTTTCCGTAGTGTAGTGCGCTTGGAATTGTTTTTGTTAATTGCTATTTCTGGGCCTTAATGAGCTTACTCTACCTTTAATTATGCTTAATAATTGTGACACTGTTTATTGAAAATTAAATCTACTTTACTGTTACTGGTATATTTTCTTTGATTATCTATACTTATGACCTTTCGTGAACCTGCTCGTATTTTTGGGGTTAGGTTGTTGGAGCAAAAGACATACAAGGTAGGTAGTAAAATTGATTTGTTAGGTAGACTTTTGTTGTTGTTGTGAGTAACGGCTGGCGCCCGATTGTAATCAATTTAATAAGTATTTTGCACCATTAAAAACCTCTGCCTGGTTCTTATTCACACCATATTCTTCCGAGGGTTTGAGCTAGCCAGGGCAGTGTTCGCCTTTCGTTTAAGGGTGATACAAAATATCACAGTTAATATATCCATAAAGCATACAAAATTCATGATGGTATACCCAAAATTATAAAATTCGGAAGTTAAAACGTCGAACATCCAATTATCCGAATGAGTTCAAATATATTTCAAATGTTTATAAACAGTTATCAGAGCGTCATGACTTTAAAGATAAGGAAGGGTCATAATCTGCAAATCGTTAAAATGGGATCAACATGACTCATGCACATTAATATTGGCTAAAATTTTAATTGATCGTTTTTGCATAATATACACTTTGTCAATATGACAAGAATTATCCCACAATGTAACTGCAGAAGTTAAGTGTAAAAAAAACCCAGAAATAAGTTACTCTTAGGACACTTCTGCTTGCATAGACTTTAAGTTGCCCAAGTAAAAAAAAACTTGAACTGAAGGTTTGCTAAAAAGAATGTTGACATGTGCAAACCATGTTAAGTTTGTGTTAATAAGTAGTTTTACTTAACTGCTGCAGTAAGGAGTGATTTTGAGTTTTATCTTCTTTCAGTTCTTGTTTATTGACAATGAACCAATCACAATCATTTATTGTAGTGCTTTCCAGAAGTTCTATTAAGCTGTTATAATCTTCCTCAGGACAAAGTAAGGTTGTATCATTTGAAAATAAAATACATGTGGTCCTTGACACGTATTGTACTAAATCGTTACTGTATATAAAAAAATGCAGACCTACAATAGACCCTTGCGAAACACCTTAATTAATAGTAAGTGTTTCAAAAGGTTTACCTTTAAAAACCACAAATTCTTGCTTGCTTGTTAGATAAGACAGCCCCAATCCTCTCACACCATAAAGTTCAACTTTTTCAGTAAGTAATCGAAAGGCCTTACTCAGGCCACAGAAAGCGGCAGCTACTTTTTCACCATGTTCAAGTTGTTCAACAACGTTGTCAATAAGAACAGAAACTGCTTCAGATGTAGAGCGTTCGCTCCTAAAGCCAAATTAAGAATCATTGAACAAATTACAGTTTTTAAAGTAGTGGTATAATCTAACTTTTAGAACTTTTTCCAAAATTTTACAAAATAGAAAAGAGAGATATTTCTAATTTAGAATGAAAAATGTAAAGCGCTTCACAATCCGATACATTCTCTTATAAACTCTCGCAAGTTGCTACGAATATAAAAATTGGATACTTATGGTTGAAGTAACAGACCAAATACTACAACAGGGTAAGTTCGTAAATCTTAGTCAATATTGCGTGGAGAAATGGCTCTGAATCTCGTAGGATATAGTTTTGATAAATATTTTTGATCTATTTAATTGTACTAATTGTCTTCAGTGTATTCAGATAGCTCAGAAGTACCCGGTGTCACTTTTTTCTCCAAACGCTGTTTGGTCGCAATACTTTATAATTCAGAAAAGAAGGCAAAAAACTACTAAATATCGTTTTACTCCTATGTCGGGTTAAAAATACTTAAAGCGTTAGGTATATGTGGTCAGTGGTCATTTCAAAAACATTTTTTAATGTAGGTTCCAATGATCATTGCATTGACGTTTTATGCAAATTGTTTCGTTTTCCTTATAGGAATATGCATTTTGTGTATGGTGAAAGCAAGCACCGCAGCTTGTAGATATGTGCATAATTGAACAACAGCAAGCCTTTGTTGCCACAGCACCAAGAGTCATTAATACGATGTTGCTTGGCAACCATGTTCAAAAGCTCTCATTTAGAGGATTTGCTGTCAGCTTTGTTATAAATTTTAGTAAGACCTAATTCAGCACTAGCTAATATTTTCTCTACGAATTTAATGTTTGTTTAGGAAAGTCATGCAAAAAACAACATGACAGACTTAACATTCTATGTAAGTTTTGATGTTTAGGTTTTAATCAATATACAAGCCGAAAAGTAAATGATACTGACATTTCTCTTTAAAGAAAAACGGATTATTTGCCTTCAAGAATAAAAATATAAAAAATACCCAAATTTACAAATGCTCTATATGTTAAACGGAATCCGTCGCTTTTATTATCTTTAAGTAGAACTGTAACTTATGTAAAGGAAGAGGTGAGAAACAAATAACTCGTACTTATTCGACTTCGGCGAACAGTAAATACCTGAGTGAAGTCGCTACGAAGTGAAACTTGGCACTTAAAAAATCGAAAACATCTAGCAAAAAAGCACTTTGTTTAATCAGCGTTCCCGGGCCGAGCTTTCAGCCTAAAAATGTCTAATTTGAAAGTCATCCAGCGACAAAGGTGCGTGCAGCACAGACGTAAAAAATGAGAAAGGGGAAAAGTTTGGAGAAAACGCAAACACATGTATAGGCAAACATTAGTCGAGTTTCCGTTGAGTAATGGACCTTCTCAACAAGTGAATGTCTGCCGAATAAATATCCCTTCAAATCAAGTTCGCAGTCTAATTTTTTAGCTGCTTGCGAACAGCAAGGAAGGAGAACTTTGTGGTGCTCGCAGCAGGGAAATGCCGGAAAATTAGAAGGAAAAGGCACCTGCGTTTGTTGCTTACTTTAAGATCGTTGGTCACGCACGTTGCCACGTAATGAGGGTTATACATTGTTGCACCTGTAAACCCAGCTCCCTTTTTGGCTCTTAGGAAATCAACTCAAACCTGCTGTGGTATTCCTCTTCTTACATTAATATTAATGACGTAAATTTTTTGTCTTAGGCTCACATAAACTAAACGTTAACCTGTGTCAGTAAAGGCCACCAAACTTATTGACTGTCACTAACTTCAGTGCGGGATAAAGAATACTCATTTATAAGTTTCACTTTTTATACTTGGCCCCGATAAAGCTTTATTTCCGAATTATCTTCTTTTTATAGGTAGTCCATGAATTTATGTTCCATTTAAAAAATCTCTTAGATACGACTGAGCTACGAAAATTAAACATCTGATTTTATTTTCAGTCATTACAATTTTTAACTACTTCAGTTATGTTCTAGTTGATTACTGATTAAATACAAAATTCTTGTAAGAATTTCCAAAGCCATACCATGTCATATCTAATACTAGGACACTTAAATTAAAATTAAATTAAAGTGTAACACGTACTTACAAGCTATGCATGGAATTTTTACTTCCCTCGTCTAAAAGACGAACGAAGTAATGTAATCGCGAAAAAATCACCTTTTGAGATTTCTCCAGATCTTCAGGTTTCAGGGTCCCTAGATGACGAAAAACAAGTTTTCTCAATTCCGTCTATCTGTCTGTCTGTCTGTCTGTCTGTCTGTTGGCCGTATAACTCCACAACTATTTGTCGGAGGAAGACAATATTTTGCATACACATTATATATCTACCTGGAATGAAACCGAGAAAATTTTAGACAAATATATGCAGGGTGACCACCTTAAAAAAATCAAATTTTGCTTATTTTTTATTTCACTTAGCAATAAATACAAGTACTAATTTATACATTAGCGCAGGCTTTATTCTTACCAAAAATGGGCCTCAATAGATACAGAATAAATGTTGTACGATACAAAAAGCAAAAAGGCGCAACAAATTGGTGCTCCGTAGCTCAGGTAGAAATAGCCCGTTCCCTTGAATATCCTTCAAAACATTGGAACTGCATACGCGGTCCGCCTGCCGTTCGAATTCGACCACCGGTAACGTTTTTTTTAATTTGAAAATCTATTTAATTTTTTAGAAACGTGAAGATATTTTTACCCCTAACTTAATTTGATTTTTAAAATTATTTATTTTATTTATTTATTTTTATATTTCGCACTCAGCCAACAGCTGTTAGGCCAATTATAGTGTCACAATCTCGACGAGGGAAGTTCTGGGTAAAGCCTTTGACACATGTTTTTAATTGTATCACATTCTCTCCTTTAAAATGGCTAATAAAGTGGGAAATTACTCAAAGCCGCATATTATTCTGATTTAAACATATACGTTCTTTGATAAACATTTATTTGCATACTAATCCACTTATATAGACTTTATGCACACCAACAGACCAACAAACAATAAGATCATTGTCAAAGCAGGGAAATACTGTAATAATGCAGTTGAAGAGCTTGCTTCAAAATGTAAAAGTATAGCCTTTGTTGTATTTGTACCTCAATTAGGGTAAGCTTCAATTAGCATATAATGTTAAAACGGAATTTTGTATTCTGTGTTTCTGAATAAATTTTTGAATTCGACAGAATTATAGGTAACTACCGACATCTGCCATATTGCTAAGTATGAGGAACGTTTTAAAATATTCAGATTTTTGAAAAGCTATTTACTACATATATAACAAATAAATAAAGCATAAGTTAATTTAGAAAATATTTGTATAATTCTGAAAGTAAAAGTTACTGTGACGTTATACAGGGTGTTGAAAAAGTCGCGCAATCGAAGAGTATCATGATGTTCTTCATGGGTAAAGTAACAAAAAAGTTAACACAATTTTTTTTATTCCGACAACCGTTTCAGAGATAATGCTGGTTTTAAGTTTTAAGAAAATATGGCAACACTGTACAAAGGAGTTAAGTGCCAACATGCATGCATTACAAAAAAGTGACCTGCGTCTAGATTCCGATTTTTTATGTTTGTTGTGTGCTTTATAAGTTTAAATTAAGCAATGGTAGTTTATAATATGAAAAGTTGTTTATTTTGAATTTTCAACAGAAGTAATAATTATAAGGTTTATTAATAGCAAAAAGGCTGTTGAATTAAGTACATAAGCAAAAAACAAATACGAACAAACAATAATAAATAAGTAAATAAGTAATAGCAAAAGAGAAATTAATTTTTTTAGTTATAACAGATGTTCAAAATTTTGCCCATTAGCATCAATACAAGTACGAGCCCTTCTAATTAAATTTTGCTGCATTCTGTTTAACATTTGTGCATTCACTTCAGCAAATGTTGCACGAATACAATCTTCCAACTGCTGCAAATTATCCACTTCTGTAGCATACACTCTTTCTTTAATAAATCCCCACAGAAAGAAATCTATGGGATTTATATCTGGGGATCTAGCAGGCCATCTAACAGCTGCTCCGCAACCTATCCAACGTCCTGGAAAGTTTTCATTTAACCAGTTTCTCACAGGGAGCCCGAAATGAGCAGGAGCGCCATCCATTTGCAGCCACATATTGCGTCTTAAATTTAATGGCACATCTTCCATTAAATTTAAAAAATCTTCTTGCAAAAATTCTATAAATCTGTTTGCATTGAGTCTAGGTGGAAGAAAATGAGGCCCTATTAACTGATCTCCTATTATACCAGCCCACACATTTAGCTGAAAACGTTGTTGAAAAGCGCGTCTTCTGACAGCATGCGGATTTTCTATTTCTATTTCTTCTGTTAAACACGCCATCCCGAGGGAAAGTCGCCTCGTCAGACCATAAAGTATGGGTAACAAATTGTGGATCTTCATCATGTTGTTGTGATAACCACTGACAATACTGATGCCTTGGACCTGCATCACCTGGGAGAAGACTCTGAACTAGGGAATAATGAAATGGATGATAATGTTCTTCTTGTAGAATATCGTGTACAGTATGAATATCAACTGCAAATTCTCTAGCCAAACCTCTCATACTTCGACCAGGGTTATTCTTTATTTCAGTCAAAACGTTTTCTTCAAGTTATGGAGTTCTAATATTGCGTTGACTACCAAGGTTTACCTGAATAGGATTTACTTGCCCTGTTTCTCTAACACGCTGTTCTACACTTCTTATAACATTTCCATGAGGATGACGTCTATTTGGAAAACGTTCTGCATAATTACGAGCTGCAACAACTGCTGCACCATTCGCTTGTCCCAAACACATCAGCATATCAAAATATTCATTATTTGTATATTCCATTACTACACGTTTGAAATAATGTACTAAAATTCGTGGTACTGTCAGAATTTGATATTTTGACAAAACATTGTTTTTTATTGAAATATGGTGACTAGTTTATTGTGCTTAAATACATACAAATATTGCAGGATCGGTAATTTTGTATTTTCAACAATATTTTGTTCTTTGAGGATGTCTAATAAAACTGTTATTCATTACTATACTAACCGGAAATTGTTGATAGAGATTAACGATTTTATTTTGTTAGGAAAAATTGTTAATACAATTAATATCATAGCTGTAGAACAGTTTTTAATTTTGGTAGAAGGAATTTTGTATCTTCCGACATAAGCATAGCAGCAAACTTTTAAAAACGGATTTATGATACTTATTTGATGTCAATTACGGTAGTACTATACGGTTGCGGCTCTTTTTCAACACCCTGTATACATCTAAAATACAGCAATTGAGTGTTTGTACATTCACTTCTCTGAAACATTTCTGTGGCATTTTATAATTCATGATATTTATTCTTCTAGTTTTAGCAGGATAATAATTTCGGAATGCTTTTGAAAATACTAGTGATATCAATATGTTTAAGTTGATTCACTTATATGATGAGTGTATTTAATTTAATTAATTCTGAATATTTAATTATAGGAGAAACATATATGGGCACACACGGCAAGGTAAGAAACTATAATGAAGCAAGGATATTGAAATTATGCATGGGAAATTATTTAATAGTGACAAACTGCTCAGTGCGCTGTGTCTCCGTCACCTGTAAACTGCGAATCTTTTGTGTATTTTTGCAAGCGTCGCCGGAAGTAGTTTGAAGAAGCTGAAAATATATTAAGTGCGACACTCACGGTCAAAAGAAGCGGCATTCGTGGTGTGACACTTAAAGCAACATGTTACTCTTTCACGCCGCCAATTTGGGCCAATGTCCAAAAAGTACACTTAATGCGGGTCTTTGAAAACACGCCACTACTTCAGGAGTTTAGAGTTGTATCGAAACCATCGTGCTCTTAAGACAGTAACTTAAAATACTAGCTGCAAGCAACCCGACCCTACGGCACCTTGCTTTGTACCATACAACTTTAATTTTTGGCACCTTGAAGGACATGGATTCGTCATCTTCTTGTTTGCAAACTGTGAAATTAAGGAATTGCATCACATTGCATCATCCTGCGTACCAAACTAGGACATGTTTTTGAGCTCGGCCTAAAGCCATCGTGGTGACTTTTGACGTCCAGCGTCAACTTGCCGTTTGAGTATCGGATTACCTAGCAAGATTAGTTTCACACAGTTGCATGTTCGCGTAGAAAGGACAGTTATTTCGGTTTATTTTTAATATTGTTGAAATATACTTGTATGTCAGTCGTACCTATTCTTGTTTTGTTTACCGCACAAACGTTTATAGCATTTAGCAAACGCTCGTAATTTTTATATTATTAGTCGACACCGTTTTGTGAAATTGCCACTTATTTTGCTTTATTGTTTTATTTGTGAGTATTTAAAGCCAATATACGTATTCGTGTTCACTGATTGTGAGCATATTGACGGTTATTTGAGTAGAATTTTGGAGCATATCTTTTCAGTGATTTGAGCTATTTTGGCTCAAAATTGCGAAGCTTTGTTGCAATGAGTATCCGTAACTTGATTGGAGAAAAAAAGGTAAGAAATCTCTTGCTGTAAACTGAGCTAGTAGACAACCACAAGGCAATTAATCTATAATAGTTACTTACAATATAAGTGCCTAGTTTTTAATCACGAGTGGGGCAAAGTTTATAGCCCCACGAGTGACTAAAATCCTTTACGCATGTGTATGTTTCAATATTTATCTACAATAAATATTTTAAAAAAATGTTTAAATTTAAATTAGAATTATTACATAAAATAACAGGTTTGCCTGCACATAAAAAACTTCACCCTAACAACCGGCCGTAGTTTTGCATGGTTGAAAATGTTAACCGCGTTGCTCTGACTACGTTACTAATGAAATCATATTAGTACACAGTCGTTTTACAAGCTTAAAAACTGACAACCAAAGTCAAGTGTAAACATTGTCTCAGATAAAAATGTTTTAAAAGATCTGTAAAGAATTTTACTCAGAACTTCTTTCGCAAGTGGAAGTTGTGACACTAAATATTCTGAAAAAGCAAAGTCAACTAGGGGTAAACATATTTAACTCTTCCTAATAAAACAATGACATGAAGTACTTAGTAATGCAAATTACATCAACTTGAAAATAAAAATATTGCGAACGGGATTCGAAGTGAGCGACATCAGCGCCTGCGGAAGGGATTCCAACAGGAAGCAAGCAGGACCCGCGCACCCATCATTCCCATTGTACCACGCGGGCCTTGTCGGACCTCTACGATGCAGCAACATTAAACACAACGCACTTATTAGTTGCCCCTTTTTGTCTCCTATATCTGTAGATTCCATATTTATCAAAAGTAAATCTTGAGCTATGTGAAAATGATTACTTTTATCTGTTCCTGGGTTAAAGCAAAAATAAACAAATTTTATTTTTTAGTGCCCACCCTGTATATATTAGACCGAATTTTGATCGGAGTTATATCAGGCAGACATATAATTCGCTTGCAATATATCGTCTTCCTCCAATAAATATTTTTTGAGTTATACCGGCAACAGACAGACGTGAAGATCTAAAAATCTCGTAAGGTGATTTTTCGCGATTGCAATACTTTCTTTGTCTTTTAAACAAGGGAAGTAAAAATCTTTATGTTATATTTTTGAGGATTTAGCGAGGATTTATTAACCTTCAAACTAGCTAAACTGACAAGACTATAATTACAAATTGGTAAGGCTGCAGTGTTTCTATGGTTATGACACTTTTTAAATCGGCAATGAAAACGCCGAAATTGTTATTAAAATACGATAAATTGCAGTGAAGTAATCCATTGTTTTATGAGCTTGTGTAGTTGGCGAGGTGACAGAAAACGTCAAGATAATCTACAAAAGTTTTTTTTTAAGTTTATGTAGTTTATTTTCCTCTGCCATACGGGCCTCGGCAATTAAATTCCACATCCGTGATACAAACTTAAACAACCGCTAAATACGTGTTTCGACAGGTAAGTTGTCATCGTCAGTAGCCTTAGAGAGAAACTAACACGACAAAGTTGGCTACTGGCGATGGCAGCTTGGCTGTCAAAATACGTATTTAGCGGTTGTCTGGTTAAGGGCTTTTAAAGAATTGTGTCAGATTCAAACCACAGGCCCAAGCTGTGTTTTATTCAATGCCTTGGTATACAAATAACTATTATCACACTTTTATGCCACTTATTGCTGGCACTGTTGTCGTTACTTGACAAAATGATTTATAAGTCGTTTTATTTGTATAATTGGCTTTTAGTGTGTAATGTTTTCCATCATAAAATTGACTATTAATGACATTAATTAAACTGTAGAATATTTAAAAAAAATAGAACTATTTTTTTTTAATAATTGTATTTCCTTAGGAAGTTTCCTTTAAGACTGGGACATGGATTTCATCAGCCATTTTTGTAGAACTCTGTATAATTTAAGGTTGATTTGTTTGACAAGTACAAGTATGTTCTTAAAATGTCAATTTTGTTATATACTAATTTATTAAATATTATTTTTTCCTTGCGTTATTGTTTTAGCTAAAGCTGAAATAAACTACTAAAAGATCTATGACTTAATACCTCAATTATACAAAAAGTTCAAATGTACTAAGTGAACATGTACCATTTTAACAGCCTGAAGTGCTTTGCGGCATATTTGTGGCAATGTTAATATTTTAAATTTCATCTAGCATTCGCCACGGAATCAAACAATTTAATTTAAAAATTCGTGCATATTTAAGCGCAAACGCGGAACCGAAAAATAAACCCGCGCAAGTAAATTTCGCTCATGAACTTGGATGCCTATAATTTAAAAGCCGGAATCCAAATTGAAAATAAATTCCCTGTCACGGTATTGCTACTTAGAAGCCGTGTAGTGCGGCCACTAATTTAAAATCGATATTGCAATAAATACAGGTTAGAGAAACGATCATTTATACGCACCCCGACAATTCCACCGATTCATGCTTAAACATTATTAATGCTGTCGCCCTGCCATAAAGTATAACCTTAGATTAAAATACTTTCTTCTTTTATTAAACGTCAGATGCGCTACGTCACGACGACGCTAGACTTATAATGAGAAAATAATTCACTAACAAGGTAAGATAAATTAACCAGTAATCGCCAAAATTACGCGATAATGGAAGCTGAAAATGTACTCCACACCGTCACCTGTCCTGCTACATTTATTGATTTCGTTTTACACATCAACTGACAATTATATCGCGCCAATTATTTTCGCCTTTGACGGAATTAATTGGCGAAATATTAACTTTGCGCCACTTAAAATTCGAAAACGAAATTGAATTGCTTCATCCCAGGGACGCTCTGCTCTGCATTTCGACTATAACGGAGGAAATGTAAGCTGATCGCTCCAGTTTTGTCTAACTGATTTAATATTAACGTGTATCTGAGCCTGAGTACAATTATTATTTGTCTAACCCGATTGTAGCAGTGTCGCTTTGATTTCGAGGCAAATCTCTGCTGAGCATTTCGGAACACACACGCATGGTGATTAAGCGTAAGGAATGATGATAACCAAATATAAAGCTCAGTTTATGGCTGATTGGATACGATAGTTTCACAAATAAGAGCACGTAGCGCAGAATTCAAATTCCTATTTATTTAATGCAATAATCGTGTTAGTAACATTAATAGCTAATTTTTTAGTATTTATCTGTCCCTGTTCAAACATCACAGTCGCTGAAAGCAGCGATTCCAAACGAAATCAAAAGTGAACTCAAATTGCCAAACCCTAGAAGAGCATCCGGTGTCGATCGTATAACAGCTTAAATGTTAAAAGAATCGCCACGAAAAGGGGTTGCCCTCCTGATGTACAATTGTCC
>OW679198.1:92299540-92457349 GCA_940337035.1 Agriotes lineatus
TTTTTAGTACGCTAATTACGTCAGTTGACGTAATTTTAAAGTAATTGGTTTTCAACACTTCCCTGGAAAGAGTGAATAAGGTGATGGCATAAAAAATATATAATCCAAAAATAAACATTCTTTATTGAGAAACTAAAGAAACATAAGAATACATATATTTACGTTTACTATTATTTAAGGGTCCATTTGGTAATTGTGAGCAAGATCTCTAAGATAATCAACAATACTTCTGTTTCTAAAACCTTGAACAATAGTCTTTATATTTTGGTCGGCTCGTAAATACTTTATATAACGATTAGTTATTTACAATGTGTATATGGATAGTTTAACGTGGTGAAATTGTATGATGTGTATAATTACACCACGTTAAATTATCCATATACAAAATTTAAATAACTCACTTTTCATAAACGATACAATGTGAAATTTGTAAAACTTTAACACTGAAGAAGGCTCGTAAAAAAGCCGAATATATTGTAATGATATAAACAGGGGAATAAAAATTAATTTTAAAATATGATTAAGAGATTGCAATAGTTAAATATATTCAGGATCAATTTAAATATGAATTGGGAATATGAATAATTAGTATGCAATTAGAAAAGAAAATAGAATTTATAATTGAATAAAATATGGCTAATTGAAAAACAGATGGATTCAAATATAATGTAATATTTAAAAAAATAAGGTTTGAAGGTAATGACAAATACTTGAAATAATATATTATAAATAGTAGGTAGAAATCAAAAATAAGGATATAGTGTTAAAAGTAGAAAATGATATTGTTAAGGACTTTCTCCTTTGATTATTAAGATAACAAATTTTTTTAAATGTGGCTGTAATTCATTTGGTGTAATAGAAAAGTATAAAATAAACCTTATTATAAAATTAATATGTTTGGAGATTAAGAAGGGTTATTTGCAAGACTAATTTTGTATGGTGATATGAAAATGAAAGAAGAAGAAGAGATAAACTAAGAAAGCGTGCAAGTATGTGGTAAAAAACTAAACTGGGAGCAGAATTAATCTACAAAGAGAAAATTACATAGTGAAGTTTATTGGAGAATTACATTTGACCTTGTTTATCAATTGACTTGGATTACGTCGAACTGTTGGTGCTAGGAGAGAATTCCAAGTAAGGACCATTGGTAGAGCAAGCACGTTTGATTGATTTGGCGGATGCAGTGTTGGAGTTAGGTAGCTGCAGCTAGGGTGTATTTGGTTCCATGCTGTGTAGGAGTTTACGTCCCTGATTCTGGTCTGTTTGGACAACTTGTCTGTCATTGGAGCTGTTTGCTGTGTTTGGGAACTGAAGCGGTTGTGATAGTAGGCAGAGTAGAGAAGATTGGTTGACATCCAGGACATTGATAAGTTCCAGTTAAAGGTGGGTTAGTATAGATATTTGGGTAAGCACTAAAAAAAAATAAAGACCTGAAAGGTGAATTTATTATTAAATAATTACTTATTGTTTGATATTGTTGTGTGACTAATGAAACGATCTGGTATTTCTCATTTTATTTTCAATTTTGTTTGACATATCATTGGCAGACGTTATTTTTGACTTAAAATTAAAATCAGAACATCAGATTTCAGAATAAGCAATTTAGATAAAAGGAATCCACCCCTGATTTTCAGGAGCTAGCACAAAGAATAATGATTAACATTCAAATAATAAACAGGGCAATTTAAATTGATAAAAAAAATAATTCATAAACATATAATAATAGGTTACAAGAAGTAAGATTAATGGCGCGATATGTAAAGTCGTAGCAATATATTGTTTATGAACGTTTGAATTTTTCTTCAACATTAATGACCGCAATAATTATCTAACAAAAAATTTTAAAAGCAAAAACAATGTGAGTTTCTTTCATTTGGCGCCTAACTGTCCCCGCGCATAAAGTTGCGGCGCCTAAACGTCCACGCGCCTAACAGCTTCCGCGTCTAAAGCTCTGGCGCCTAAAAGTGTGCGCCTAAAGATGCGCGCCTATAGAATCGCGCCTAGTCGTCCTAGACCGTCTGAAATGAATGCCACCATTGTTGCCTCCACTATAGTTTTCCAATCCAGTAGTGGCAACTGTGGGGCTTAATGCCCATATCTCTTCAAAGAAAGGTGGCTGATGCCCTGGGAGTAGAGATCTAATAGCAAGGCCGACGACTGCAGGCAGAAGATATCAAACAGTTAGAACTTAGTCTGAAGTTAGAACGAATGAAAAACAAATTTGAAAGTTAAAGAGGTCAATTCTAGAAGAAAGTTAAAAGCTCTTGTTGAAAAATACTACCTGATATTCTAGGTAATAGTACAAGGATCTAGATTGATACAATGGAGATAGAGAGTTCCACGTAGCCATTATACTAGTGGAAAAAAATAGCAGAAATATCCAATCTAATAATGGCGTAGCTACGTTTGCAACAAAAATAAAGTTATATTTTGCTATGAACATATTTTAAGCCTCTATGATTATAATAGCAACTTATAACATTTCAACCATATCAAATATTATTTTATAAAATGTTTCAGAAATGTAGTAGTTTAATTTTCTAAATAGTATATGATAGCATTGGCCTTGATAATATTAAAAATATTGTTAGCCTTGACTTGAATCAAATATAATCAGAGTAGGCCTGGAAATAATGTAAAAATATGTAAGATAGAAGACAAACAGTTGAGGAAGGAAGCCAACCTGTGACGTGGTGTTAATTTGACTTTCTCAATAAATAATTGTTAGTTTGTGAATAAATACCCTTCTCCGAAATCCGTGAGTTTTAAAATTGGTTGTGTATCTATGGGGTGTACTGTAGTGGGTTGCAATAACCCGTACCACATCTGTAGAAGTTTTAGAAGGTGTTTATTTTGTGCATCGAGTGTTGGCTAGATTAGGGCAGAGTAATTGGAGCCTTGTGAGCTGGAGGTAGACAGCGATCTTCATGAAGAGCAGTTGGAGTCTAGGTGTTAGACAGCGGCTGAATTGCATGTGCACTTCCGGCAGAAGCGTCCGTTGAGTGTTTTTTGTTTGTGACGTGTATTTACTTACTGCATTTTTTATCACCTAGGCAACGCTTGAATTACGTAATCACAGATAATTGTCGTTTAATATCGATCTTGTTTTGTGAATTGTGACGCTGAACGGTTGAATCGGCATATTTCAATGAATTTCACATTGGTTAAATAATATCCTGTAATAGTAGTGATCCCAATAATTAAACCACCATTATACAAAGCGTTGACAATTAAATTATTAAAAATAGTACCACCATATTTGATTTGATAGTAAATGCATTTCTTATAGTTTATACAAATAAAATAATATGCTTTCTCAACTGCGGTACGCGGCTTCTTCATGTAGACATAATATGCATACAAAATATTATTTTCTTCCAACAACTACTGTTTGAGTTATACAGCCAAGAGACAGACAGACGGAATTGAGAAAACCAGTTTTTCATTATCTACGGACCCTGAAAAGTGAAGATCTGAAGAAATCCCAGAAAACGATTTTTTACGATTACATTACCTCCTTTGTTTTTTTAGAGGAGGGAAGTAGAAAGGGAACTGATAAACCTCAGAACACCAAGGTAAATTTAGAAAAACAAGCTTACGATACAAAATAGAGGTATAGCAGAAATCAACGGTAGAGTAACCTATGCACTACGAAAGTTTGCGAATTCTAATATCCAAAATAATGAAGAGAAATCAAATTAGATAAACATACAAAAATTCTGATGTAACAAAGAATGCAGATAGAAAAAATCTGTAAAGGGTTTTATTCAGAACTTCCCTTGCAACTGGACGTTGTGACACTAAACAATTTTAAAAATCATAGAAAAATAGGGGTCAAAACATCTTTGCGTTCGTAATCATACTGAAACAATAAAAGGAAACATTTGGCAATGCAATTTATATAAATTTTTCAAATTAAAAAGGACATTGCCGGCGATGTGATTCGAAATTCAGCGCCTGCGAACGAGCCAGCGAATGCAATTTCAATTATTTGCGCGTAGCCCGAAGTAAAGCACGTGTTCGCTGCTTCGCCCACCAAGGATGCTTACGATCGATGAGATGCGGCTGCCTTAAATAGAACGCGTTTATTGTTATTCTATGTTTTATTTTTTAAATCATTTATTATGTATCCGTTTTCATCAAGGGCAAAGCCTGAAGTGCGTACAAATTGCTACTTTTATCTATTTCTCAGTTAAAGCAGAAATACAAGAATCATATTTTTTTAAGGTGCTCACCCGGTATATAATTTATTTGTTCAAAATTTATTCGGTTTCATGCCAGATAGATATATAATCTGCATGCAAGGTATTGTCTTTCTTTAATACGTAACTAATTTTTAAGTTATACCGCCAACAGACAGACAGACGGAATTGAGAAAAACCTGTTTTTCGTTATCTAGATACCCTAAAACGTGGAGATATAAAGAAATCTCGGAAGGTATACTTCCTTCGTCTTTTACACGAGGGTAGTAACAGAAGGTATTGTGAACGTTCTAAACGTTAGATAGCTAAACAAGAACTTATTGAGAAAGCACCAGGAAAAACATACGAAACTATAACTAGAAAAATATCAAACAATCAATAGTAGAAAACAAGAATATGGATATTTTGTGAAGAATGCTTGTAAATGGAAAGAAGAAAAGTATAATGCTTAAAAGTAATACATATTGTAGCCGTATCATATATTGTGAATTAAACATGTTCACCTGTAATGGAGGCGACATTGATTAAGAGTAGCTAGCATAGAACTTGAAAATTTGTGTTCGGGCTCTTTTAAAGGCAAACACCAGTACCAGTGACCTTTTATATTTGATTGTCTTTTATAGAACTGCTATGATATTTCTGCTTCCGAGTATTGCCATGTAGGGGCACCAAGAGTCCACGCAAATATATTTTTCGAATTCTGTATTTATCATGTTTATACACACCTTGTGTATAAATTACTGTTAAAACTATATGTAGCGCTGTTCTTTGGAGAGTGTTTTTAGACCCAAATATTAATACAAATATGTTGAATTGGTCGTCATGAGCCCTCACGAGGGGTGACTAAAACGCATTTTCTGTTCCGGTAAAATACCTTTTCTGTTCAAAATACGTTCTTATACCATTCAGAAAAGTTGTTTAGAATGTAGAATTATGGTTTCGTATTATATTTTCAAAATAAACCTACAGCAAAATAGTAAATAGATGTTTTCCAAAGTTTATGCCGCACATACATTCGCTTTACTAATGAAAATATTAAAGCGAGCGCTCCTCGTGCCCTGCCTTAGCAGTTCTATGCTTAATGCTCTTAGGGTAAATGGTCATTTATCCCGACACCAGATCGAAATTCCGCTTGTTCGGTGGGGTAGTAACATGTGAGCAAGTATGTTTGAACCTGCCTTTCTTTACAAAATGCATAGATAAAGGACTCTCTTCTTCTTCTACCATAGTTTAATACTTTTCAGATAGTGTGCTCTGTCTATTTGCTAATTTATTGATCTGTTTTTTATTGTTAGTTCTTTCTATTTAATATAGTTAAAGATTCATATCTCTACATTATACCTATAGTTCCATTATGACCGTCAAAAGACGAAGGAGGCATTCTTCAGATCTCCACGTTTCAGGGTCTTAAGATGACGAAAAACAGGTTTTCTCAATTCCGTCTGTCTCTCTATTTATCTGTCTGTCTGTTTGTTTTTCAGTATATCTGTCTGTCTGTCTCTCTGTCTGCGTCTGTATGTCTGTCTGTCTATCTACCTGTCTGCCTGTTACCGATATAACTCAAAACTATTTATTGGAGGAATATTATATTTTGCATGCTTTCCTAGCACGAAACCGAGAATATTTCGGTAAAGTATAGACAGGGTGAGCACCTTAAAAATAAAATTCTGCCTTTTTTTTTGCTGAAGTTTATATCCTTAACGAAAAAGGGCATATTTTGGACCCTACATATACAAGGTGGGCACCTTAAAAGAAGTTTTGTTTATTTTTTCTTTAATTGAGTGGATAAAGGTAATAATTTTCACATAGTTCAGGCTTTACTCTTCACCAAAATGTGTCCCAACAGGTACAGGATAAATTGTGTAAGAGATAAAGAGGGGCAACGAATAAGTGTGTTGTATATAATGGAGCTGCATTGCAGAGATCGGAACAGTCCCGTGCGACAACTGATCGAGAGTTGAAATCTCATTCGCAGATGCTGAATCGCATCACACAACCGGTAAAGTTTTTTATTTAAAACTTGATGTAATTCGCATTACCAAGCCCTTACTTTTATTGTTTCAGTACTATTAGTAACATTAAAACATTTGGACTATTAGTTTCCTTTGATTTTTAAAATTGTTTCGTGTCACAACGTCTACTTGCTAGGGATATATATTTTTAAATCATACTAGCAATTATTATTCAGGATACCTATAAGTCAAATAAGGACTTTAATTTGAACTGTGCTAATGATGTTTGATTTGCAAAAGCACTGATAATGTATTTAATTAGATAATAATACTAAACCACTGATTTAGCTAATAAAGTGATTAAACAGTTATGTAATACAAAAAACTTCAATAATTTAAGTTAATTCAATAAACGCATGCTACGAGTTCACCAGCGCTTACTTTTTAAGATATTTTTCTTTAGAATTATATTAAAAATCTGGTGCAACTAATGAGGACACAAACATATGTTTTTCAAATAATTTAATTTTAAAATAAACATTTTCAAAATTTACTTCTCAGATGATAAAACTTTAATTTTTTAGTCAAACTTTATCAATTGATAATTTAACTATGCAGATAGAGGAATTTCTTTGAGCAAGTTGCTACACATAATGAATTCAATTTTCTGAGCAGAAAACACAGAATTTTTTTCTTTCATTAGAATGGAGAATGCCGACATTGAAAATGGAGGCAGATTTGTCATACCCCAGCACCCATTATAACTTTATTAACACTGAGTCAACTACATGTATTGTTAGTTTGATTACATTATAAATTAGTTCTGTATGGAAAGCGTCTGCACTACAATGCGGTTGTTGACAAAGACAAAATTTCCTTTGTGCAACGTTTAATAACGAATGCTGGTTTTGTTAATGACAAGTTCAATAATGAGAAAATTTAACAATAGCTTCATTATTAGGCTCAGAATTTACCTTCCGAGCCGAGTCCTAAAGGTGGATTTTTAAAAAGCACGTTACAAAATTTAACAAGCAAGTTAAGTGATGTAGCGGCAACAAATAAAATAACTGAGGCCTAACAATTGCAGCTGGGTTTTGACAAAATTCATAACTAGCATTATGTTTAGCCATGTCATTCCGTCACGCAGCAATGGAACGGACGCGGCTTTATTTTTTAACGTACTCCACCCTCGTGTAACATTTTAATGAACAATGGTCTCGAGAGAACATTAAAAAAGTAAAGCCGTATTTTTATCTTTTTGGGACGGTAACTTATTTAACGATTGGAAAAGCGCATTTAAAGCAAGTTACCAGGTTCGCACAAAGGCGGCTTTAACACATACAATAATTACAAGACCCTATTAGGTACCTATACTAAAATATTGGGTGGCGATATGACTATATAGTTTATTCCTTTCGCGAGTCGTTATTCAAAATTGTTTAATACTTTGAAGCAGCCATAAACGTTTGAAAACCTAAAATACAAACAAATAAACAGTATATACTTGTATTCCTGAAGCAAAGGAGGTTATTATATAAATGTAGAGTTTTGTATAAATTCTCTAATTCGCTTTCTAATAAGTTATCTTGAATAGTTGCAACTTGTTAAGAAACTAACTGTTTTAGGCTACTGTCTAAAGATATGTCAGCTATGATACAGTGGGTTGAGCAAAACAGATCTTTACTGGGATGTGAAAATAGAGAGACGCTCAATTTTGCATCAAAATGACATTTTTCTTGTCAATATCTTGGAATAACATAACTCTGTCGCATCTCAATATTCACTGCCTGTTCTCGGTTTTATCAGAACAGTAGGTAGAGTTCTATAATTTAACCCGCAGCAAACCATATAATTTTACCTAATCATTTGCAGATTTACTTCAATTTGTGCCAATAAAATAAATACAGCGAAAATTCATGCTCGACTGTTTTATCAGTTTTCTTTAAACTGTAGGATCCATTTTTAGAAGTCTTTAGTTGCACATATAGTAATTATGTCCAGCTATTTCTTCAGTTTCACGTAAAACTTGTAACTTGTATCCACATCCCTCGCCGGTAATAAATTTTATACTTAAAGCACAAGCCAACTTGTAGTTTTATATGTATTTTTATAAGTATTTTATGTAAGCAAAATTCACAAAGCCGGTTTCGCGTGGTATGTGTATGGTTTTTGCGAGTGCAGCAAGAAACGCACGCTGTCCACGGGAAGAAAAGGTTTTCAACTTATTCAAATTTAACCAAAAAGACGGCAGTCGCACACAGGCGCTGCTGAGGACTGCGTAAAATTGTAGTACGAGAATTTTCTCAGGGCGTTATACTTTAATTAAAAGCGGTTTAAAAGAGCTCTTTAGTTAATAAATGGTGCAAACAGTTATAAATCACAGCAAACATACGTTTATCGGATGTAACGGCGCATACACAATTTTGTGCTATATTCAAACTATCGTTTCGGAGACGCCGATCTGCGCGGCATCAAAAGGCTTTGTCGAGAAATGTAACGTCACTCAGCGAGGTCTCAGGTAGTGTTATCAGGTTTCGTTAAAAGCATTTTAACTTATGCTTTTTTAAACGACAAATATTCCAACTTTATTTTGATACATATTTAATAACGTTTTATTGGTGATTGATAGGTTTAAATACATAGGTGAGTAAATCTAGCTGTCGTACGCAGTTTGTATTAGAATTGAATACTGTGTTTATTTGATTTCTGTCTTCCCTGTTCGAATGCATGTGACTGAGATATTTTTTCAAATGTTTTTATTTGTGGTTTTGTGTCAATTGATTGCTGCAAGCAATTTATTTTCAGTTCGAGACAACACTGCGAGGCGAAGCAAGTTCCTAGTTTGGCAGAAAGTAAGCTTTCACTAGCCACTAACTGAGAGATTAAGATGGTCTTATGTTCACTCAGCTAGCCAAGGGTTAAAAAAGGGAAATAATTATTACAATATTATGGGGTACGAGACGTCTTCTTCAAATTTAACGTAATGTACGAGAGTAAACAAAAACCGCATTACAAACTTTAGCAATAGTAACATCATGTACTAGTTTATGGTTTCTAGATTTTGGTTTAGCAGTAAGGGAATGAGTTTGAATAAACCTGCAGATTACATTCTAATAAGTAAACTAAACTCTATCATAGTTTTCTATCGGTGTTTATGTTTATGAACTGCCGCAAACCTGCTGAAAAACTTTCTGCTCAGTCATAATAACTCCGAACAAGGCTGATGCGATCATCTAAAGCCAAAACCATTTTATACAGTACATGACTGATGAACAAGTAAGGCTGCTAATAGGAAACCCAATTTTGCCCTTTGTTGCCTGGCGATACTTTAAAAGTTTAAAGTACTGATATTTTAAAGCGTTCCAGTATCTTTCTAAATACTTCTTTTGTCGATTTAGCCTGATGGTACACTACAGTACCTATCATTGCATTAATTTTGTATTAATATTTTTTATGTTGCTAGTTTCGATTTTTTCATATTTGACATAAATTGAAAATGGTGTAAGCTGAGACTCGAGATACTGACAGTGAATTTTTATTTGTTGTTGTTACTTTTGTTTTTCTATCAAGGTAAGTGAGTAACTCTGCTACTATATAAAATTTCAAATTTTTGACGTAATAGTTATACTAAAAGGTGCAGTTATTAGGTTATTGGAACTAAATTTAGTTATGGTACTTCTAACAACCGCCAGGCTGGGAGATATACAATTCAAGTTTATTTTCGCTCTTTTAGAAATGAGACATAGATATTTTCGTGAGAAATCTTTAACAGATGAGGAATTATTAAAGAAACCGGAATGAGTAGGTAATTATAGCATACCAGAAGATAGAATACTAGAACGAAGGGGAAACATTATCGAAAAAAAAATAAAAATTTTAGTAGATAGGAACTGGATAAAGCGAGACTACAAGCCACCGAGTCACTTGTGAATGATTTTTTAACGCCCACAAATGCATTTTTAACATTTTTGAAACCACTTCTAGTAAAAATAAGTTTTCAGAGCAGTGTATGTGCTTATTAACGAGAAAAATCACTAAAGCTGTTGATAAAACAATATTTTTTCTTTTTCTTTAGATGAACCCGAATGGGTTACCACGAGCTTCCATCGTGGAAACACTATTGGTCTTCTAGTAAACACTTAGGTGAATATATGAGAATATGATAATTCTGGCGTATCACGTGATAGGTTTGATTTACATATAGACGAAAATTCATCAAAATCAAATATTAACAAGAAGAAGCTACACAAGCTCAGACCCTTGATAACACCGTTACTGGAAAAGTTAAAAGTAGAAAACACATTAGCTTAAGAAATTGTAAGATCTAATAGGAAAGGGCTGCCCAATTCTTTTGACTAAAAATTAAACGTGAGAACTGTGATTACCGATTTTTCAATTCCGATGTATATATTGAACTGCATTCACAACGTGTTGTCTATATTTACTTTTAATAAGTTTTTTTTTTAATTTTATTATTGATTTTTAACACATTGGGCAGTCATAAATTTAATAAGATTCTAGTTGCGATATCTTTAATATACTATGAACATTCAGTTCAAATAATTTTAAACTGTACAATAATAATTAGAATGTCAATAATTCCCATTAGATATTAGCTCCTGAAAATCAGGGGTGGATTCCTTTACATAGTTAAATGATTTCTGAAAAATTGATATCCTTATTTTCCCAATATTATTCGCATAATTCACAATTACATATGTCAACCAAATGTTAAAACAGATTTGAAATTCAAATGACAAATACCAAACTGTTACAATGGTACACAACAATATTTAATCAGTAAGAAATTCATTCATAAATAGTTCACTTTTTTTATTGTTTTTATTTTCTTTTATAGTTATGACTTTTATAAGAAATTACCCTCTCTGATGACTAATCAATTTTCTCCAGCAACTTCACGCAATGAATGGTCCACAGATAAACAAGACGTCCTAACCGTCAAACATCAGCTGTTCAACCATTTTCTACAGCACGCAGCCAACAGACCAAACTTGCAGACAGCTACCTACACTACTGCATTCACCAAGCTCCAAGAATGTGCCTCCTTTACCCTAGTGTTCCTCCTCTGGATTGTCCTGTAGTACCAGATAGTTTGACGTAATGCAATTTGATTAATGTATTCCGTCAAATGGACTTTTCAAATAAACTTGACCCATTATTATCATCCAATGATTCGCTTTTGTAGAGTACTTCTGCTATCCATTAGTTTTTACCTCATATTGGCTAGCTTATTCTTGTTTATATTAAATTTACATATTACTTTACCTCGCAGATTCTACTTATTCTCTTTTTTATAATTCAAAACATTTTTATTATAAAAACAGGGCTATTTTCAAAATTTTTAATTACACCAAAATCTTTTGCTACATTTTTTAAGTTTATTATCAAATCCCTGAATATACACTCTAGTTTTTAATATACGTATTTGATATAAACCTACAAAATTTCTATTTTATTTCATTTGTGTATTTGTCATTCGCTTCAAACTGCAATTTTTATAATGTTATCTTATCGAATCCATCTGTTTTTCAAATGGCTATTTTCTATTCAATTAAAAATTCTCTTTCACTTTGTAATAACATCCTAACCATTTACCTTCCCACCTTATACCTGAATAAATCCAACTTATTTTTAACCATTGTAATCCCTTAATATTTTCTAAATTTGCTTCTGACACACACATGGTTGTATATCATTACAATAGGTAAAAATGGATGAATGGTTAAAGAAGACAGAAGGATAGCAGCTACAAGCAAGTTAAATGCCCTACTATAGTACAACATCCAGCACATGGGAGGTGTTGATTACTCCGATTAACTACGAACACCATACGGCTTATCACGGAGATCCTAAAACGGTGGCGTCGATTATTTTAGGGGATGTTTGATATTTTTTTGTAAATACATTTTAGTAATTTTCGGCTATTCAAATATATGTTTCTATTAGACTTTATGAGGTATGTAGTTCAGGAACTAACAGTGTTGGGTAAACATGTAAGACAAACAAATTTTGTAAAAGGCTTTACCCACAACTTCCCTCGTCGACATTGTGACACTAAATAATTTTCAAAATCAAATTAAGTTAGGAGTAAAAATATCTTCACCGTTCTAATAAATTAAATAAATTTTCAAATAAAAAACACGTTACCGGTGGTCGAATTCGAAGGGCAAGCGGACCGCGTATTTTGTCCCAACGATTTGTGGGATATTGCAAGGGAACGGGCTATTTCTACTTGAGTTACGGAGCACCGATCCTTCGAATTCCTGCGTTGCAGCTATATTAAGTAACGCACTAATTTGTTGCTCCTTTTTGTATCGTACAACATTATTTATTCTGTATCTATTGAGGGCCATTTTTGCTAAGAATAAAGCCTGCGCTATGTACAAATTATTACTTGTATTTATTGCTAAGGTAAATCAAAAAGAAATAAAATTTTATCGTTTAAGGGGCTCACCCTGTATATATTTGTCTGAATTTTTTTCGGTTCGTGCCAGCTACATATATAATGTGTATGCAAAATATTGTATTCCTCCGACAAACAGTTTTTGATTTATACCGTCAACAGACAGGCAGACGCAATTGAGAAAACCTGTTTTTCGTCATCTAGAGACCCTAAAACGTGAAGATCTGGAGAAATCTCGAAAGGTGATTTTTTCGAGAACAATACTTGCTTCGTTTTTTAGACGAGGGAAGTAAAAAGAAGAATGCTAGTGGTACCTTTACTAATAAAAGAAGAAAATGAAACTATTCTGTTTCAAATGACCCAAGACTATCAAATAAGGGTTCATAGAAACCCGTAGTCGCTATGAAGTATGTAGTTAAAAAACTATTTAATCAGGACCATATACCATTTGCTGATCATGTAAAGTGTTTGTGTGTTGCAAGTCGAATAAAAATAGTTTCGTGAAATAGATATTCAGTAAAATAAAACTGACATTTATAGGTAATGAATAAGTTATAAGAAGACCAAGTCAGTCTAATCAAAGTTCAAAAAGTCAAAATTTATATGAAGTAAAAACTTAACCCGGTTTTATTTACATGCAGCTAATTCAGGACAGAAAAGATTTTTTTTGCTATTTAGCCAACAATCGGTTAGCATGACCACGCTAATAGCTATGATAATAAACCAAATAAAAACAAATGTATAGTTTCTGAATAATCTGTAATAAGACATAACGATTTCAGCAACAATTCAGTATAAATGTTTGGAGTGGATTGTACAATAACGCTGTCCCTAGTCAAAGATGTAATTAGCTCTTGGAGAAGACATTTTAAGCATGCCGAGCTTAATGTAATGCAAAATATGTGTCTTCAACATGGAGGGGCTCCTGCTCATCGGTTCCATACCCAATTCGGAAACAAATTGTTCGGGTATCATGGCTACCCCAGTCACCCGATATAAACCTTGAAACGGAAATGTGGCCTTCCTCACATAGGTAATTTATTTAAATTATAACCAGTTTGGACAGTTTTACATTTTAATATTTTAATTTGAATGCCAACATACATACATCCGGCCAAATTACGCCACTGTTTTGCTTCTGCAGTGGTTTCTGTTATGCATATTGATTGAAGTTGGTTTCAACAACCGATTTTTTGACTAGCTTCATGTTTTTGCCAGTGTGACACTTCATATTCACAACTTGAGTTAAATGAAGAATTCTGTGTATACTGAGCTGGCTAAGTAAACAAACAGGGCATAAAGTAAAGTCGTAAAAGCCGCATTCCAACCTTCGACGAAATAAATAACAATGAATTGATGTAAATGATTCTAAAATAATGTAAATTTATCTCGCATTAAGTTAAGCATAATTCGCCGGTGTTAATAATATCAATTGTTGGCAATAGAAATGTCGAAACAAAAACAAGTTAAAATAATACCATTTATCATTTTAACAACAGGTATTATACAAAATTCTTTCACAAAACACCTAACAGCATTAAACCTAAATCGCAACCTTCATACACAAATTTAAAAATCAAGTATATTACATACATGCAATATCGTAAGAAAGTTCTTGAATTAAAAATTATAACAAAATCTAATTAGACCTGGTCGAATACCCGTCAACATTTCCAAAAAAAAAAAAACACATGACAATAGTAATAATAATTATAAATAATCTTTATTTCTCTTTTTCCAACACTAACTTAAAGATAAAATGTTTTAACTCCTAAATAAAAACAAATTGAACACTTTCCTGGATCTGCATCTACTTTCATATGTCAAAATCAAAGTTAGTGGAACATCCTTTATCTGCTCAAAAATGTTATAATATTTTTTTAATGTAAGTAAAACGGTAAGTTGTATTAGAAAAATGATTAACATACATATAATAAAATTCTGTCTCTCTCTCCTTTTTGATACATAAAAAGTGTGTGATTTCATTAATGAGTATAGTGTGCTATGCGATTTCAAATTGCTTTTTTGCGCTTCTTGTATTACCTGTTTGATCCACACATCGTGATGACAAGCATCTTAAATGAGATAATATTATTGTCTCATTTCTGAGAGAAATCTTAGTTATATTTAGTTATAATATTCAAACATTAGTCTTGTACAGTCCCAACATTTATTTTATTATTATCTCTTAGCGACATAGTTAGCAAACGGAAATACACTTCAACAATCCTTAATTTAGTGTGCTTGCTAATTACTCGATCTCTACAAATAGGATTTAATTTGGTTAAAGCAGATCTCGCGAGAGTAATCCTCCTCCGTGTTTCTAGTGAACTCCCTCCTTCATTCGTAACTGTGGATCCAAAATATTCAAATTGATTTACAGTTTTAAAACCAGCTATATTATCATTAGAGGAAGGCTGTTATTGGTTCGATCTGTTATCAGACTTTAGTTTTAGGATTTTTAATTCTAAGTATGATTTGACTAAGCAATATTGGAGAGAGTATGCAGCCTTGTCTTAGGCCTTTGAATATAATATATTAATTTAGGATATTAATATAATAATTAAATGTAGTTTTAAAAAAATATTTTTTAGACGGATACTTTAGAATTATTTTTGCTTTTAAATATAAAAGGTTCCTAAAATGAGTAAACATGGCTGAATCACAGATTCCTGAGTCCAACGTAAGACAATTTAATTGAACTTACTCATAACGAAATACACTTTGCTAAATTAGTAATCTGTTCTAAGTTTTTAACAAGATAATTTTGCTTATAACAGTGTAGTGGATGAAATATGGGTGTCACAGCGAAGATCAGACACTAATTCTTTAACGACAGGACCGATATATATGTAAGTACCAATTACATTATCTTGTTTTCTAAAATTAATGCGTTATAGCTAAAACAATGATCAAATACCTTTTGCGTTACTTTATTCCATTTTATTGTTTTTTTTAATCTCATGGTTTTTGTTTACTGTTTGCCTTTAAACATTTTGATAACATATTGTATAACATGCAAGCTATTTTAAACGTGACCCTTACTTTTACTAATCATGCATTCTGTGTCATTTAAAAACAGAAACCTGCGGCTTTGATTTTACATCACGAGAAAAACATTGTTATTTTATATATCGCTTGTTAATAGTTTTCCAATGATGATGAAATATTAGTACAGATTTACACTAATATCAAAATTATATCGATACTAGTTGATACGTAGAGGGGTGTAAAGAAGTACATAGAATGGATAGACAAAATAAAAAATAACTAACAATTTATTTCTCAACATTTAGGGCAGGTAAGGTCAATCTTAGTTAAGTAAGTTAGATTGTGTTAACTAGATAATGTGCCAATGATTTTATGACATATGCTCCCCTCCCCTTTCTATTATAACACGTGATTATAAAAAAGTTAATGAAAGTCATTTTACACAAAAATGACGTAGGTCTCAGCTTGCATTTGAAACATTTGACCTACTTAATGTTGCATCTACTGCAAACCCTGACGTAATATATGAAATTAAAGGGCTTGCCTGGTGAACGGTTTGGGGCATGTCAAATTAAGGTAACGTAAATAGACAGTTGCATTAATCAAAGTGACCTACTTTATGAATCAATATTGCACATACTGCTTATGTCTTTTTTCTTCCTTAGCCCTCTTCGATAAACATTTCACATGCTATTTATTTTAATCGCAGAGACTGCTGGCCGATATTGAAATTTAATTTCCTCTATAATAATAATAATAATAATCATGTTTATTCCACTTCGCAATACAAAGAACATTAAATATATAATATAAATCCACGAAGCGGAAAAGGGACTCGAGCAGCCACTGAAACAAGTGCGTGACTGATCTTCTACTACCCCCAAAGTTGTAATTTAGAATAATATTCCTGTTATTATGTCTAACCAACATTTAATAAATGTATTAAAAGAAAAAAAAAGAATCTGTAAATTTAGTGACGCCACCTACCCATCCTCTTCCAATAAAAACTGCTTATATAAATTCTTAAAGTTAGTTCAGATGTATTTGTGATATTTTCAGGGAAATTATTGTAAGTCAAGCAAATGTTATATGTAAAACATCTCTCAAATGAAGAGGTTCTATGATGGGGTGTCGTTAACAGTCCCTTGTGCCGTAAGTTTAAATTATGAACATCTGTACGGTATGTAATTTTTCTTGTTAAATATTTAGGTGATGTATTTGCTATTATTCTATAATATAATACAGCATTATGCAATTTTCTGCGACTGTACATGTTAAGCCATCCCGTTTGTTTTAACTTGTGTGACATATGTTCCTAATGCCGTGTATCAAACGCAAACAGTTATTTTGAACTAATTGAATTCTTTTAGAGATCAATACAGTGAGTATGCATACGAGTATAAAGCATCTGCATAGCTGAATTGCGATAACAGCAGTAAGTCGCACAACATTGTTTTAACAGTTTTATTTAGATATCGTTCACCTGAGTATATCAGCTTTAAGCTCGAGTATGCTCTCCCTATGCAGGTATTAATGTGAGTCTTAAATCTTAAATCTTAAGCTAGCATCAAGCACCGAGACTCTTTAGCTCATCCTTCAGGAGGAGTAGGTTGTCGTCTAAATACAATTTTATTTTATCTGCTACTAAAGCTCTCTCTGTCAGTCTACTGAACAGCGTTACATTAGATTTAGTAGGATTTATATGAAGTGAATGTTTATTACATATTTTTATGAAGTTGTTTAAATTACTTTGTATATTATTTAATGTAGTATCCAAATCGTTCGAACGAAAAGACACATAAAGCTGTGTATCATCAGCATATAAGTGATAGTGACAGTGCTGAAGGCAATTGCCTAATACATGACACGTGTAAATAGTAAACCAAATTGGTCCTAAAATAGATCCTTGCGGGACACCTGTATTAATTTCAACAGATTCCGATATATTTCCGTTGAGAAACACCCTTTGTGAACGGTCCAATAAATATGTACGCAATAATTCAACAGCAGTGTTATCGAGTCCGATAAAATGTAGAATTGCTTCTAAAACTGAATGATCGAGAGTATCAAAGTCTTTACTGAATTCTAAAATTAATAATGTAAGTTTTCTCAATAATTTAATATACAATATTAATTCATGCTGTTGTACAACTATGATCAGGTCTAAAACGTGACTGACATTCAGGGAGAATATTATGCCGATTTAGATGTTCCCAAATCTGAAAAGCCATGACCTTTTCAATAATTTTTGAGAATGCAGGGAGGATGCTTATGGGGCGCAAATCCGAATATTCTCTTGGGCGACTCAATTTAGGCAACGGTACCACCTTAGATTGCTTCCATATTTGTGGGAACACTGAATTTTCAATACAAACGTTTATTACATGTGTCACAATAGGAACAGTATAATTTTAGCATCTCAATAGAGATGTCTTCTGATCCATAAGCTTTAGACTTCATGCTGTTAATAATTTTGAGTATCATTTTCACTGAAATTTGAACAAGTTTGTTAGCTATATTTATCTATATTTTCCTTTACCTACCTTTAGGTCATCGCTATATCTCTTAGTTAACAATCGATCACTATAAGAGTATATTTGAGGCCCGTCTCTAGCATCAGTGAAGACGTCGCGGATTCTAGTTTATGATGTTGATAATTGGCGCCAACAAGTTAAACTCAAATATACTGATATAAGCCAAGAAACTTGTAACTTCACTTTCTATCAACTAATAACAATACGATTATTGAACTCCCTATCAAAATGAAAGAAAGCAATACTTGTAGCTAGTTTTATTACTACTAGAACATTATTACCATTGATCAGACAATTAGCATCTTTAATATTACAACCTAACGCAGGGTACCCCAAATAGCTTAACTTAAACCGCTCGTAAGTTTAATGGTTACACAGTTTTTATATGCAAAAATATCATCAGATTCTAGCTAAAACACTTATCTTTGTGCCGATATACTCGCAGACATTTAATACGTCCCGTTACTCCTATCACATGTCAGCTTGACAGGCCCCAACCTCGGCTGTCATTCGCTACACATCGACCCCCAAGACTGCGGTTGATTCTCCGTAGATTATCTTTCCAAGATTTTCCGCCTAATAGTTGTTGCTATAAATCGAATTTCCAGGTAACAAAAGGCAAATGCCACATTAAACTACATACCCTGTTCACAGGCAATAAACTTCGCAATCGTTGAATTCGTGTTTCCCAAATCGCTTCACAGCTTGAATATAATATTCATTGGAAAAATGACATCCGCTTAATGATCTCCCTTACAGGAACGGTTGGCCAGTAACCCAATTCTTTACTATCACCAAACCATATTAAATGGCGAGATTGTCATTTACACCCCACGAAAACTCTTGCCTTTTTTAAAAGCTGATATACAAATTTTCTCTCAAACAAACAAACGTTGTTTTTATCTCTTCTCTAGCAACGAACAAAGCCAATCTGATATTAATTTTATCGCGTCACTCTCACTAGATTCCTCATTCAACAATAGTATTAATATCAAATGCTTTTGACACGTAACAAGTTGTCAAAGTTAGTTTTTAAGTTGTTTTGGTAGTATAGAACAGATTCGGCTCGAAGATTATTTTCGATTTTTGGAATCGAATTTACAAAATAATTATTAATCGTATCAACATCTGCTAAGTTCTCAGGAATATTGTTTAAGTTTTTGTTATTAAGAGCTTTTAATTTATTAAGGTTCTGCCAAATTATTTTTTTATTTTTCTTATTCATATTTATTTTGTACTCCAAATATACTCTTTTTCTAAGTTAATTGTTTTGTTAGTACTTATATCGGTATCAAAAATAATATTCATATAGTTGATAATTATCTAGGTATTGATATTTATCTATTAGATAGTTATCGATATTTATTCATACATTATTGATATATAGGTACAAATACCAATTTATTGAACTTGTTGAGGCGACTGTGAATTATCAAAAATACTTTTGCTTCTCATGAAGCGGGTTGCTTAGAAACAACAAGAGCAGAAGGCGAGTGGTGTTTCTACAAAGCAACCCGTTGAGTTTGTAAGCAAAAGTATTTGATAATGCTTAAGGTAGTTGAGTGAGTATTCGATTAGATTATACCAGAAGTGTCAATAAGGGAATTACACTAAAAATGTATTTAATGCTTATCTTAAAAAACTTGTTAGAAGTCGCATGAAATTGACATCTGACAGCTCAAAATGGAAAAACACCGAAACGATAACACCACGGCGTTTTCACTTATTAATACAGTGAATAGGGATTTTATGCATTATGAATGGTATAATCATTGGGAATTAGAATTCAGGGAGAATGCAATATGATAAAGAAAACTAGAGTGTTCCGTTGAATGTTCCATATCAAGTAAAATGCAGACGATCTCCCTGAAACGTGCACACCATACTAATACTAGTTGATAAGTTCGTAACTATCATTAAATTTTTAACTAGAAATATATAGTGAGACTTAAACAAGCAGCAGATAGCTAATCAATCGACAAAATAAATCAACTGACTCTTAACTTACTAATTAACAGTTAAGTTACGTTATGTCGAGTTTGGTTAAGTGAGTTAGACCAGTTAACTTCAGTTATGTTAGGTTAGATAAAGAAAATGGATCACAATATGTGAGATATGTTAAAACGATTTGAATATACACTCCTCCTTTCTCTTCTCTGTTATATTTGTTTTGACTAGAATTTAGAACACGAGGGAGAAATTTTGTGAGCATTAAAAATATCTTAGAGTTAACTGATGTAACTGATCTGTTGAACGGCAATCCTTGCGACAAATAAAATATTCGGACTAAAATTATAAAGGTTTATCTCTTTGTGAATATTCGTTCAGTGTGGACGATTGTCTTCTACAAATGAGTAAACTTCGTTTCTTTCTGTCGAAAACTCTACGCTTCCTGCAAAACACGTTTAGTAATAATAACATGAGCTTTTCTGATATTCTTTTATAATAAAGAAGCGCTTTTGTACATCATTCTTAGATGAGAACGTCGTGGCTATGAGGTGCGAGTTGTTTTTATTCCCCCGTCTGCTAACTGCTATAAATATCGCATTACGGGAATGCTTTCAGTAAATAAAGCGAATAGTCATTCAATACGTTCGGAGCAGCGTTAATCGCTTTGATCAAATAACTTCTGTGCTATGGATTTTCCCCATCACCTGCCGTCACATTTGAGTTTATTCTCTTCGCAATTACAATTCACCTCTCGATTTTGAGAAACACTTATCTTTATCGCAAATAACGCTGCGAAGAAATGCCCCATAAAAACTAGCGCTGGGAAGCGAGACGCCCTCCTTGAGGGGTATATTAAGAGCTGCTTGGGGCTCCCAAACCCCTGTAACTGTTCTGTAAACCCAATAACGGCTTGTAACTTGTGCGGGTGAAATCGTCCAAGCAAAATGGTTGATGGGGCAACACTGGCGTTTTGTGTTCCAGTCTTAGTAACTCGCACACGTGCTTTTGGTAGATTAGAAGAGTCAGAGGCCTTTTACAGCTCGCAGGCGATTTTATTGAACTTTACGGTAAACAATTTCTTCTAAAGCTGCAAATTAGTTTGAATTCGAAAGCAGTTTCTCCTCAATTTCCGAAAATTGGATTAAAGTGAGTTTAATGGACTGGCAGTCGAACGCAGGCTTATCATCGCCGACTGAAGTGCGTAGTGTATAAGGAACTTGGATTTGTTTCAGCTTCCAGGCTAATTAGGTATTCAGGCCAGAAAAATGAATGAAGGTTATGGCTAGGGTTTATGAAGGCCATCTGAGCAGGGAATGCTTTAAATTGGTTTATATTTAGATTAATTTGCTTCCATTCCTTGAATATTTTAAAATGCTTTGCAAGATTAGAAAGAAGCAGTGACTGCTTCTGCAGTAGTATAATTATTAAGAAAACAAGTCGTTTCACCATCGAAATTTGCTTGCAATCTCAAAGCAAATTACTGTCGTGTAATTTCAGACCGGGCATGGAATAATACATGCAAATTAGTCTCATTCTAACAGCAAATAAAGTATTTTTGAAAAACAAACGCGCATATGAATTTTATTTTTGCATATAATTTTCATATATTTAAGAACATGCTGCTTATAAATGGGATATTAACAATTTTTGTATATAACTACAACATAGGATTTCAGACAAGCTTTTATACTGAAGCTGATATTGTGTTACATATTAGTCATTTTTCCGCAATGGTAAAATGACTAACTTTTGGACTGAAACAGGTTTCTGATTATTTAATATTAAAGTTAAGAGGCCAAGAGCAGCATTGTGTGATTTAATTCGAACACAAGTTAGCTTATTGAAAAAACACTTTACGTTTATAAAATCAGTTCAAGTGAATACGATTTTTATACGAGGGTTGCCCCAAATATAATGCACAGCGCCCTCTAGCTATCGTGCAATGTAACTTAAACAGCTGATCTTGTTCTCAGTTTGTAGCCTGAAGTCTAACGAACACATTGGTGCCCAGTGTTAGTGGTTTTAGTGAAGTGTAATAATGCCCGAGAGCGATAACGACAATGAAAACAAATCCTTGGCTCACACTTTCAGATTAGAGCAACGCACATACATTAAGATTGAATCAATTCGTGGTAAAACAGTGCCCGAAATTCATGCCGCGTTAAATGAAGCGTGTGGTACGCATACAGTGGATCGTAGTGCAGTACAAAGATGGCATCAGCGATTCCGTGAAGGTCGTATAGGCATTGAAAACAATCCCCGTTCTGGCTGACCTTCTACCGTCACGTAAGATAACACTAACGAGGCTATTGTCGCCACCCTAATTCATGAAGACCGAGAAATAACGGTGAGGGAGATAGAAGAACAGACAGATATTTCAAAATCAAGTGCTCACCGCATTATAACTGAAATTCCTCAAAAACCAATAATTGCAGCACGTTTGATTTCGCATTTACTGTCGCCTGAGCAGAAGACTACGCTCTACATCTGCCGTGAATTGCTCCCTCGCTATTAAAATAAATACAAAACGTTTCTCGACCAGATTTGAGTCCCCTAGACTTCGAAAACTCAAGAAACCGCTTCGAGGAGTCCGTTTTCATGACTTAAATGCCCTGAATGAAAGAGTGAGCCAAGGTTTTGTTTTCACTGTCGTTATCGCTCTCGGACATCATTGAACTTCACTAAAACCACTAACACTGGTAACCAACGTGTTCGTTAGACTTCAGGCTACAAACAGAAAACAAGATCAGCTGTTTAAGTTGCACTGCACGATAGCTAGAGGGCGCTGTGCATTATATTTGGGACAACCCTCGTATATAGTTTTTTTAGAACGAAGGAACTTGAATGATTTCTGCATTAGTTTCAGTATAACATCAATCCACCTTTGACGATTTCGTGAAATTACACCTGAATTGCCGTTTCTATTTTTTTTTAGTTGTGCAATGCATTTTATGCAAGTTATAATCGGTACATACTTCGATGTGTAATATGGAGCTAAGTGTCTTTGGAAAATTGCTCCTCTATTACGTCTAGTTTTTTCCAATTCTTGGCTAAAACGTTGTTTGTGTTTTTGGATGTTTATCATCTTTTCAATTGGTTTGCGAATCATCTATGAAAAATAGCATCAACACATTTTATTTAGAGAGTGTTTGATCAACTCATCAATATGAACAGCAGTCAGATTTTTGTTTTTCTTTCGCATTTTGTTTGCTGTCCTTACATTCAAAACGGCGTTTTGGCAGAAAACATCTTCCACCAGTTGTCTGTACTCCACCCGACATATATTTTAGCTCATAGTAACCTCTGTTTCAGATGAGCTAGCAGTTGTTTCTTCTGTGGCTGAACAGTCCTTTTTACAGCAACTTCTTTTTACATAAAATTATTGACAACATAAAAAATTATCATAGGAGAAATGTATTACGAAATTAAACACTGAAATATTGCATGTCATTGATAGTAATTATTTTGAAAATCCTTTTTTGTATCATAAGCAGTTCTTTTTTTATATGCACGTAAAACAGTCTACCATCAACAAGATATTGTATCTCTCTAACCATGATGCGTTCTCAGATACTCATTCATGGAGACTTTTATTTATTTTAGCCTAAGCAACACAGGGACTGGCATCTTCTGAGTACGGATTCTGGCAATTCCAGGATACCCCGACTGAATTGTGCTCTCTTTCGATAACTTGTCTTGGGACAGCCCTCTTTTCTCTTACCTCTACTATTTTGTCTTCCTTGGCCGACTCTTTTTCTTTTTCGATCTTGGTGCTATTATAGTGTTCGAGCATCTTTATTTTTATTAATCAAACAGGTGGTGGAGCTGAAATGGCGCTGAGCAGGTTATGTCGCACCACAGAACAAACATCCTTCATGGATGCAAAGAAATCATTGGAGAAAATGGGCATTGTATAATGGCGACGAAAATAATTGAAGAGGTAAATGGTAACCTGTTATCTGGAATTGATTGCGTAATGTAAGTATGGAGGAATCACTGTGAAACGCTTTATAATTAGAACGCCCGACTATGGTGACGAACCCAACATCTTATTGCATGAAGTTAAAGCAGTTAAAGTAGAGTAGACAACGGCCATAATATACCCCTCCACGACCAAGTGTGATAATTTTTCTCCAATAGCTTTAATTCCGCATATCAGCACGGTGTGTACATTCTCCTAGCAATAATCAGGGCATACGACTTATAGCAAATATCAGTTCGTCTTTTGTTAATTTGCATGTATTAAAGGAATGCTCATTTCAGGCACCTGTGCAGTCGTTCATCACATCAGCGTCGCATCAGATGTCCTCTTTCCCAGGGGCCACTTGCAATTCGAGCGCTTAACTAGGCAGACTAGAAACGAAGAATCGCAACGAACTCCAGACTCAGGACCTGCCGACTCACCGATCCAGAAACCAGCGAACGTAGTAGTAAGTCACATCTTTTGCCAGCGACACCATATATTCACAGACGAGCTCCAGCAATTTCCTCTACGGGCAATGAACCATGAACCACTTTTATTACTTATAGTTCATGTATTAATTTTTGAATCTTGACCTTCACCACCCTTAATTCAATTAAAACACCTTTTAACTTGATTACTGGGTTTAATTAAACGAGCAAATGAAAACCAGCGCCACATACATTTTTTTAGTTATTGGAGATATTATTTTGTATTGTTATCTCCCCCTTATTAACTAGTAACTGGCATTTTATTTCACTTAATACTAGATTCCATATTACTGTTTGTAAATGTGAGCAAATTTAACACTTTTGACGTTCACTTTTGAAACATTTTAATGATTCTTTTCAGTTCACGCTTTTAATGTTCTTTCTCTCTTATTTATTATTTAAAATTACACATTGTGTATGTGATTCATGTGCAAATATTTCTTTAATTCTACTCACATTCATGTAATTATCATCATGCGTTAGGTGACTAACATTATCCTTTTTAAATAACTTGTAGTTCAATATTAATTCTAGCAGATACTAACACCTTTTAGCATTACTTTTGAGGTCATTTCACAGTAGCTTAACTACATTACGTTAACATAACCATCCTTATTAAATGGGACACGGTCTTCTACTGATCTAAAAGCAATTATTAACATTCATTTCCAGTTACCAGTAAACCTGTTCCCGAGTTATAGTCAATCCTGTCCACCTAAACCCATGACATTTTTTATTTTCTCCGGTATCAACGTTGTCACAATTAAACAGTCCTGTTTTTTATTTAATTCTTTAAATATACAATTATCAATTCAACAGAATAGCCTCCGGGTACAATGCCATAGCAGTATATTTCCCTTCTAATATTGGTCTACCTCTTTTTCTTTTATCTGCTGGAAACATCGTTCTTTGTTTTGACCATCTATAGTCTAGCATCCTTCCTACCTGATTTTTTGTAATTAAGTAGGTAACTCCTCCTTTCCACTAAATGTCTTCTGTTCTTATTTTATACTCTCTTGTGATTCGAAGACAATTTTTCAAGTAGTCAAGCGCCACCGTTCTTATTATATCCCTGATTCCTTTCGCAAATGGCCACATTTTTACCAAAGGAATAGTTATTTACCTAACAAGTTCGGGAAGTTAATTTTCCCGAATGAGCACTTTGTTTGCAGCACGACCGAAGGGAGTGCTGCATGTAGTGCGAATTCGGGAAAATTCTTCCCGAAAGAGGTAGGTACAATGTTTTTTGTAACGAATAACTCAAAATATTTGAAAAAGTTAAAAAAATATTATTTAGTGTTTTACAACTTTACTGAGTTGGCAGCACAAATTACTAAATTTTTATACGTATCCTAGCACCTGTTAGCTTTTGTTGACGTTTACAGCGCCCCTGGAACACACAATTGCCATAGTTTTTGTGGGAAAGTAAAAAACACCCCGGTGCGGGAAAAGTCATTTTCGGCGCATCGGGAATGACCGGGAAATATGAATTTTGAAATAATGAGTGCAAAAAATATTTTTAATTATACTGTGCTATGGTCCCTTTTCGGTGTCCATACGGATATTGTCATTCCATACTAGGCCGTCTAGTGCCATTGTTGCTTGCTTGTTTGCCCATCGATACACGAGTAAGTATATGTTTCATAAGTATCTCTTGAGCGTATAATTGATTATAAGTACTTGAAAGATGTACACCTTTTAATATTATTGCCACTCACTCTTATGCCCGGGATGTCCAGTTTTGCAAACCTGTTTATTAATTTTTAAGCTTCTTATCTCAAACTCTTCCTTCAGCTGGTTGAGTATGTAGTCTATGTCGTCTTCATCCTGCGCACACAGAACTTTATGATCCCCATAACGAATTACTTTATTTATCCTAAAGCCCGTACTGATACCATTTATAGATATAAAGTGTTTATATATTCTTTTCTGTACTGTTTTTCATCAGTTGCATAAGGCAGCGTATATTGTCCACACATAATCTGTTTTTTCTGAATCCACTCCGTTGCTCAGTTAATCATTTGTTTCTTTTGTGAAGAATGAACGGTTCTATTCTTTGCCAAGCCGTCCTTTTCTTCCATATTGTTCTTCTGTTTATGTATTTTTGGAACATTATTTCTACTGTGTTTAATTAATTCCATCTTTGGTCCTTCTGGACCAGTTGCTTTGTGCCTCTTTGCTTTCTTCAGTGTCTTTCGTATGTCCTTCAGTGTAATCCTTTGTACCGAATCTTCTTCTTCTTCTTCTGTAATCTGTTCAATACACCTGTATTGTTCTATACTTAGTTCTAACAGAAACTGAACTTCACAAAAGTAACCTAAAATTATGACCTCAAAGTGATTACACCAAAACGAAAATTACCTTTACGTAGGAATAGATACAGCTAGTAACAACAGATCAGAACTACAACAAATTGGAAGAACAACCGTTGCAAATAAGAAATAAAACGACGCATACAAATTACAAAGGCGGCAATGACCTTATGGAGAAACAACAGCATAATCAAACGTACAAAGATCATAACTGCTAATTCATATATGCTTTAGAAACGTAGATGTTGTGTGAAGTGAACCGAGAAAGTATAGGTGACTCGAAATGTAGACTTTGAAACGAATGCTTAGAGTGTCTTGGACCGAACAAGGAGCAAACGCCTTAGAATTATAAGAAAGTATAACCACCTTAAAGATTTCAGGGCATCTAAGATGTTATGACAACAGTATGGAAATTGTTTTAGTAGAAACGGGGCATCATGGGAGACAAAAGAAAAATAGAAAGATCGCCGCAGAGACGGATAGACACTACGAAGCTATTGAAACAAAAATATTGAGAAAACCATCAGCAACAGACAACAGGGAGATACGGCATAATCTACAAAAGAAATCGTTTGTTTCTGATTTGGTACACAAACGCGATTGCTGTTATTATAAAATATGCTGTTTTCCAAATCAAATTAAAATAATATACCGACATGTAACTTCTATTCTATAATTTCAGACTAATCAGTAGCAATTATACACTTTGATACTTTTGTATATATTTGCATATATATTAATTATGTAATAAAGTACCGCTTAAACGAAAAATATATAATGTAATTGCATTAATTTTCGCACAAATTCAACGTTTAATTTAAAAGAACGTCCACCTAATTACATTTGATGAATTTCAATGGTTGAAATTAACAGTCTACAAAATCAGAAGAAGCATAAATCAAGATTACATATGGAGCAACAGGTATGGAGCGAACAGAGCCGACGTATTTTGTCTTTGTTGAATATAAATCAGAGAATTACGAATAAGACTTTGATGTTTGTTTTAAGATAAAAAATGGCAATATCTCCCAAAGCGACTGTTACTGCATCTGCGTTCTCTGAACATCGGATTTGATTTTGATACCAAAGGAAAGGAGATTTTGCGGCTTTATCGAACTTCAGGGCCAGCTGCTTCCCTTTTTAACCTTTAGAAATTAATTTTCATGCCTAACTTTAGAAAGTTAGATTTGCTTTTATATGTCTATTCAACCTACATGACCGCGGGTTTAGCTAGAGGAAAAGCATCGAATTTTAATTAATTTAATGAATAACAAATACTTACGGTGAAATCATCTTTATTTTTAATCTAAATAATCTGAAATTCAATGCTTCTCATGAACAAATGCAATATATCCTGTAATTTTGAATTTGTCTTGTTAAAATGAAACTTGAGTTGACTTGCAAAACTATATTTTAAATGGTGCCGTTTTCATTAAATTTAGAAGTTATTGGAGAAGTCCAACTCCTTGAAATAAGGATAGCATGATACTAGAAATTTGTGGTGTTGGTAAATAAAGAATTGTATAGAGCGCTATTCGCATTACTATTTCACTGTTATGCATATTGTCAGTTCACTTTACTTGAATAACCTGGCAAAAAATGTATTGTGAATTTAATTTTCAAAATCTCAGTATCAAAATGCCTTGTAGTATGTGTTTCAAACCTTACTGTGTAACTACAGTCGGATCTCAAAAATTAACCGACAAAGAAAATTGACAAAAGGACTGTAGACTTATAGGTTTCATTTAATATAGTCATTGTTTTAGAATTTAAAACTCAACAACTTATTATGTTTTAACAAAAACTCAATTTAGTCATTTTCTTTTGTTTAATTCTTGTTGCATTTTTACGTCCCTGGTCTGAAAAGGGAAGGTAGTATTAATTCTAATCACTAAAAAATCCCTTTCTGAGATTTCCTTAGAGCTTTACGGTGCAGGATCCCTTGGTGTCGAAAAACAAGTTGTCTCAATTCCGTCTCTTTGTCTGTTTTTTAAGGAAGACAATATTTTGCAGACACATTTGATATCTACCTACCATGAAAGCAAACAAATTCAGACAAATATATATAATGTCAGCACCTTAAAATATAAAATTTTGTTTATTTTTGCTTTAACTGAGAAATAGATAAAAGTAATAATTTGTACATAGCGCAGGCTTTATCGGCGACAAAATGAGACTCCACAGATACAGGATAAATGTTGTACGCGAAAAAAGGAACAACGAATAAGTGCGTTATATTAACCTTTTCAGGCCGGGAGCCGCATAAATGCGCAAATCGTAAACATTTAAGTACGAGGAAACGCATATTTAGGCGAGGCTGTACTTCACATTATAGTCAGGAATCAGGGACCATAAATTAAATTATAGGGTGTGCACTCAAAGATGTAGTTTGGGATAGATATACTTGGGAAATAGTCCATAAAATGTATTTCGGCCTCATGTTTTTTCAAGGAAGATTTCCTGTTTTTTGCAATGCTCCTCGACAAACTAACTTTAACAAATTTTTTCGCCTTCGGCTCGAGAATATGATCAAGTTAGTTAGTCTTGTCTTGTCTAGTTGACATTGCCAAAACAAGAAACTTTTATAAAACGTTTTTACCGGCAAAATCATTTGCTTTTAATACATCATTCCTGGAAATACTCCTCTCACAATAAAACAACATATAGCAAAAAATTTGGTATCCCAGTAAGATCTCTCATTTCATGTAGTATTGCGAATTTAGTATTAAGGGATATTAAAGATTTTTTTAAAATAATTAAAACAATCCTTTTACCAACTCTACGTCGACGAGTTATTGTTAAGGGCAGGAAAACCTCAATTAATTAATTTTCCGCGATTCTATCAGCTTTTACCCTATACTAAAATTTAGAATAGAACATGAAAACCTTTCCCATTTTCTTAGAGATGACAATAGTAAGCAAAAATAACGAAAATAAACCCAAGTTCATTTAATACAGTAAAATCTAGAAAATTACAGGATTAGTAGACGGAACTATCATTTTATCACATAAAAAACATCACAAAAATTCTGTAAAAGGGTTTACACAAAACTTCCCACGCGCGAATTAGACCAATTTGAAAATTTTAAAAAATATAGCATGCTGGGGTTTGAACTCCGCCGCATCTGCGTAGCGATCGTAACCGCATGGACTTGTCGTACTGCGCCATCCAGATTTATTTGAACGAGTGCGGCGCGCGCCTCTATTGAACAGAACGGTCTTATTGTTGAAACGTTTTAACTCTTTTGTGACATTATCCTGTATCTATTGAGTCCTATTTTCGGCAAATGTAAAGCCTGACCTATGTGAAAATTATTACTTTCATCTATTTCAAAGTTAACTTAAAAATAAACCAAACTTATTTTTTTAAGGTGCTTACCCTATATATATTTGTCTGACATTTTCTCGGTTGTATGCCTGGTGAATATAATATAATATAATATAATATCGTAATAAAATATCGTCATCCTCCAAAAAATGGTTTTTGAGTTATACCGCCAACAGACAACCAGACCCTGAAACATGAAGATGTGAAGAAATCTTGAAAGGTGATTTCTTTGGATTACAATACTTCCTTCGTATTTTGGACGAGGGAAGTAAAAAGGCTTTTCTTAGAACACATTGAAATAAAAAATCCCCAAACTTAATTAACTACAAAACAGACATTGATAAACTAAATAGCATTTACTATAATGCTATTTATTAGTTTCTTTTCTATTTCTATTTGAAATTTAATTTAAAAAATTTAAATTTCACTTTTGGAACATTTGAACCAATGCAAGGCGACTTATATTGTTCCAGGCCATGCCTGGTTTTAACAACTATCAAATGTATTTGACGTTAATAAACTATTTTGACAAGACAATTCACATCAATTGTAAAAATGCCTATGAAATGTTGTGTACCAAGTTGCTGCATAACGTGTTCAAACTTCCATAAAATGAAATAGTGGCACAAAAATTATAACAAGTTTTAAATTGAGAGGACTGGCGGATTGGAAAGATTAGCGTTGTTTGAGAAGTACTTTAAAACAACCGATATAAAGGTTGATAAGATGAAGAGGCTTGTTTTGCCTGCAATACCACTAGCTTGTAGGCAAGTTATTTAAAAAAAAATACTGTTTTATATGAAATCTAAATTAGTAGCGATCTACTTCCAATGGAAAATTAGGTACCTACCCATTAGAAATTGTTTTTAAATCGAATATTACGGTGAAGTGGCACTAGTATGTAAATAACAACGATTTTCTAAATTACAACTGAATGACAGGAACAGTGACCAAAACTAGCAATTTTCTGTTAAAGATTAGCAGATTGTGGTAGGTCATTTGAAAGATCACTTTATAGGCCCAGTGTCATGGCCTGGAATAATATAGACCGCTTTGACCAATGACATTTTGCTCAATAAAAATGTGCCTGCGACCTGTCAGTCCTTGTATCGAGTGAATCTCGGAGCTGAAAAATTTTAATTGGGTTTTAACCTGATTTTAAAAATTAAATTAAAAATGGGTCAAAATCACATAACTTAATTAACTTCAAAACACATTTTTTGTAATTTGTTATAAAACTGCGCTAGCTGATTAATCAAAAAATAATCCTAACCTCTGAAGTGGGTAAATGACACATTTGAGGAAATCTGTATCTGTTCACCTATATCATAGTTAAACATTTTGTTTTTCAAAAAATTGTATAATTTTAACTTAATAATTACTTCTGCAGAAGCCACGAAAATGGAAAGGTCAAACATTTTAACACTTTAAACCACTTTTAAAATATTTTTGAGATTATTTTGTATGTTTGTTATGACCTTGTTTATTTCTAATGTTATTGATTTCTGTAAATTCGCCAAGAGGTTTTAAACATGAATTTCGAACTGTTAACTGATTTAGTGGAAAGTAATGTGGCATCCACTTTTTAAATATGTAAATATTTTATTTTAGCTTGTAGTCTTTCTTTCTTATGCCTTGTTTGTTTACGATCAGTAACGTTTTACTGAAAGTAGACAATAGGTTTCGAATGAGTATTAATTTGCACATCATTCAAATGATTTAGCAGAAAGAGAGGTGAATTTTTTTTTATATCTGTCAATGTTTTAACCTGTTCTTTTTTCCAAACAGTTCGAAAGCGATTTGTCAAAAATAATTGGATTCTTCACATGTGCACGTTTCCCTTTAATTTTATATTTTACTGTTTTGTTTGCCAGTTTATCTTTAGCAACAACAGAGCTCGGAAATCAGTAATGGTGGTTTTAAAGCGCCTGGCCTATTGTTAAACTTACTATGCGAAAATTATTACAAAAATAATTGTGGGGTACAGAAACTGCATTTTATTAACTTAAAATATTTTTTTGAAAATTAGATATTACAAATGGGCTTCCTTTCGCTACATAATAATTCAAGCCTAATATAAATTACAACTATAGTGGCACTTTAAAGTTCTCGAAGCAATGCCCACCTGGGTGGGTCCTTAGCTATGCTTATATAACGGATTTCAACTCATTTATTAAGGTAGCTTTAAGTTTAGGATTGTTGAAAGTTGCATGTGTCTGAATGTGGGGAAGCTTAATGAAAGTCGCATGCGACTCATTGCTTTCGTTGCACTTCCCACACGGTAGGCACGATCCTCAATACAGAAAGATGAAAATGATGCTAAATATTATAAATAAATGAATGAATGAAAGCTTGTAAACGTTTGCTTTAAGATAAGCCCACAAGAAAAAAAGAGAAATCTGGCAGTCCAAGCAATAATAAAATGTCGTGTCAGTGTAAAAATCATAAAATATTTTAAATGATATAAAGAGATTCAAGAGAGGTGTTGGATTAAAAGTTGTATTGCACTCGTGTGAAGTGCATTTTAGAAACCAAAGAAAATTTACCTTGCCGTGTCATGGTACAATTTTTTCTTTCTTGATTAATATGCTACATTCTACACTTGTATACAGTGAATAACTATTATCAAATTCAGCCTGGCGTTAACGGTGATGTTAGTTTTGCTCACTCTTGTACAGTTATTATGAAATCAAAGATCTGTTCAGTAACCAATTTAAAACTATAAGTAATTGATATGTTTAAAAAACGAAAATTCAACTCGTAAGCTGGTAAAACGTGTAGTGTAACGAAGCCTTAAACTGTACGAACTTTATGGAATTGGAAGAATACTTTAATGTCCTTTAATCAGTCGTTTTGTTTTACCTACTCAAGAATTATGTGTTCAGTATTTAGTTTAGTGCAGTGAATTCTCAACGGCTTCCATCTACTTAATGAACAGTTGAGCAATAAAAAGTGCACAGTAAGGAAGAAGCATTGTCTAATAACTTTTATCGCAATCCGGACGTTCAATAGGAACAATAGTGGCAGCTCACCGGCACCATAGTTCCCTGGTCAACAAAAACTTCTTTTGTTAATTAATACCTTCCAAAAGGCGATTAAATTCAGACCATAGATTAATTTCCCGGTCCATTTTGTTCTGCGGAAACCTTGCATTTAACGTTTTTTGTCTGCACCCAAGTGCACGATAGATGCCTTGTTGCATGTCGCACTCACTCTTCACAAATGAGCCTGCTAATGCACGATATGCGCTGCATATCGCTTAATGAAGCGAGAAAATTAGATATTCCCGAAAATTAAGTCGGAGTATTCTCCAGGTTGTTCTAACCTAATTTTCTCCAATATCTGGAGAATGTCGGCGAAAATTTCCAAGGAAAACGCCAAGAGTGACGCGAACTGGAGCTCCCGTCTAGCCCTGATCCCACCTCTTCCGAAAGTTTGAATAATAAGTCGAATCATTATTAATTGTAATAAATCAAGAGCTGTCGTTCAGTACATTCATGCCTCCCGTAGCGGCTCATTAAGGGTATCGCGAAAAGTTTCGCTCAGAACTTTTTCATTATACCGGAAAGTAAATGAGAGTGTGTCCTGAAAAGATAAGTCTGGTCGTCCTAGTATTTTCCGGGCGTCTATTTGCACTGCAACAAACAACTTAGAGCAGGAATTGGAGGAATAAAGGCCATGTTGCAGGGCGGAAAATTGCAAGACACCGCATATTAGTTACGTCTTTTTATTGGGTTATTTGAATTTCGCGACTCGTAATGCCATATTTCAGGCGCTTTATCTCGAGTGTAAAAAATTCATTTCGAGTGGGCGTAAACTAGGATTCTTTCCGCTTGTAGCCCCAGGGTGCGCATAAAAACATTAAAAGAAAACACAATATGAAATAATTGGTTAACTTTAACCACAGTCCACTAGAAGATTTTTTTTTGTTTTGCATGTAATGACTGTATCTGTTATCAAATAAATTTCAGATCTAGTTTGTTGAGGATCAATATAAACATAATCTAACTTATTTGGTCGCCCGATACAGTGTGTATTGGCCAAATGGAATAAATTCAATATCTCCATATTTTGACATTTGTCACTGATTAGCCGAAACACGTTAATCGATTTTGATTGTAGGGGATATTGGTTGCACTAATGGCTTACGTAACTTCTATTGGTGACGTCACCGACATTTTTTTTTTAAATGAGACGGTATGCCAAGTGGCACGTCATTGGAAAGGGCATTCAGGTAAATTCAGTGATGTGTCCGGTTTTTGAATCCCATTCGAAATTAACGAGCAAAAAAATAATTTCGAAAATATCAATTTTAATAAATACAAACAAATTACAATTACAGTTAATGTAACAGGTGCTCGAAATGTTCCCCTTGTACGTCCTGGCAGCAGCTCAATCTTAAATAAAAGTGGTGTCTGACATTATTTAATATCTGTGGCGTGATAGATCTAATGGTGTTGGTAATGTGTATCTTCAAGTCATCTAAATCGTGTGGTTTAAATTTGTAAATAGTAGTCTTGAGATATTCCCATAAGAAAAAATCTAAGGGATTAAGGTCTGATAACCTCGCTGGCCATTCTAGCTGCCTACTGTAATTGTAATTTATTTGTATTTATTAATATTGATATTTTTTCCTCGTTAATTTCGAATGGGATTCAAAAACCAGACACAGCTCTGAATTGCCCTTTGAATGCCCTTTCTAATGACGTGCCACTTGGCATATCATCTCATTAAAAAAAATGTCAGTGACTTATAATATTCATCAAAAATCATCGATAACAAGCGTACTGCTTATTATATTACCCCTGAATATATTATTAACCTATTCGATTTCAATCATCAATTTAATTTCTGACTGACTTTATGTGTCGTTATAATTTGGTGAATGGAAGAAAAATATTGCTCACTTAGTCAAAACAAAAATAAATATTATATAGCTTATAGTAATTGCTAATTCTTTACTACCTTATTCTGCACTTTGCGTTTTTAGACTAAAGTCCTTTGAATCCTGCCATAATCGGCAATTGCTAAAAAATATGTTGTAGATCACGTGGCCGGAAGGTAATCTCATGATATTGAATTATTTGACTATCTTCGGACAAATCAAATTAATTGTTAGGTAATTCTATGGATACAATGGTTTGGTGAGTATAAACTGCGACTTTCTCCTTACCTTGCTACATCAGATTTTTTTATTGCCACCAACGAGTTACATAACACAATTTTAAGATTAAGATTTAAAAGATGTTTGACAGAATAAAGTATTTTTAAATTCCAATAACCTTTTGGAATAAGATTCGTGACATGCACACTAAAACGAATGTTATTGTCGATATTTAAGTTCAAATTTCTAGCTCATTCTACAAGGATTATTCTATTTGTTGGTCAGAGATGCTTCTTATCAAAAATTAAAAAGCAATATTTAATAGGATTTATTTCGAGACAGTGATCTTTACAAATAGAAACTAAGTTATTTAAATTATTGCAATGTGTACGTCATCAAATTTTAAATAAAGTTGACTATCATCTGCATAAAAGTGATACTTACAGTGGCTAATATAGTTAATAAACTTGAAATTCTAAATCCAAGGTAGAACCTAAAATGGATCCCTGAGGAACACCACTAGAAATCTGGCAACTATGTGAAATATTATTAAAAACTTTGGTAACAGTTTACTTTAGCATGAAACGCTTAAAAACCGGTTTTTTTTGGAATCCCTAGAAAATGGCCATTCAAAACAAAAAGTAAGTACAGAGAAGCCGGCGGAAAGGCGTTTTTAAATACAAAACTTACAAAAATCCATCATAAATTCCGAAAAACACGAAAATCACCGGCGAAATGACTTAAACACGTCATTTTATCTCGGTGTCAATTGTGTTAGTTGAGGTACATTTTAGTTTGGTATTTACTTGGCGAAAATATACATTTTTTGCCTCCCCCAACAACAGATTCGAGTTCAGCAGGCCGTAAATTATAGGAATAGTGCAAAACCACTTCCAAAAGTTGCAATTTAAGCGTTTCAAGCTAAAGTAAATATTTACCAAAACTTTTACTTATTGTGACCTTCCTATAAGATAGATGCAATAGTTACATTATTACTTACGCGAATGTAATACAGTATAGCTGTCATAAGCTCATGATTTATCATGTCAAAGGTTTTGAACAGTATAACCATATTTTCCACTTCGATAAATTTAAAAATATCATCGATGATATTAAAGAGTGCGGTGGTGCAGCTATGTCATGTTCTAAATCCAGATTGCACTATAACGGTAAGATTTTATAAATTTGAAGATGGCGTATCAATTGATGATTATCAATACGTTCAATGATGTAAGACAAAACCTGGAAAGATGCTTATAGGTGGTAAAGCCCATAAATCAGTAGGAGCAGATTTCTTAGGAATGGGCGTGATTAACAGTTGCTTCCATATCGATGGGAACTCAGTATTTATTAAACAAAAAATAATTATATACGTAATATGTGGCAGAATAACTGGCAGGCACAGATCAATTAAAGATATTTCTATAACATCAACACCGCAGGATTTTGTTCTTATTTTTGAAATTATATTCAAGACCTCTATTTGACTAGTTGCACTAAGCCTTAATTTTTCTGTAATATTTTCTTTTAAATTCGACTCATAGTAACTTTTTAAATTATTAAAGTAGGCAATTTGCAGAGAACTCCAGTTGTAAAATTTCCTAATGTTTTATAGTATTCCCAATGAGACAATAAGTTGGTACATTTATTTAAGTTGCGAGGAAAGTACTGAGTAAAGCCTTTTACAGATTTTTAAGGTTGTCCTTGGATTTTTGTTATTAAGTTGCTCCACGAGCAAAACCGTAGTTTCTATTTTGTTGTATAACCCCCAATAAATTTACGGCCATTTGACAAAATAGAATATTTTTGCCAGATGGACTGTTATTTTGATAGTACATGTGGAGAAATATTTAAGATCTAAAGTTATTCAAACCGGATACATAGGTACATAAAAATTACGAAAGTCCTATTTTCTGTTCTTCTTAAGACAACTTTACATTTTGTAGTTTGCTTTGTTTTCTAACCTAAATGCATTTGGAAACCATAATCTCAAACATAAACCTACAAAGTAATTCTGCACAGCTAAATTGTGAAAACTTCGATGACCAACTTTGCTATAGAGAGAGCAGTATAGTTATTTATGTATCAAGTGCAAAAAGTGCACTTCTGTGGATATTATAATAATATTAAAAGTTTCAATTCAATTAATTGAAACTTATAACAGCATATCATTACTTTATTAAATGTATGCTCTACCTCTTATATATATATATATATTTTTATTTTAGATATATTATGAAAATAACAGTCAAAGTAAAAGAAAAATTGTTAACTTGATTGTTAATGAGATCAAATACATAGCACAGTTTCGTAGAATGTTCTGATTTAAATAAAATTACAACAATTATATTTCCCTAACTAAGAAAAACAAATTTGCTTATTATATAAAGACTAGACGCACAAAACCCTTATAGAATACAAAAACGTTTATACAATAGAACTTTCTTAGCTCGAACTCCCTTCGTCGACTTTTTCTGTGTTCTCGAATATTTCTATATCAATTTTTTTTACAACTCTAGGTAAAATTCGCAAGTTTTAACACCTGCAAATTCCCTCTACTCAAATTTTCTATTGCATTAAATAAAATTTATTATTTTACCGAGAGATCGATATTTATGCAACCTAAATATTCCTATTCAGCTTACAGTCACTAATATTTCTAATACCACTGTGAAATAATTAAATATATATTCCACCCTAAAGACAAAACGATTCTTAAAGTTCCAATTATATCATCAAACAAAGAAATGTGGTACTTTTAGGCTAAGTACTTGTATTCTAAGTGAATGTTACCGACAAATTGTATCGTCTGTTAGAAACTTTACAGAGCTTTTTTGACAAGTAATTTTGTTATCCAAGAAACAATCAATAATTACCTATTGTTTAAACATATAGCGTTTGACCTTACCTTCTTCGCTTTTCTGTAATTATATCTGTATAGACATGTAGTTCGTTGACTTTCGTGGTGTGTTTATAAGTGTCGGTGTCAATAAATGAAGGGGAACATTTTACTTTATTTATTTTGTGTATTTCCGCAAATCGAATTATCTATTTCTCGATTTTTCTCATTCTACAATGGAGGTTCTATTTGTTTTATAAAATATTGAGCCGCAAAATTGTATTTCAATAAAGTTAACAGGTTTATATAACTTCCTGCTTTTGACATTTCAATAGTAATAAATGTAAGAGATGAGGAGATAGCAATTATTGGCGGTTAATCCTGTAGAACATTTGACAGAGCAGAGTTCGCCGTGCTAATTCGAGAAGCCCCATTCGTGCTAATAACGGGGAGAATTAGCGCAAGACGGGCTGATTTTTGCATTTCCAAAGTCCAAAGTTTGCAAATTGAGTAATTAAATTCCAAATGGTTTCTGAAGAAGAAATTAAAACGAAAGCCGAGCAGAAGTTGTCGGCTATACGCGTCCTATACTTGAAACGTACTTCCCATTCATCTCTACACGAAAACTTCCCTATAAATTGCTTATTAAAGTTACAGAATACGATTATACTACTTACTCGAGTTTGTAAACAGCGCTTTGAGGGGCAACCCGAAAAGTTTAAAATTAGTAATTTTAGATAAAGGGCCACCGTAATCGCTTTAGCAGCCTACAACAACTGCCATGTGCCTCCTTGCTTTATTTTTACCTTTCAGCTCGGAATTTTTATATAAACGAAAGCGTAAGCGAGCACGAAATGTTAGCGTGATGCAATTTCACGGTCTAGTTGTAAATATTAAAAATAGGAAATCATTAAACACTATGCTACACTGTATACACAATATAGTGCATGCCATTATGTTAGCACAATTGTATAAGACAACAATCGTAGTGCTGTATAAACAATAAACTAGTTTTCCCTTGAAAACTCTGCTCGTCGTAGACGTTCAAGCAGGAACTTCAGCCAAAATGAAATAAGGTTTCGATTTTCGTCTACGCTTAGCAGCGTGCATAATCTCCATTTTCATATTGGTTGGAGGTGAGACCATTCTCGTTATACCCTAATATTTTTCCACGATAAGAACACACGGACGTATATTCTATACATTTTACTTCTAAATAGAAAGCCTTGGCAAGAACACAGTTCGCGTCGTGGATGTCTGTATTTACAAGAAAAATAGTTTTTGGGAGTTAAGTATTTTCATTATTTAACGCATGGTAACAGGTTTTCTGAAAATAGTTGAACAAAAAAACTTTTATTAACAACAATGCGATGTAGAATAAAATGACAAACATCAAGTCTCTTACCGTCTTCTATAATGTTGAATTTGGAATAAGTATGAGTGAGCACAAACAAAAACTCTTCGTTAAATTTTAAATATTTAAATTACACTAAGTGTCTACGATTATTTGTTACTGTAGTTCTATTGAATTGTTTCCTCGTAATAATTGTTAGAAACATATCTTTTTTTTTAATCATGCCCCCTTGTATTAGGCAAGAACCTTAGCTATTCGAAGATTATTATTTTTTACTGTATTTTAATGCAAAATAAGTAAACCTACACAGCCAATTATTTGTTCAGTATTAGTAGGGCATGGAAACTATCTCCTTTATAATAGTAATTATACACTGACGCTATATCATTTATTTTATACTTATCAATTATTTGTTGTTTATATCTCCCGTGAGCGTAAAAAGCGGGCATAATAACTACGCACCCGCTCATTATTCTTTCTCATATTTAATATATTGACATATATTGGAAAAAGTAATAAAATACGATTCGGTTGAAGAATTTTCATGGTAATAAATATATACAACATTATATGAATAACATTATTTAGAACCTTCGAAATTGAAAATCCAGTTAGAAAATGATCCACTGAAAGTAGTATCGTCTCCTAATGCACAATTTCTTAACCATAGATTTATTTTAACAAATTTACATTCAAGTCTTTTAAGTTACTTACGTATCAAAGTGAAAAATAAAACCTTTTATGCACCACGGCTATTACTTGATGTTTACACCCTTTGGCTCTAGGGTCAGAGGTCCTCGGGCTTGTAAGCTTGCCCTCGAAAGGGCATAAACATACAACGGAAATTACTATTTTGTTACTATTTATTTAACTAAATTCATAAAAAAATATATTGTAAACCGCAGTTATAGTTTTAGTTCATTCACCACTCGGAACTGCATAACATTTCCATGAAAGAAGTAGGCTGTCAATGATATTTTACAATTGACATAAAAAAAATATTTCACTTTTGTTTATTAAAGTGCTTTCCCCGTTTCGGATATGTGTTTCATTAAATCAATTAAATAAACTTTGATTTATGGCATTGTTTTGCAATAACAGGGTGCATTTTATTTTAATAAGACAAATATATTTGATTTATCAGGCATATGGCATTGTTATAAATCTTAGTTTACATCATATTCTAGCACCAAACGTAGTCAATTAAATATGATCGAACTTAAAATATTGATGTCGACTTCGTTGCAGTAATAATTTAATACTTAGAAATACTACTAAATGCATAATTCTGCTGAACTATAAATGTACGTCATCACCACAGGGCGACTTATTATGTGATAAACAGAAAAATATAAAGTTTCTCTTTACGACAAATTTAGAAAATTGTTGGTAAACGTTATAAAATAACATTTTCAAAAGGTTTTTATTTAAAAACGGTTATCCTCTCCAACTTATTTTACCTATTTATCATAAACTCCGCATACAATTTTCAACAAATTTAACCCCTATTAATAATTCCGAAAATAAGATTTTTAATTCAATTCCTTATTATGGTGCAACTTCTTTATCCATAAAAACCATTTTAAGCAAATATAATTTTCAAATTTTCTTTTCTACTACCAATTTCTTTCAGAAATTGGTGGTCTTCAATAAAGATTCCAACCTTTTAATAGAAAGATGGTATGTACCGTCTTGGCTGTTCGTTGTGCGACTGTTTTTATATTGGTCAAACTAGACGTACTTTCAGAAAAATAATTAAATAACATTCCGCTTGTATCAGAAACAACAATATTACAATCGATTAACCCAATAAATTTGCTTTTGCTAATCATATTTTGCAGTCTAACCACAGTTTTGATCCTAATAAAGATTACAAAATTTTGCATATAGCTAATATAGATATTTTGTTAAATTTACTCGTTTTTTTTTAATTATTTCCAATAGTAATGAATTCAGATTCAATGAAGTTACAGATTTTGATACTAATGACATTTTATTGAATATAAAATGATTTGTCTCTTTTTTGTCTTTGTCAACCTACTTTGATAATTTCATTGTCATTGAATCTAGTTAGTACAGACAACCTCAATACTTGTCACACTTTGACATGTGCTTTTTTCTAATAGCAGTAAGTGGTGTCCTTTATTATGTAAATAATTTTTAACCATATACTTCTGTAGATAATTATGGCCTGATGATGAAACCAGTTTGATTTTGAAACATGTTGCCACCCCAATTTTGACAAAATATATTCGTAGAGAAAATTATTTGTTTCTAATCTAGGCAAACCTTGATCATAAGTTATATACTGTTTGTGACACCGACACTTAATACTGTCACACGTAATTTTCTCACCGTGCTGCCAATATAGAACCAGATATCATACATGTGAAGGTTAATTAATTCAACGTCATATAAATGGCATAGTTCGTATTACTTTCTAACATATATAAAATTTCTAGTTCAAGTTAGCTTTCATATATAATAATTTTCTTGGTATTTGCTGCTCTTCTGATAATTTTCATCGTTTCAAAACTAGTTACAAGAGCGACAAAATTTCTTGGAATGTGATTGTCACAACTTGCATTCATCTGGAAATTACAAAAAAAAACTAAATTTCTATTTTAAGTTAATATATATATATACCATAGTGTTTTTAACATTTCTAGAAGTCAAAAGTTGTAATTTCCGCAAAAATCAACAAATGTGCTTCTAAATATTGTCTTATTGGCTGAATATTTAATAATGGTCTAATGTCATTCAGAAAAGAAAGTGCATGAAATTCTCACTATGACATAGAAATTCAGAAAAAAGTGACAAATTATCGATGAATATCTTTATCTACGACGACTACTAAAAGTAGGCCTTTTAGCGCTAGCTTGTTTCGCTAAAAGTGACGTTTTATAGTTTACCGTGTTTAAAGAAATCAGCTGTTTACTTTTATCACACGGGCTAAAAGTGAAGTGAGGTTATAAAACAAGAATTTCGAACTGCAAGTGAAATTTTAAAGCTATTCTAGTTGCTTCTTGCGTTACAGGTAAAGCGTTTTTGAAATAATGAAAGCGTTAGGTAATGAATACAGTCATATGTGGAGTATCAATAATTACATTTCGTAACTCACCTTGACAGCACGGGCGTGGCCAAACAATCGCCCGCGCGGCGTAGCCTACTGTTCATTATGACATAAATTAAAAGTGTCGCAGATGCGACCCTTTCTTAAATCGATATTTATGGATTAATAACGGTAAAATTAAGGTCGTAGATAAAATATTGTATGCAACGCGTGCTAAAAGTCGTTTATGCGCGAGACATGTTATGAAACTCAGCCTTCGGCTTCGTTTCATAATTTTCATGTCTCGCGCATAAACGTCGACTTTTAGCACTTGTTGCATAAATAGCTATTATATAACTTTTTTGCAGAACAATATTGTAAAACCAATAATCATAGAACAATCATTAATTTAAACAGTCTTATTGGTTACTAGAAAAAACCTTTATTGTTTAGTTAAATATGTGTATTTAAAAGCATGTTTTAAGTGCATTTGCAGCTTTTAATTAATATATCAACACCTTTTATTGTTATGTTGCAATATAAATCTATACTGTTGTTGATATTGCACATCTTCACAAAGATTAAAATTATGGTATATTGTACTAACGACATAAATACAACAGCAACGCAAATTAACAAAAACAGAGGGTAAGTAATCAAGGGCAATGAAATCGATCCAGCGTCCCTATCAAATTTCAACTAAAGAACTATGGGATGGCTTTTCCCCAGGGGCCAAAATATATCCGAGTTGTTCCATGGCTTGGAAATGCTGCTGGCGTGCTATTAATTGCCGTTTTAATTTCTTCCACACATGCTCGATTAGGTTACAGCGTGTTACAGTCGCAGCACTTGAGTGATCAATCCATTCTGAAGATGTGATGGTTTTGAAGGGCTGCGCTGATGATCCTTGAAAGATGTGATTTTATACCGTCACCAACTACATGTGTTCACTATGTTGGGGGAACGGTTTTGTATCGATTACACAGCGGCCATTTAGGTTGGAATCGTTAAGACAGAGATATGAGAGGATTTATTTAGCATCAATCTCAATTCAAACCAGTTGTAATTATGCAAATGGCACTAAAGGTGAAAATTTATTGCTTTTGCGACTAATGTGCGTATTGTAATTTTCGTCGTGGACCTTGTTTAAATATACATTTTATCCAAATGATGCTTTAACATGAAAAAAAAACTGTTTCAGATCAGTAAAAAACCAGTTACGTATAATACATTTTTTAATTTGTAACTGTTGCTATCACATGCAAATTATGAATGTACATACTACAACTCATATACGCGTGAACATTTTTTTTGATTCATTTATTATAAATAACCTCTTTTATTGAGTGTCGACAACCATTAATACCTCTTGGGAAGTGCAACGAATGCAATGGGCCGCACGCTATTTACACTTCCTCGCATTCAAACATACCGCACACACACACACACACACACACACACACACAAACACAACAATTTCAAACCAGCATTACAGCCAACTTAACTAATGAGGTCAAATCTATTTCCGCTTCAAGAAAATTTCCGGCTACAGCCAGATTTGAACCCATGTCCAGCTGGTTGCTAAGCAGACTGCTAACCCAGTCCACCACCCAGGTGACCCCACGGGTAAATAAATAAGTGTTATTCTAATAAACTAAGCTAAAAGAATAGTACTTGAAAATTCGTGTGATACGCCACTGGGCTGTAAATTTAGTTTATTCTCGGGGTAGGTACTTTACTGCGCTGTCAATGTGTTACACAAATCGGTTTAATTAGTTGTGGTTCGTTTTTGTGAATTAATTTTACAAAAGGAGTTTTATGAGCATACGAACATGGTAATTTTAAATACTCGCGCCATCCACGGCGTCACTCTATCTTTTGTTTTAGGCAAAACCGACTTTTGCTTGTTAAGAAATGCCAACATGCAATTGTTATTTCTAACCTCAAATCTGGATTTGTAAGTTAATGCTGGATAAATTGCTTTCAATGGATGCTTAAAACTGTTGAATCTGCTTGGATCTCTCTTCAGTAAGACGTCCTCTCGTTCATTTCATAACTTCCCGGTTTCTAACGCCGATATTTTGGTTGAAAAAACTAACCTTAGTTCTCTGCAGCGCTGCGGTAACTACTCGGACGGTGGCTCCAGATGGTTTCTGCCGGATGCCGGATCCTGCGATGCTACGGCTGCTGTGGGGGCTCCTACACGCTGTGCGGATGGGCTGCCATTAAAATCCCGGGCTCAGGAATTCGAATGTCTCCGTGATTGAATATCGTAATCTTGAGCTGGCCTCGGACGGATCCTCGGAATGTGGTATCGGAGAAAATTATTTTTTTCGAGGGAAATTAAAACCCACACTTCCACTGATACACGGCTAAATTACCAACAGAATGGTGTACTTTTTATTAATTTAAGTTGAATTTTACTATATAAAAACTTTATTTAAATCAGAGACCAAAATCTATGTCAATAAGATATTTTTATCCAACTATTTCTGCTTTTTGGTCGTTAATAACAATTGCCTATCTAGAATACAAAAAACGGATGTAGACCAAGTTCAATATGACAATTTCTTAAACTAATATTTCTTATAACTAAAATGTTTTACAAAAATACTATTTCTAAATTATTGTCCTTTCAATTCGATTTTAAATTGTCTCATAGCGCCACTACACTTTGTTTTATTTAAATTGTCTTTTCACTCTCACGTAATTACGCTGACTTGCTTTCACCAATTTTGTTTCACATGTTCACTGTTTATTTGTTTCTGAATCTCCTGTCTACATTTCACTCACTTTTCTTCTTAATTGGGTGTGTCCTTTTCTTGCATTTTCTATCCACCGTCTACTTTTACCAGATTTTCAAATATTGCTGTCTAATATTACAATTGCCATGTTCTGCCTGGTTTATGCTCTTTGCAACGTATTATAATAATTCTGCTTCTTTTACCTTTATTTAAAATGCTCATAAACATATCCTATTTAATTATTCTAACATCTACGCTTCATTTAACACGCACATATTATAAACCTTTCTGCGACAGTTCTATTTATTTGGTTTGGCTTTAATTTTGCACAAACCTCTTATTTTTGGCTAATTTAAAATTATCGACTCCAATCTATGAAAAACGAGCTCTGCCCTTTGCGTTCTGTACTCAAATCATTTCATTACTACTGGCGTTGCTTTGCAAATATAATTACGGATTGAAATTTATACGCTGAATCTTGCAGTTGTATGAACCACCACAACCCTGTGCTTTCTGACTTGCTTTATTTATTTGTGCTGCAAGCAGAGTTGAGTAGCGGGCTCAATACCATCTCAATAAGCAATAAAAGGTGAATTATCGCTGTAAAAACAAAGCTGTTATTAAATATTAATATATACAAAAAAGAAGCCGCGTATCACAGTTAGCTTGCATTAAACAAGTCCTCGGTTCGAATGCCGCCGGGGCCGTAATTTTTATGCAGCCTTGGCGATTGAAATCGAACTCGGTGAGACCATTTACAGTAGAGCACAAAATTAACTGTGCTCTACTCAGAACCACAGACCTAAGAGATACAGTAACAAGGTCGACATATCACCAAGACACACACCGCACACAATGGTTGCTGCACAAGCACAAAAGGGGCGCTCCAACTCTATAACCCGAATCCGGAGCGAGTTGAGCATTTTACCTCCAGATGCTAGCATACGAAGCACCAGCCTCTACAGCGAAAGGTAAATGAGGTTACTGATAATACATACCTACATGACTATGTACGAGTGAAAAACATTAAAGTACATTTAGGGAACCGAGTCGGTAATAGAATTAGAAAGAGGAGCCGTGAGCCGTGATTGTCTAAAAAACTTGCACAAAAACCTATTTCATGCGTTACAAATTCAAGAACGATCAAAATCGTTACAAAGATTTGAAAAATATGAAATAAAGAAGTTTACACTGATAAACAGAGTAAATTGAATAACAATGACAAAATATAAATCAATATATAAACACAAATTTTGGCACAGTCGCAATGGTGGACCTTTCTCGGCCAGTTGAGCAGCTTACAACCGGCTTATGAATAGTAATATTCTATTAAAATTTTGCACTCATTTGCGGGAGGGGTTCTTACTGAATCTGTTCGTTAAACGTACTATAGATATCCGTTGGAGATTATTCAAATAAATTAATTTTACTAAGTAGTAATGTTGAAAAACAGTATGAGAAGAAAATTATATTTCAGCAAGGGAAATACATTTTTATACAAATATTTATAATATAAATTCGTCATAGAGAATAAGACAGTGTTTTATTCATAGCAGAACATGGATTTTGTATAACGACTGTCTTAGACAACGATTAGTAAATTATAGTAATACGTATAGCAATGATAACTTCTTCTAATCAGTACTTTCAAATATGGTCATAATGTATTTAATTCAATGTGTTCAGGTGGAGTTTGTAGTGGACTGTATAATTTCAATTTGGACAATTATAGTATACGTCTGAAGGACGCAGGAATTAAAAAGGATACAAAAACAACGGTCTTGTGCAGTCTCACACAAGATATGTAGCAAAGACTTGGTTCGGTTGGGCAAGGATGGAATGCCAGAACGCCTTGTGCAGTCTCACACAAGGAATGTCATAAAGGACTTGGGTTCGTTCTGGTAGAGATTCGTGAACACAGAAAGAAATTTTCTAACTATGTTGATTTACTGACTAGACGGTTCCTATATATATATATATATATATATATACATAAAACTATGACGTAAATTACAAATATTCAGTACATTGTCCCAGTTTAACTCGTATTTCTACTTGCGTGTTACATTTCACAACAAACGGTGACAGCAATTCCGCATAATTGCAATTTATTTACCGGGTCATTCAAGCAATGCTGACAGCTTTGTCAAGCATTTCCGTATGCAACCGTTGGTTTTACGAAATATACGCATAATTAATTCATAAAATCTGCTAGACATCAAACAGGTGCGTCGCTGATCTAAAATCTCATTTTCCATGATCCCTGTGTTTTTATGTTGCATCCCATATATTAAAAACTGGTTGCCTGTTCAAGTTTCTTCATTTCCATTTTCAGATTAGTCAATACTTCTTCATTTTCCACAATTGCTGCTTTTGTTTTTTCTATGTTTAATTCAATGCCGTAATATTTTATCACTTCTGCTCATACTTTAAAACAAGTTAGATTTCGTTAAGAACGGGCACATAACACATCATCTGCGAACGCACGCCCTATATGTTTACTGGCTGTAGATTATTATACCCAGCATTGAGCGGTTTTTTTCTTTATTTGTATTCGTTAATTATATCACCCATAACGTCAATAAATAATAGTGTGTGCAGTATCGCTTCTTGTTGCACACCTGAGAATTGAGAATGTTCCCGACAATCTGTTTAGCATTTTTGCTTGATTGTAAATCAGCCTGTTTTGTGTTTTTTACGTAAGTAATATCAAAAGCATTTTTCATATCGATGAAATATAGGTGCGCTTTGCTGTTTATGGTATAATGTAACCATATGTAATTGCAATTCTATGATAGCAAAATTTCTCTATAATTAGTGCATTTATTTGCATCTTCCTTCTTATGTATCGGTATTATGTATTGGTAATTGCCGTGCTTTACTATTTTGGTATTTTTTAGTATTTCAACCAGATTATAGATATTTTCAAGCTCCTTCGTACCTTTTTCTCCCATACCTTTAACATTTCGGGTGCTATCTCGTCGCATGCAGTGGCGTTACCCAATTTTAGTTCGCTCACTATTTTGGTCACTTTCTCAAGACTTAATCGCAAAAAAATCACCTTCCGAGGTTTCTCAGATCTTCACGTTTTAGGGTCCCTAGATGACAAATAATATGTATTCTCAATTCCTTCTGTCTATCTGTCTGGATCCTGTTGCCGGTATAACTCAAAAGCTATTTATTGGAGGAAGACGATATTAGGCATGTAGATTATACGCTTCCCTGGCATAAAACCGAGAACATTTCTGAAAAATATCTACAGGGTAAACAAACACCTTAAAAAATAAAAGTCTGCCTATTTTGCTTGAACTCAAAAACTATTACTTAAATGGGACCTCGGTAGGCGAGCGGCGATCGCCGTTGCAGTCCAGGTCACAGTGAAAATCATGGAGTGCTCGAGCCGGAGCGGTTGAGAGTTCAACTCCCGGCACGGGTGATCTAGATTTTCACTTAATTAAAGCTTAGGTTTAAGTGACGCCCGCGCTCCCTGAAGTAATGCGTGAGCAGTTCAGGGGGGCAACGGTAGGCGTTAGGGGAAACATATTTTCTACATAGCTCAGGTTTTTATCATTAACAAAAAAGAACATATTTTGGACTCCTACATATATAGGGTGAGCACTTTCAAAAAATTAATTTTTTTGAGATTCGAACCGTCCAGCGTGGCAGCGTGCAACAAACGGTCGAGCGTTGAAATCGGATTCTCAAGCGCTGAAGTTTGAATCCCACCTCCGGTAAAGCTTTTCATTTGAAAATGAGTGTAATTCGCATTACCAAGTGTTTCCTTGTATTGTTTTAGTATTATTAGGAAGGTTAAGATGTTTTTAAATTTAGTTTTCTTTGATTTCTAAAATTGTTTAGTGTCACAACGTCCACTTGCGAGGGAAGTTCTGAGTAAAGCCCTTTACAGATTTTCTTGTTTTGATATATTATCGAATAGTTATTTAACATAATATTTCTTTCGGAATCCTCAGGGGTTAGCAGCTCTTTTGAATATTTTCACCAACTACTTAAAAATGTTAAACTTCCACTATTACACTTAGGGCTGATGTCATAATAAATTTTAAAGCTTCATTTAACTAAAGTAATGTTAGAATGTGCATGATTGTAGTTTGGCGTGCGAACACTGACCGTGAACGGACGTTCTAGTGACGAGCGAGCGATATCAGTGCAACCAGACGCGTTATTACATATTAGTAAAAATATTATCAGTTCAAAATAAACTCTAGTTAACTGCAATCCGTGAATATCTCAGCACAACAAACAAACCCCCGCGGCGAGTTTCTTTATCATAACAAAATGGGTAAGAGAAATAATAACGATCTTTCGCCCCCCGTCACACTAAATAAAAGGTATTACTTCGAGCCCGCCACACTAATCGCAGCTAACAAATATTACTTATCAAACGACAACATTCAAAGTGCTTCAAACATAATTCAGCTGCAGCTGTTGAGCAAATGAATATCGACGAACAAAATACTTCGTCTATCTCATCGCAAGAAACTAAAGTAAAAATTCCAACGATATTTCTCCACTACGCTTCACATATAAAACACCAAGAAATTATAAAAGATCTTAAGGAAAACGTTAAAGGAGAATTTGAGACAGCACAGAAAGGGAATAAACTAAGAATTAATCTAAGCACTACTGAGGATTATAGAAAAATCACCAAACTTTATAAAGACAACAAATTACCACACATTTAAAGACCCTGAAAAGAACAAATTTTCAGTTATTATCAGAAACCTTCCGGTTTCAATCACTGATAACGAAGTATTAGAAGAGTTAATAAACTTGAAATACCCTGTAACTAAAGTTACTCGTCTTTATAACAAGGACAGAAAGCCCATACCGATATGCGCTGTGGACCTGGAAGACTCCACAACGGCAAAAGAAATTATAAACTTAAAGAAAATTCATTATAGCAACACTGAAGTGGAAGTAAGAAGAAAATCAAAAGAAATGCCGCAATGTAAGAAATGTCAACTGTACGGACATACACGGAATTATTGCAAATGGAGCCACGATGCGTCAAGTGCACAAATAATCATGAGTATAATAAATGCCCAAAAAAACCTATCGATCCTCCTCAATGCGTGAATTGCAAAGAACTACATACCGCGAACTTCAAAGGATGCAATTATTATCAGAAAGTTAGTCGTCAATACAACCCCCCAAATCTAAGTCAAACTAGAGAACGAGCGTGGATTTCACCAGCCACAACAGAAATAGCCGACAGTCAAAATATTCAACAATTGAATTCCCATGAACAACAAAACTACAACAGATCTTTTCCCAAATTACCAACTAAACCTAACGGAAATCACGAAACCAAACAGGAAGAACGGGACCTACTAACCACTATTGTATCAAAAGTAATTGAGCTATTAATACCACACCTGGATAAAATTATGCCCTACCTAACAACACTAATACCATTACTTTCCACATATGGATCCAAATAAAAAACTCACAATTAGTAATATAACAGTCATAAATTGGAATTCTGATGGCATAAAGAGACAGCGCAGTATATTTATCGAGTTCTTGTTTAGACATAACGTTGACGTGGCTTGCATCACCGAGACACATCTTATAAATACAGAAACCTTCAAGTTACCAGGGTATAATGTATATAGGAAAGATAGAGAAAGCAGACAGCATCGGGAAGAGTGGCAATTGCAATCAAACAAAAATTAGCTCACTACCACTTACCGGATCTAAACTTTGAAAACCTAGAAACAGCAGCTATTAAGCTGTTATTAGAAAATAAAACTGAAATCTTACTTTACCCAGCTTATAAACAACCCAATAAACGGATCCTAGAAGAAGACATTTCTCAAATTTTCCCCATAAATAAACCAACACTGCTAATTGGAGATCTAAATTGCAAACAGATATTCTGGGGATGTAGAGCTGATAACCCGAATGGTGCCAGACTAAACCAAATACTGACGAATCATAACATACAAATAGCAGCCCCTAAAGAATATACCTACTACCCCTATAGATCAGATTATAAACCGGATATCCTGCATGCCGTTTTACTTAAAAACTTTCAAAAATCTACCTATCAAACTGTTTTGAATGAACTTGATTCAGATCACCTACCGGTAACACTCTCATTCTATAGCGAACCGCTGGAAACACCAATATTACCAAAATTAATTGAAGGCAAAAGGACTGGAGTATGTTTCAACGAGAGCTTGACAAAAATATCAAAAACTTCGGACCAATTCATTCAACTAGCGATATTGATGAGGCAGTCAATCAATATACCCAAGCAGTGAAAATAAGTGTACAACCAGCACTAACACCTTGGAAGCAAAAAAAAAACGGAACGGTATCCATACTCCAATCGAAATAGCAAACTTAATTAAACTAAAGAACAGAACCAGACGTGAATGGCAACGAACCAGACGACCACATCTTAAAACGCTATATAATCAGCTCACCCACCAAGTCAGGATAAAATTGGACAACTACAGGTATCATTTATATGACAAATACATTGAAGAACTCCAGCCAAGAGACGCAACTAATGTGGCAGGCTACCAAAAAATTATTAAGGCAACCTAATATCATTCCCCCACTAACAGCCAATGGCAACACATATCCAACAGACGAAGACAAAGCCAATCTTCTAGCGTCGCACTTCGAAAAAGTATTTACACCCAATGACGCAAACACCGTACAAAATCAGCAACAGGAAGTAATTGAAATAAACAATAGCTTCAATAGTCAGCACCCCATAGAGATGGAACCAACTTCACCAGCAGAAATTCAGAAATTTATTTCAAAACTACCCAACAAAAAAATCTCCAGGTCCAGATTAAATTACAAATAGTATATTAAAACAGCTTACCAAAAAGTTATTGGCAATCCTAACAAATATATTGAACGCCTGCTTACGAATAGGGTACTATCTTAGAGAATGGAAACACTCGCACATACTACCATTCCATAAAAGTGGTAAAGAGAAACACAGTCCGGCAAGTTACAGGCCCATAAGTTTACTTTCAACACTCTCTAAACTATTAGAAAAAGTTATGCATGAGAGGATCCAAAAGATAGTGAATGAACGTACTATCATACCTCATCATCAAATGGGATTTTAAAAAAAAGCATTCGCCAACACTCCAGTTAATGAGAATTACCGCATTAATAGAGACAGGCTTTGAGAATAAGAAATATACTGTAGCAGCATTTATCGACCTACAAAATGCCTTTGACAAAGTCTGGCATCTAGGACTAAGGTACAAAATAATAAAACTGGGAGTCCCAGACTACCTGATTAAGATAATTTCGTCCTTCTTAAAAGACAGAACTTTTTCGGTGAGAGTGAATACTATCGTATCAAATAAAAGACCAATATTGGCGGGAGTAGCTCAAGGTAGTATATTGGGACGACTCTTGTTCAACATTTACATGCACGACTTGCACACAACTGACAATACTACCTTGGCTATCTTCGCGGATAACACTGCTATCTTAACACAAAGTGAAAACCTCCAAGTAGCAGTGAACCATCTACCAAGTGCCCTAGATGAAATGTACAGCTGGTATGACAACTGGAAAATTAAAATCAACGTAACAAAGACACAGAAAAAAATATTTACCCTAAAACAAATAAAGAACTTACCAATCATAAAATTAAACCAAAATAAATTGAGTGGAACAACAAGGATTCAGCAATTAAATATTTAGGCGTCTACCTAGACACCAGATTAGGATGGGGCATCCATGTGAACAAAAAACTAAGTGAGTGCTATGTCAGGCTGAGTATCCTATACCCGCTGATAAATCGAAAAACTCATTTGCGTGTTAAGTACATTATGCTCATATATAAAACACTACTAAGACCTATCTTAACATATGCGTGCCCTGTATGGAGAAATGCATCTAACACACACCACAGAAAATTACAAGTTCTACAAAACAAATCGAATTTCAGTGAATGCGCCATGGTTTGTGCGGAATGACCAAATTCACAAAGAACTAAATTTATCGCCACTACTCGATCACATAAATAAACAGTGCAACCAATTCTTTAATAATATAAGTGAATGCAATAGTGCAGTGACGTATAAGCTTGGTCAAAAAGGTAAACATCAAATACTTTAAAGAAGACTCTCACAGGACTTATTACAATAAATACATAACTTTCATTAACAAGCAAAATTATTTGTAATAAATCAAATAAATGTACAATGTAGTATATGAGGAATCTAACCCCCACTATATTAGTATAAGTTAATAATTAAGACTGACAACCAAATCATGTATAGCAAAATCAATGCTGAGCTGATTAAACTATTATAAAAAAAAAGAATGTGCATGACGCCACATGTAACACATTGCACTCTGCACATCTAATGTCACTTTAGTTAAAGCTTTCAAATTGATTATGAAATCGGCCCTTACATTATAACGACGTTTTGTTTCTGAAGGCAATAGATGTTTTATAGAGCAGTTTTTGCTTTTCCCTGCAATTTTTCTTCTTTCTTTCTTCTTTGTTCTTTATATTCTTCATAGACTTTTAGACTTTTTTTGTATATATACCTTTCAAAGTTTCTTCTTTTCAAATCTTTTAATGTGTTCGTTCTAACACGCTGTACAGTATGGCCGAATACGTTTATCCTCGAGAAATTATATTATATTTAATTAATTACAATGACGTGATCTTCTTCTTCTTTGTTCAACCCTCATCCATCCAGTTTTGGACATAGGTCTCCCCCCTAATACGCCAATCCTCTCTATCAGATGTTTTTCTTTGCCATAATTTTCCAGCCACTCTTGCGATGTCATCGGCCCATCGGAGTGGTGGTCTGCCAACACTACGTTTTCCTTGCCTCGGTCTCCACTCTAATACCCTTTTGGTCCATCTGTTATCCGTTGTTCTCATGACATGTCCTGCCCATCTCCATTTTTGTTTTGTTACTGTATTTACAACGTCTTTCACCCCTGTTTGTTGTCTTACCCATTCATTGGTTTTTCGGTCTCTTAGTTTCACTCCTAACATACGTCTTTCCATTGCTCGTTGAGCTTTTCTTAGTTTATCAATAATTTTGCGGGTAAAAGTTATAGTCTCAAATCCGTATGTTAGTACAGGTAATATGCAGGTGTTGAAGATTTGTGCTTTTTGTTTTCTGGAAAGTGTGTCGGTGAGCAGTACATTAGAAAGTCTCCCAAATGCTATCCAAACCAGTGTTATTCTTCTTCCAATTTCGGCGTCTTGGTTACTTTTCTGTAGCATTATGTTATGTCCGAGATATATATATGATGTTACTGTTTCTAATGTTTTGTTTTCAATTGTAATTGGGCCAATGTCTTCTGTTGTTAGGATTTTGGTTTTTTTCGTATTTATTTTAAGGCCTACTTGTTTTGATTGTTCATTTAATTGAGATAGCATTGTTCTTATTTCTTGTTCATTTTGTCCAATTAGAACCACGTCATCTGCATATATCTCAGATGTGTTAACTGTTTTCCGTCTATGTTGATCCCCATGTCTGGCCATTCTAGATTTTTAAATACATCTTCCAGTACTGCGTTAAATAGCTTTGGGGAGATAGAGTCACCCTGTCTAACACCTCGATTGATTTGGAATGTTGTAGTAGCATCGTCATTTATTTTTACAGTGGCTGTAGCTCTATTATATATATGAGTTATAAGTTTTGTATACCTGGAATCCAGGCGGCAAGGATTCATAGCTTTAATTATGGCGGATAATTCCACTGTATCGAACGCCTTTTCGTAATCTACGAAGGCGAGAGTCAGGGGTATATTATATTCATTACACTTCTCGATTAAAGTTTTGAGTGTTTGCAAATGATCACATGTGGAATATCCTTTACGAAAACCTGCTTGCTCAATTGACTGATATTCATCTAATTTTAGTGTTAAACGGTTAGTTATGATCTTCGTCAGTAATTTGTATACATTTGACAGGAGACTAATAGGTCTATAGTTTTCCAATCGCCTGGGGTCTCCTTTTTTGAACAGTAGTACTATTATGGCATTTTGCCAACCGTCTGGTATCTCTCCTTTTTCGATGCATAGATTTAGGAGATCAGCTATTTTCTCTTTAAGATCAATTCCACCGTGTTTGATCATTTCTGTTAATATCCCGTCCTCCCCAGGTGCTTTGCCATTTTTCATTCCTTCCAGAGCGAAATTTAATTCATCTACCGTGATGTCTGGAATATCCTCCGACCCTAAATTTAGGATGTTTTCCTTCAATTTAGTTACGTTTCTATTTTCTAACGGTTGTTGACTATTTGTGTTATGTGTTGTGTACATAGTTTCGTAAAAGTTCGTTGCTATTTTTAGCATTTCCTCTTTCTTTGTTGTCTCCAGACCATCCCTGTTACAAAGCTTTGTAATTATTTTCTTTCCTTGGCTTAGTTGTGAGCGTAATACTTTCATGTTGCTGTTTTTGCCTATTATATCTTTTGTAAGTTTCTCTTTGTAGTGTCTGATGTCCTTTCTGATCTCTCGTTTTATTACTTTGTTTAGTTCGACGTACTCTGCATTTTTTGGTTTACCTTCTGATCTCAGTACTCTCCTTTTTTCTATCATGTTTTTGGTGTTATCCGAAAGTTTATTATCTTTTCGATACTGCTTTTGGTATCTAGGGTTTCTTACCACAGTATGCATTATGTTTATTAGATCTTCGTTTTTCTGGGATATGGTTTGTTCCTTACTAGTCAGCTTGTTCAACTGTGTATTTATTTCGTTCAGGTAATGTTTATCAAACTTGGTAATGTCTAGTTGGTTCTGTTTTGGTTTTATCAGTTTTAATCTTTCCAGCTTTGTTCTGATTTTTACCTTTGCTCGGACTAAGCGGTGATCACTTCCTGTTGTGAATTTGTTCAGCACCTCTACATTTTGCACTATATTTCTTTGTGTACTGATAATATAGTCAATCTCATTTTTATATGTTCCATTAGGACTCTGCCAAGTCCATTTATTTTGGTGTTTCTTTTTGTAAAATGTGTTCATGGCATAAAGCCTATTTTGATGTAAATAATCTAGGAGTATTTCTCCTCGTGAATTTCTTTTACCTAGTCCGAAATTACCTATCGCCGTCTCTTGAACGTCTGTTTTGCTTCCCAGTTTGGCGTTAAAATCGCCCATTAGTAAGGTGTAGTGAGTCTTATCTTCAGAGAGACTTCGAGTGACGTCGTCATAAAACCTTTCCATACCTTCGTCATCATGATTTGACGTAGGAGCGTATACTTGAATAAGTTTTATGCGATAACGCTTATTAATGTTAATAATTGTATATATAACACGATCGGATATGCCTGTTATTTGTAATATATTTGGTATTAAATGCTTCTTGATGATAAATCCGACTCCACCTAGAGATTCATCGTTTCCCTTGTAGTATAAGAGGTTTCCTGATTTCAATTTGATACCTGCTTCACCTTTTCTTCTAACTTCCGCTAGGCCTACTATGTCCCATTTTATTTCCATTAATTCTTGTTCCAATTCAATTAACTTATCTTCGGACAAGAGAGTTCTGACATTATAGGTACCGATGTATAATGTAGTGTTGGTAATCTTTATCGACTCATTGCCCCCCCCCCCCCCAGAATCCTTGGGGCTGACTGACATGTCAGTGCGAGAGTCTGAGCTTATGTCTCTACTCGCCTGGGGTATTACAGTTTTGTGATTCGACATTTCATATTACTTAGTTGGGGGAATGGCAGTAATCACCACGCTTGCCATGCGGGTTGGTGATAGATAGTAACCTAACTAACTAAGGCTGTGACTGCTGCCGTTGTCGTAGCATTGCTCCTGATCCTCCGCCACCAGTCTACGTAACCATCCTATCCTGATGATTACCATCTTCTGTACCATGTATGAACCACTTGTTCTATGCTACAAGAGATTTGGGTTTTGCTAATTTTGGTCCGCCCTGGGTATTTTATTTTCCCAGTACCCAACATATCTGGTGATCGTTTCCCTATCCGCCACCTGGGGAGGCGCCCTCTAGAGGATTTAGCAACCTCCGAGTGATAATCCCTATGAATTCTGCCGACCTCGAGAGACTAAAAGTATTCGATTATATGGTATATTTTTGTTGTTCTCTTGGTTCCATAGATCTTCCTTGACGCCTTTTTGGCATTTTTTAATTACTTTCTAGTTTACCTCTATTTTTATCAAACTGTTCTTCTACTGCCTTCTCGAATTTTTTACTATGCTGGCTTTATATTAATTTACATGTCTGTATTGCTTCTTTCATTACCTCCTTTTTTAGTTTTACTGCTTTGGCGGAAGCTTCTAATAGATAGTAACTGAAGGTAATATTTCGAAGAGATTTCTGTTAGCGTTCTGTGAAATTATTTACTGATGCTTATAAATTTCATAATTGACAATTATTAGTCGATTCTGTGGATTGTACTATTTGCATTATGAACATCTATTTTAGTAAGAATTTGTAAAAGAAAATACTTATAATACCTAACTGATGATAGATTTTGTTGTTGCAGATTTTAATACGGATACTTTGATTCTAAAGCTATATCATCACGGACAGCTCTCCTTTGTGATTAAAGTTATTTAATAACTACACTTCGCACCTTAGTGAGAAATTACATTATCGAAGAGAACAAATAACAACAATTCTACTATATATCTGGTTTAGTTGTTACCGTCGTTTTACCTGCCTTTCTATGCACAATAAACCAAGCTAACCCCGCCTAAACTTTTATAACAACCTTGTCCTTCAATATTTCAGTGCCGGTAGAGTTGTTATAACGAGCTGAACGTTGTTATTCACTTCTTCCCCATTTACTAGCCCTTTTCCACATTTCACATTTTACTGAAGTTATTCGTTAATCGATAAGCACAAGGTGCGATTATAACTGAAATTTATTTTTAATCTCCATGAACAGAAAGAATTGCACTTCCTTAGAAAAGTTAACCGAAATCGTCCCTAACAGTTTCACATGACAATGTGTCCTCGACTGAGAGACGAAAATTTGAAACAAAGCTCTTTTATACTCTGGTTATTACACAACTTGCCTCCGCAATTCAATGAGAATTCTCAGACAAATAAATAATTATTCTGAAAGAACGATCAAAACATTTGCCAGCTTTGTCCTCGCTGTAACGGAACTGCTCCAAACTGAACACTCCAAATTTGAGCTTCATTGCGTGCAATGTTTCCTTTCAGTGCCGTTATTGAGTAGGTACGTATTCTGCAGCGCCAACTACGGAGTTCGATTTTATTGAATTGATCGAGCACGCTTTACGATTTTAATCATGAAGCCTGTGCACAAAATTAGACCTCAAGTGTTATGGATGTGATTTGCCTTATGTCGCGGCGAAAGACTGCCAGGGTATCGGAGAACGGGTGATGGAGTGGTCAATCACGGTGGAGCAATACAACTACTCAGGGGCAGTCATACATACTTTAGGAAGGGGCACAGGAAGCGGTTCTGGTAAACTATGGACGCTAGCGAATATTGATGGCTCTAAAACTGTGCCCTATAGGTCCTTCTATGAATTAAGGTAACAGCAAAAAAACTAAAGAAACAGCTAAGTAAATCGATAGTCTCTTTTTGCGTTACAGATACATCAATGCCAGTATTGATAATAAAAATGCTGTTTTCTTTTGTTGCTAACATATAAGTTCCCTCTGCACGAATTCTAACTTGGCTACTTTTTACTTCCTTTTACAATAAAGGAAGTATTGGATTTACCTCAAAAATTCGAAATTGAGTTTTCAACAGAAATTTTCGAGTCCCCTGAACCCAAAAAAACATGTTTTTGTTGATTGGTCTGTTTGTCAGTCTGTGTGTCTGTCTGTCTGTATGTCTGTTTGTCTGTCTGTGAACAGAATATCTCAAAAATGAAAAGAAGTATTTCGTTGAAACTTCATATATAAGTTTTGTGTACTATCTAAATGCGACAGTAAGCTTTTGAAGAAAATCGCATAACCGGAAGTATGGTGTTTACTCTTGTGATTTTTAAGTTTTTTTGATTTTTCCAATAACGGTTGTAACGAATTTTTTCAAACGTTACATTTTTAATGTGTATTGATGTGCGATAGGTGATTTTCCAGTTGAATACCTCTAAAGCGGGTTTATTTTGTTTCGTTTTCTTTTTTTATTAACTCCTATTTTAAAACACTCGGTATATTATTACATTTTTGAATTCAGCTTAAAATTTTAGAGAAAATTTTAGTGATGGGCTTATTCGAATCAAAAATAACCGGTTATCCGGTTATTGAAATAACCTGTGTAACTCGGTTTTCATTCCAAGTATTCGGATGAAAAATAACCTCATCCTGATACGTACTACGTGCAGCGTCTCAGCGACCTGCGAGTGATCGAAATTCTGTAAATAATACGGCATTCATAACTCATATAACCTTTTCTACGTATGTACTTGATTGACCCAAGTGAAGCTCGCGGCTGCTTGTTGATGTTATTAAGACATTTGAGACTCCCAGTGGACGAGTTAAATTTATGGGGCCGTTCCTATTAAAGATAACGTTCTGCTGAGTATGAGATTTGCCGAAGGTGTGTTAGTATTAATTTATAACGGCCTACATTTTTGCTTCGAAACTATGCCTAATAAGGGATAAACAGAAAGCGAAATAAGATTTTCCAATATCGTAAAATATTTATATTTAATTTTTAATAACGGAGCAGTCGGGACAAGAAGTGGATTTCGATGTTGAAAATTTTAAGTGTGCGTCCTTAGAACCGCAGAAGGCTGAACGTAGATAAATGATGGATTCTAAAATCTACCGGTATGATGTGCAAGCGAAAAGGGAAGGGTGACTACTAGAGAATTTTAGGAACTAAAAATAGATTCAATAGATACTTTGTATTCGCATATTTATAATTTCTTTATGATTAGTATTGATATAGCTATTTTCAATGGTTTAAACTCCTTAGAAATCAAACAAAAATCATTTATACAATTATTATAATTAACGATTAACTGAGTTCCTCTGCTATCTGCAAGTTACGATGCCGATGCAGATGACGGTGAACCGCCAACCGGCAAACCGGCTGACTTAATCGAAACGAATCGAGAGCCAAAATTGATTCGAATGAGTATTCAAATAATCAATCGGTTATTAATATGATTCGAATGCAAATAATTCGGTTATGAAAATTGTCCGGTTATGCCCATCACTAGAAAATTTGTCTCTTCAACTAAGTTGTGTGAGTGTTTCACACTAGATTTTTTAAATTATATAATCCCTTAAAAATGTATTTTTATACGAGTGCGTTTGTTCGTCCAAGTAGGCAGAATTTCCCGTGCGCAGTTAGTTACCGCGCTGACTCCTTTTAATGGGAATGCATTGTTTTGTCTTTACTGTGGATAATGATGTTAAAGTTTGAACCTATTAAGCTCATATATGCAGAAAGTAATGTCAGTACAGAAGATATGCTCAGAATATGACGTTTACGGGAAATGAGTTCTCACTTTACCAATATTGCAAAAGTGGGATCACAACGAATTAATTAGAAAAGACGGCAACTATTCCCTACAGCCAGTTCACGAATAAACCTCACTGTATAGGTATTAATGACAAAAAATAAGATACATTGGTAAAGAATGCTAAGAATGTCGCAAAAAGTTTAAAATAAATTTGTAAAACGACCTATAAAATATACTCACCATTGTGTTTCTTTTAATATACATAGTTGGCGTAACACTTTGTATAAATATATGTATAAATGTAGTGCAACTATTAGAATTTGTAAAATAATTTCTTTATCCAAACATTTTCATATATCCGTAACTTTTTTGACCACTGTGTGTAAAGTAATGGTTTACAGTGTAGCTGTGTTTAGTCTAAAAATAACTTTTAGTAGGGTTACCTTCGATTTGATTTTCCAATAGAAACAAAGAAAAAAATACGGAAAGATGTTTGGAATCGCACATTATGACCATCTGCAAATATTTCTTAAAAACTAAGATTTTTCTTCGATTTAATATTATAATTTGTGTTTACTATATTTCAATATTTTTACGAATTACTTTGTGAAATAGACATTTTTGTTTTCTGACTAATTTAAATTTTTTTAAATGATGTAATCTATTCATTGGTTTACATCACTTTAAAGAAAATTGAACAATGTTGTAGCTACCTATAAGGTGTGATTGCAAAGGATCATAAATTGAGTGGAGGGGTGCCCCTACCTTGGCTGTATGGATAAAACTTATGTAATGCTAATCTGAAGGAAGAATACTTGGTTCACTTTATCGTAATAGTTATATAGGTTCATCGGCGTTGTTATAGACTATTTACCAAACCAATTTGAGTATCGTTAAGAGCTTTATTACCGCACTCAGTGCGGTAATAGATATTTTCTACAAAACCAAGAATACATTGAACTATAATTTATTGATGAAGATAAAACATTGAACAATACACGTTTGCTTACATCATTAGGGAAATAGGGCGATAGATGTTAGTTGCGTATCGGCCATGTGTCGTACAAGATTTCTCGTAATGCAGAATTATACATTTTGAGAATAATCTATTAAACCGGGGGTTCTAATCCTTTTCATAATACCTATATGTTATTGTATCATATCAGTACCGTCTGCTTGATCGACATAGTACCCCTTACAGCCAAGGCCGTTAAAATTTAACAGCCACTGCCGTTATTTAATTAACAATTCAATTAATAACCGTTGCTATACTACCAAATTACATACACTGTTTTAAATTTTTTCAAAACGAATTTGTAAAAGGTTGTTGTTACACTATCAACTTACGTGAGGAACTCGGGTTACTAGTAAGTTTTATTTTATTAAAATCATGTATCTAAAAATTTTACAATTTAGTAGATAGCGGATAATTAAATATATCCTCGTCCGTTATATGCTTAATATAAATACTATAACGGCCGGCGGCCGTTATGAATGACTTACTTTTTAAAAGATCACGTGGCCGGGGGCTGTTATTAATATTTTTGTTTTGTTTATTTAGTTCAGCTAAAGTTTCATAACGGTATAGTATTATAAAAAAATTGAATATGTAGCAAATAGCTCTTAAAATATAACTATACAATCAAAAACAATCAAACAAAATACGTTACTTCGACAAAACCTGTCAAATTGACATGTATGTCAGTGTCACATTGCTTCCAGTGTTTTTTACCTTTACAACTTTAAAAAATGTGATATCATGGCGTGCTTTACGTAATACGATTTTGAAGTAACCTGTATGTCTTTGTGCAGTTGTATTCTCGTAACAAGTTGTAATCGTTACTTAATTCCTGTTTCCTTTCTAAATTCTCTTTAGTCGAAGTCCCATGTCCGATTTTCAAGGGTTGAGAATCGGACATGGGTATCCTATTATTCTTTACACCAAATAACATAAAGCATCAACCCCTAAAGTTATTCCACTCATTTTAAATATACATAGTATAGACTACTCCTAATCAAAGTGTAGAAGATCTACGAAATCAAATAATTTATGGATGAGAGTTAATTCATTACAATTTTTGAACGTGAGACAATCTTTAAGACGGAGAGTAAAGGCTTATATCTAGAGGTGAACATTTTCAGCACCTTAGAAGTTTAATTTGCTACCTTTTTAGTTTAAATAGTCTTTATGTAAATAATATGTATTTATTATAAATTTAACTGTCCGTATCTCGAAAACAAAGCGATTCCGAACATCTGCCTACAGGAAACTGTTTGCTTGTTTAAAAAAAGAATCAATCCCTATACAGTACTTGGGAAGTATCTTGTATATATCAAATAAAAAACAATTGGCAAAAATAAGCGATAACATTCTACATCACTGTTTATCAATTAAAAATTAAGTATACGTTTATGAAGAAGATTTACTTTATGTTGATATTTTATATTCTCCTTATAATCTTGAGTTTCAGATTGTTCTTTATGAGGGGTCGCTATTCTTTTTTGAATTAAAATGTGTTCTTCCACCTGGAGTCTCTAATTACTACAAACAAGCCTTCCCATGAAATTGAATTTTTAAAATGAAATTCAGTTAAAACTATGAGTAGAATTGAAGTTATATTTGTATTTGTTATTCTAAGGTTTCAAACTAGGTTCATGGTGTAGTTATGAAAATTGAAGTTTAATTTTCAGTTCCTGTTTTTGCGTCAACACTTCACCGCTAAACTAATTCTACAGATTTTGCAGTCTATTCGATAATAAGAGTCACACACTGTAATAGTGTTCTTGTTAATTCTATTAATTATATACAGTGTGACCAAGAATTGGCAAACTTTAACGACTCTAATAATCCCCACATTGGATTACTATCAATATTACTAATTAAATGATTCTTAAAAAAATAGAAAGCAAACTTTGCCTCAAGAAGTGATAACATCATCGATAACTTTAAAGTGCGGAAATAGTATATTACTCTACAAGTTGAGAAAAGTGATGTTTTCTGAACAAGTATGGCGTGTTTGAGTACGAGCGCTAGCTACTTTCTAACGTGTTGAGTATACTATTGTATCGCATTTCATAAGAAATGTAAAATATTAAATTTTTACATACAAGTGACACTAACTGTCAAAACATAACCAAGAGGAGCACAACTCATTCCTATGTACTAACGCACAATAAGTAGCTTCAGTTGATGTTATGCGTTTGGCAGTACTGAAGTGTGTTGTTGGTGACAATGTAAGTCTATGTAAAATTCGAGGTTAGCAGGTTAGGTTTTGCGTCAGTCTGTGTCAAAACTGACGCAAAACCTAACCTACTAACTTCGAATTTGACATAGATTTACAGTGTCACCAACAACACACGAATCGCCGTTGCTACGCTTCTTATCGATTTTGAATGAAGAAGTATATTTCCAAATGAAATGCGATAAACACTTTTTGGTATCGAGACGTTTTTCTCGATTATGGAAACAATAGAAGTGTATATAAACCAATGTACAAAAATCTGCTTTACACGGAACTTTCCTGGCAAGTACACCTGCATCGATCGCTGCCTATTTCTGGCCCATTCACGATGTTCATCCTGTATGTTGGGTCTCAAAAGTGCCTATTTTCATCAAGGGTAAAAACCTAAGCTATGTGCACAACATTACGTTTAATTTTTGGCATAAAAAAATATAACCGCGTTTCACATCAATTAAAAGACATACAGTGGCTTAACATGGAAAACAGGAGACTGCTCTCTGTATCATCACAGAATTATTACAGAAAAAACATCACATAATAAAATAACCTTTCCCGCAGATGTAGAATTCTGTGCAATAAAATTAAGCACACGTCTTATGACTATTTTTCACAATATTCTAGTTTGTATAATTTTGGTCTATTTTAATTGCCTAGCAACAGTTTCAATAAATGATAAAACACCATAATTTGAAAATAACACCTTTATTAAAACATCAAAACTAAGACCTTTCGAATAAAAACCGTTATTAATAAATGCAACAAAGCCCTGTGTGCTTAATTTTATTGCACAGAAGTGTACATAAATTGAATTTGCGCTTGAAAGGTGGAATAACACCGCCAATTCACCGAACTACAATGTACAAAGATTGTTTTTCGTATATCTTTAAAATCTATACTGCCGTGCCAGATTCTCAAAAGCCTTCCTCTTGGATTGTTTAAAAATAGATTTCGCCAGGTTTTGCTTCATAGTCAATTTACTAATTTGCTTCATTCTTGATACTATTTATTTTGTTTTGTGCATCGTTGATAATTACCCGGTCCCTACAGCAGCTCATTTTTAATTTTTTTAAGTGTACATATGATTAATGTTATTGTGCTACTGTGTTGTTTCTGCGTTTTTATAGTAAGCTAACTGCTATCAGGGTTTCGGTGGAAGATCAGAAACTGCTTTGTAGTAACTGAACTGGATCTCTATGGCTTCCCCTTATTATTATAATACATTTTTTATTTCTTTAAATAATTAAATTATGTTAGTGGTGTAGTAATTTATTAAGTTGAAATAAAAATATTATTATTTAAGTAATAGTTCTTAAGTTAAAGCAAAAATAGGCAACATTTTATTTTTTGATGATCTAAAATGTATTCAACAAATAGCTTTTGAGCTATACCGGCAGACAAAAACAGACGGACGGACATACGAAATTGAGAAAACATGTTTTTCACGTAATATAAGGAAATATACTGTTTTCTGAATAGCAATGCATACTGTAATTTTTAAGTGCACAGTTTTTCATATGGATTTTAACATGTGTATATTCACATTTTTAGGCATTTCCCTACAGTACGTGAAAAAATAACGCGTGGAACAGGTGGAAATGTGATAGTATTAACTCGGCGGGTTCTAAATCTCGGCTTCTCTTTCATTAAAAAGGTCGCGCCTGGCACGGAAAATCTACACTTTTCCCGACCCTTTGTACAATATACTATTTTTGTCAGCTAAGTACCCTGAAACGTGAAGATCTGAAGAAATCCCGAAGGTGATGTTTTAACGATTAAAATACTTTTTTCGTCTTTCAGACAAAGAAAGTAAAATACGTAGAAAATCTGCAAACGGCTTTTACTCGGAACTTTCCTCGCAAGTGGAAGTTTTAACATTACAAATTTTAAAAATATCGAAGGAAAATGAGAGTGTTCAAAATAATATACAAAATCGGTACAAATATCTTAACGTTACTAATAACACTGAAACATTAAACTGAAACACTTAGTAATTCGCATTAATTACATAAATTTCGTAAAAAATGCAGCCGATGCGATTCTCGCTTCCGCAAGGAGCTGAAAGAAGCTGCATACATAGCGCTGGCAGAAGAACCAATTAGCCAGGCTAGCGCAGAAATAAAGCCCATTTGGACGACACTACTGCGCAGAAAATTACAAAATAGTTTACTGCGATTGTATATAAGTGTATAACTAAAATATATGGCCACGTTGGTGGCCTAGTGGTAAGAGTGACAGACTCGTAATCATGGCGATCAGTGGTCCCGGGTTCAAACCCCAGAGTAGGCACAAGTGTACGTAAAAAGACGTACAAAAATCAGTCCTCAGAACTAACCAGGAATTCATTCACCTGACGACGAAAGTAGACCAAAAACTCCCGAAACGTCGTGTGATAAAGACGCTACAGTGGAAAAAGTCTCACATTTGCACCTTTTTTATATGAATGTACTATAAAATAAATTAGCTGAAGAGCTGTATACAACCGTTAAAGGAAAATTAAGTAATTATGAAGTGGAAAATGTAAGATTATTAAATTTGCTTTAATTTATTCTTAATAAAATACAATTAATTAACTTCGTGCAGCAATTGTAAGCGGCCCAGTGATTGCAAGAAATGTTTACTAAGTCAAACAGGGTTAAATTAGTCCACTGTCATTCAAAAATGAACCATGGCGGCATGAGCAGAATTAAAAGGGGCCTGGGTTAATTTTAATAAACAAAGGGTAAAACGCAGTGCAGAATTGTTAATATTAAAGTAATTAAATCCAGTATTTCGATGTAATTAAATTCATTTTGCAGCGGGAGCGACCTTTCACAGTTGTAACTGAAATCTTATCTATCCATTGTGGAATATGAGCTAGATAAGAGAAAGCATAAGCTTCGCAACTTAGGATTTATCGCATATTACCCTCCCCTTTTACAAGAAGGCCTAGAGCTCATATATCAATAGAAACATTTTACTTGGATTTATATGATGAGGGTTATCACAATTCACATTCCAGTGGAGACATGGAACTACTGCCATTTGCTTTGTGCTAACAGACCGTTTAATATACACGAGCGTACTAGATATTATGCAAATTCGGGGCGGGGAAGAAGTTTTTAGCCCCGGATGCGCTCGGAATATAAATAGTTACACAACTTCAATAATCTTGGTTTGCGGTGGTAGGTAATAATCGCAATTAAAAGTAACGTAATTAAGCTCACATATCGTAACACTAGGACGAGTCGACGCCAACTCCGACTTGAAAAACTTCCCAACAGGTAACTAGCGGAAACTTTCTCAAGGAATTCGCGACACGGGAAGGTGGAAACCATACCGAATATTGCATTTCGTTTGGCATGTCAGGAGCACCAGTAAAGTTTATTTTCGTCATTCGGATCAGTCACTTAATTTAACTTTATGCCGTACGTAGGCGGAGACGGGTCTTTTATTTAGTGCGGTGTTTGTGCGTTTATGGCAACATCTGCATATGCATGGCGCTTAGGTGCTACATTTAAATTAGTAACAAATAACTGTTTATCTCTTAGGCCTCCGGAAACTGCTAGTAAAATAGCTAGAGGATAATGCGGATGTGGTTGTTAAACATGGTGCTTTGGTCCTTTCAGTTACCTGTTAACGACATTTTCGTGGAGAATATGGTAGTGCTGAAACAATGCAAGTGAAGGAAATTCTATAGAATACATTTTATGTATACATCATCGTGTACTTAATCTTATAGTATTAATAATTAGTTTATGATATAACTCAGATTGGGTGCTGATTGTACATTACTACAGATGGGTTGCGATCGGCGGGGATGGGTAATATTTTCTTTTCTACATTGCTTCAGCCTAGCTTTTCACTTTTAATTTTATACAAGCCTATTAAGAGAAACTAACATAGTTAAGAAAATACATTTCGCGGTTGCTCTACCTTTCAATGCAAATAATACGAGTAATAATTATAAGAGACTTTGTTGTGCATCACGAAGATTCAGTTCCTGCAGTGTACGGGAAGAAACAAAATAATTTATAAATTAAGATTCAGAAGAATCAATGTTTTTCCAAAAATGTTCCTCATGTATTAAAACAAATAAAAAACTGTTACTACTTCCGAGAGGACAATATAATCCCAGAAATGCTCAACAAGTGCAAGAAAACTGTATGAAGCACCAACTAACCTATATAGAAAATATCGAGAAGATATGGTATTTCTGTAAAGTGAAAAAAATATAGTTTACAAAGAACAAAAATAAAATTAAAATATGGAAGTAGATACTAGTATATTACTCTACAAGTTGAGAAAAGTGATGTTTTTCTGAAAAAGTATAGCGTGGTTGAGTACGAGCGTCAGCGAGTACTTAAACGGCCATACGAGTTCAGTAAAACCACTTTTCTACCGTGTTCAGTATACTATTTTATAGCATTTCATAAGAAACGTCAAATATTAAATTTTTACATACAAGTGACAACTGTCAAAACATAACCAAGATGAGCATTACTCATTCCTACGTACTAAAGCACAATAAGCAGCTCCAGTTGATGTTATGCGTTTGGCAGTAATGGAGTGTGTTGTTGGTGACACTGTACGTCTTTGTCAAATTCGAAGTTAGCAGGTTAGGTTTTGCGTCAATCTGTGTCAAAACTGACGCAAAACCTAACCTACTAACCTCGAATTTGATATAGACTTACAGTGTCACCAACAACACACTTCAGTATTGCCAAACGTAAAACGAATCGCCGTTGCTACGCAGAAAAGTGTTGCTAATGATAAAAGTACCACATTTCTTATCGATTTTGAATGAAGAAATGTAGTACATTTCCAAATGAAATGCGATAAAAGTCTTTTTCCATGTCTTACAAACAAAGAAATACATGTGAAAGATCAGGTCACCTAAGATCTGGAGAGGAATTAAAAAATGGAAGAAAACGCTAGAGGATAGATGGCTGTGGAGACAAAGAAACGAAAACACACAGCTGACGGGAATGAGAAGCATGACCTAAAAGAATGACTTACTACGAAAAAAGAGATCCTAAGAAGGAGTAGCTGTTATTCCTTTAGGAGTGTATACCTGTATATAGATTGTGTTCAGAAAATTACAGGAAAAGCTAATATTGCCACCAACTATCAATTAGAAAACATAACACTATTACGTAAGAGTGTTCAAGAAAAAAGTCCACAAAAACTGCAGTATGCTGGTAAAGTAAGGATTAACCCACAAAATAGGATTTCTTTTATTCTGAGCATTTTAAAACATTTTTTATAAAAACTTTCTATCCGATCTTCCCACCAATGACAAGGTCTTCGTTATGTTGCTGTGGTTAACAACAATACTTTTAACAACAATTAATAGATCAGAAACTGTGTTAATTCGTTAGCACTTTTTAAGGGCTTTCTATGGACGCTTTCGGGGACTCCCTGTATTAAGTAATAAAATTGCAGCACAAACACTAGACAGATGCTTTAAGCAGCCGAGATGAAAACTTTAAGGAAGACAGTGGAAAAAAGCGCGTAGAGATAGAATACGAACCGAAGCCATAAGACACCAGTGTAACATAAAACCATAAACGACATCAGTAATAGGAAAATATACCCGTGAAAGATCAGCAAGAAGATGAAGGGAGTCACTGCAGTAGTGGAAAAGAACAGGAGCAATCCTATAACGAAGAAATAAGAAGAAGAAGACTTATAGCAAAAAGGCAGCAATAGATGGTGTGGTTTGTTTCACAATGATTAAAGAATATCCCAAATCAACGAGTAACCCATTTAAAAACGATCAGCAAATAAACAATCCCAAGAAAGCTGGAGTGTATTACTTATATCGAGGATTTGATTACACGAATGTCTAAGAAATAACTAAATATGAAAGTAGATAAAAGCAAATGATATAAGCAAAGTCATATAATATTTGAAGAATGGATTGAACGTATTGCTAAATTGGACGTATTGCTTGAATGGGTCAAAAATATTAAGAAATAATCTTTCAATAGATCACTATAACCACAACTGCATAGATTACTTTGACGAAAATAATTATGTATATATAGATATATGACAATTGAGTTTCCACGACAGGCACTTTGATGTACTGTACTGTACGCAGCTGTCACACAATTACAGTATTTGTGTTACCTTTACTGTTACATTCACTTCAATACTCAATTTACACTACTTTCGTTACTCATCTATTCTACTTCTTTTTGCAATCAACTACATAAATTATTTCGTTTTGTTATCATACAGAAGTATTCTACATTAGGGTGCCTTGATGTTAAGTTGACGTAGTTGTCCTTTCTTGGGTACGGACAGATCGTTGTCCTCTCTCACTTTAAAGTAATTTAGCGTGAGAGGAGACAACGATCTGTCCGTGCCCTGGAAAGGACAAATACGTCGAGTTTACATCAAGGCACCCTATTCTACATTAAAAAAACAAGGTTTATTGTAGTGTAACAAACAATTGTCTTGTATGTTCTTATGTTCGCACTGACCGCCACGAATTTGTATAGCGAAAACAATGAGGAGTAGAGATTGCATTCCTCGAAATTTAAACCCTTTTCAGATTTTGGTGTGACGCTTTTGATCGTTTGTTTTTGTATTGCTCTTTGGTGTATTATACTTATTTGTAGGATTTATATATTTTCAAAGCAGCCATTTCTTCTTCCTTCGTAGTCCATGTCTCAGATTTGTTTGACCATATTACTTCCTAGTACCTTTATCATGAGTACTAAGAAGGCGAATCGTTTTCTCATCGTTATGGTTTGTTGTTGGAGCAATAAGATTTTTATACGTCTCACAAAAGATATTGATTAGTAAATTCAATTACTTAGATGGGCAAGTCCTTCATTGTCTTGTCTACATATCTCGGTCAGTTATTATTTCTTTTACATTTATGTGTATTTTCATTCTGCAGCTGGTTGACACATCCATAATTTTAAATCGGTCTAAACATGTATCTTCTACAAAGAATCGATTCTGTTAATACTTCTATTCTAATATACCTTCCGTACATCATCAAAGTTCAAACTCAGACGTTAATGGTTTCAAATTCGTACCATGTCTCTACTTACGTATACACATTCAAAGTTTAAGCCACCATGCGATTTTTGCTCTTAACAGTAAAGCCAAATAGTGGAACGTACATAAGTCGTTTACGTGTAAGTCGTAAAATATTGTTCCCCATTTTCGCTTTTACAATAATTTGGGGATTTGGAGGGTCTCTACATATGTCAGGTCACATGCGCTTTTGCTTTAATTTTACGATTGGTGTGGGTTGTCTATATAATTTTTGGTAAATTTTGATTCACAATTGGCATTCTTGCTCTTTTTTGAAAATTTTCCGTAGACAACTTCAAGGTTGAGCTAATATTTACGATTACCATTTTTGGAAATTTTAGGATTCTTCACTCTACTTCCCATACTGAAAGACCAATTCGATTGAATAAATATTTAATGGCTTTTTGGAAAGCAATCCACATAAAATCGGCGTTCCATCAAATTTATTTTAGGCCATTTAAGTCTCTACTCTATCTTTAAAATACCCTTAATAATTTCTGAATGCTGAAAGAGCCGTCCATCGCTGCACATTGCATGCAAGGAAGAAAAGCCTACGGCGTGGTAACACTGCTCCTGTCTGTCGACACACGTGGTCTCGAATGCAAGTCAGGCGTATTTTATTCAACCTTTTATGTACCCGGGGCTACAGACGTATTCCTTGTATTTCCGTCTGCTATTAGAACCGCATGGCTAATCGAATCACTTTTGTTATGGAGGTTACTTATTATACATTTCAATTTGTAACATATAACTAGTAAAAAACCATCAGTTTGTTTGCAAATTTCAGTCACTGGATGTATTTTCACAATTTATGCTGCATTTATTCGCCTATTTGGACGAACAGCTTCTTTTCTATGCGATCAACACTGTCATATTTTGAATTGCCCTCGTTCGGTGAGGCCTCGTCGTATAGCAGAATCCTCGGATCGTTTTATCGAATAGTTCACCATCACAACTAAAGCTCCAGCTGGATTCACAATTTACTTATTATACATTGGTGCAGAAGCGCTCGACTACATTTTCAAAAATTAACTTGAAGCTATACCGCTTACAACCCAAAAATAGCAATTCATCGTAACATTATGAAATTAGTTTCCTTACTTAGTTCATCTTTTGAGCTTATTAGAATTGTATTTCAAAGTTCCTACCAATTGCGAAAGTTAACAAGAAGTATTTAAAATCTCAGACTAAAGCACTTCACTAAAATACTTCCAGCGTTTTCATGTGTATGAAGGGAAGCATAATAATTTATTATTCCCAAAAAATTCTTTGAAAAATTATAAACTAGTAAAGCATTTTCACTAAATACTTTAATTAGGACAAATTAAAGACTAATAAAATAAAAGATAATGCTTATTAGGCAAGTGTTAACTTAGCATCCCACATTTAATTTAGAACACATAACCCTTTTCAAAAACTGGTTGAAATAGGACTTGTGATTAATTAACAAGGAATTAAATTTTCAGCTAAAGCTTATTAACAATGATTAGAAAACTTTCCACCGCCATCAATGTTATAAATTAATGTTGAAAGCTTTCTGTAAGTGGATTAAACTTACATAATTACGATCGCTTCAAATTTAACGGAAAACGGAGAGCGACGAAAGACTTCATCAAAAGTTGAAACAGAAAAATTACAGAAATAATTTTATAAACCTTATATAAAAGTCGCAAAGGCCAAGGCAGTTTCAAAGTAAATGAATTAATTTTTGTTGCGAATCGTTTGAAGTAATAAATTATACACATATTTTCTTGATTGGGAAATACAGTTTAATTCAAAATGTATAGGTTATAATTTGACCAAATATATTTAACACCTTTCAACGTAGACTACAAAATCAAATGTAACTTCATGTAAAATTAGTATCTGCAGTAAAACCTATTGCAATAACATATCAACACATTACATCACCATTATTATGAGCATAGCAAGAACAATATCCACTTCGTTCATATACTAACAGTCAAATTGGAATTTCAGATTGCTACTTTTTTTAAATTTTCTTCGTATGCAAATGAAATGTTTATACATCTTTTGTGGAACTTACGAGTTTAATTTTATAATATATTTTATCTACTCCAGTGGGATAAGTAACTCACTACGTCACTCATTTGACAGTATTTCCGTTAGGTAATAAAGCTCATTACACCACTCAGTTATTTAATGGCTTTATTATCTAGCTGAGTGGTGTATTCGCTTCATTATCTAACTGAAATAGTGTCAAATGAATGACATAATGACATTTGCCTACTAAAATATTTTTGAAAATGACATATCTGACATTTCCCTTAATGCACTTTTTTTAATTTTGGGGAGTTGTAGATAACATTTTGTAAAATACATGTGTGATAATGCATCATTAATATACTTGTATGCTTACACGCACGTATATTCATGATGCTCTTATCCCACTTGTATAGTAAATTACTATTGTTAAATTACAGGAGGTACTAAATTTTGGAATAAGATTTTTCTATATTAATGTTTTTTTTTAATAAAATATGTATTCCAGGATATTTCTGTTTTTTTTTTAAATTCCTGTTCTATGGCTATTTTATCTCCTAAGTATTTATGAATTATATGTGTATACAGTTTTATAGCAGAATTATTTGCGTTCTCAACATTATTTTCAGATGTTTTTGTAATCTCATCGCATGCATCGTTAAAAGTTATTTATTTTTATTAGATACATGTAAGCACTATGAGAGCCCAGGTCAGCCATCTAATTGTATATAAGTGAATCGTTGAAATTAATATTTTCCACTAATCGTACTAGAATTTTGTTGAGCAAAGTCAAATATTCCATTACATCAGCCGTTGCTAGGTAATTTACAACAAAACTGTACAGGAATAAGTAATATTCCCTTCCTAGAAAGGGAATATTTTTCGAATTTTCCTAATTTTTGTAATTACTCCCATAGATCGGCGGAAACATAGTATGTGTATCTTGGACAAAAAGCAACATTCACAGACTCCTCGGCATTCGCCTCGCCCAACAATATTTACAGTTGTCCGGGAATGTTACGCTTTTCGTCCTAGATACACAATGTACTATTGTATAGCATGTAGCCGGCTGCTAAAGCGTTTGCATTTGCAGTCGGCAGGTAGTGAGTTCGAATCTCACACCCGGACAGTGGTTACAGCTTACGCTCTCTGACCGTCATACCGACACGTTTGGTGGTCGTGACCCCTGTGAAAAGGCATTCTATTTATCAATGGGTTAGGCTAGTCACCTGCTCAGCCCGAGCACGAATTCGGTTTAGAAAACTACACTCAGTGCGGCAATAAAAGCTCTTAGCCCATACTAAAGGAAAAAGAAGAAATTTATACTTTGGACATCATTGTATAAAAAGCCTGTATCGTGGTCCTTACACTAAATTATTAACTCTAGTAATGGTTTCTTTATTATGTTGTTGGAACTTTTGAAGGACCATCTACCAGCTTAGCAACGAGTCCGGTAGGTACGTATTTATGGTCTAGGCCGGTAGCACTTAGCAACGCCTATAATTCGTGTTTGGCAGTACTTAAACCATATTGTTGCGGCACTGTCAGTAGATGTCAAATTCGAAGTTAGGTTTTTTGTCAGTCGAACACAAAGTGACGCAAAACCTAACCTTGAATTTGACATAGCGTCACCAGCAATACACTTCAGTGCTGCCAAACGTATAACAAGAATCACAGAATTCTAAAGCAAATTGTTTGGGGAAAACATTATGCGACACACGACCGGTATTTTCGTTTATGGCTTCGCTAGTTCACGTGTCTCTTCCTGGCGGGCTCGACCGTGATGTACTAGCTTGGCCATAAATGCTTAGCTAGTTTCGGATTTCTGGGTGGAAGGTAAACAAAGTTTAGACCTCACGGAGGGTCCGTTGCGTTACACCGAGGTCACGTATTTGTATATGTTTGTGTGTGATCTTCTTACACTAGCTCATAGAGCAGTATTCCTAGGAGAACTAGTTCTCCAACATCGTTTTTGGCTTTTTGATATTGTCAGAAGATAATATTTATGTTCACATCGGAAAAGTTTTTAATAACTTTGCAATTTTCAATAATTCTATTTTCAAACCTATTTTGTTATGGTTAATAGCAAGTCACTTTATCAGCATTATAGGTCGTTTTCAGTGCTCCGACTTAGGATGGATAATCGATACAGCAAGTTGTACCAATCCGATATTCAGATTTAACAATTTTAATAACAGTTTACAACATCGTCTTACTGCTGTAATTGACAACTGGTAAAGTGTTGCTAGACTAATGACATTCATTTCGTACTAAATCTATGAAACATACGACCACCATATTGATCGGAAATCAACTTGAAGACGCTTGTATAACGAAGAGTAGATAAAAACTGTATGTAATCTATAATCTCTATATTTAAAACGTGAAGCGTTTTCTTTCGACATCTATTTTGAGACTTCCACTAGGTCGATTTCGATAATTCTTTTTTTAAATGAAAGCCGTCACCGTGTAGATGTACATAAAAGTCCTAATTTGAAAATAAATTCATAATTTTTAGAGAAAAACCATCATATTGTAGCTCTCAAGTGGTTGCAGCCGGTCATGCAGTAGCAGTAAACCAAGTATATTCTCGAAGTCAGCCTGCGGCGTTCTGCTGATTTTTCAAATGGACTACTGTAACTACTAAATGTTTATTTGAAATCAACAGTCTGCTGATTCGTGAGACAAACGTCAAAATACATGTAAAAAGACAGTTAAAGAAAATCGGTATTGCTCAGATGCTGTAAGGTGTTGTTTCTGCTTATTATAATTATGTGGATGTGTTTATATACACACTGGTTCATTGAATTACCTGTTGCTACAACATATGTATATTGTTAAAACGTATTTCGACGTTATCCGACACCTGTTTTTCATACTCTTCCATTCTCAAAGTTCTTTCGTTTAAGTTTAAGTTGCTTTCAGTCATCGCTTTTGTAATCTATTATTTCAAAATTCTATTCGGTCTTCTCCTAGCTCTTCTTTGTGGTACCCTTCCCATTTTCTCTGTGCGCCTAGCATATGTGATGACAATTAATAAACCACAAAGACAAACTCTGGATAAAGTAGGAATATATAATATTCGTCACAAACAGTATTTAGCTATGGTCAAGTGTATGCAGCAATGTCACCTGCGAGTAGTTTTGAAAACTTAAAAATTTAAATTTTACCTGATGGATAGTGCCATACGTTAAACATTGTCTACAAAGAAGTTTTGTAAATTGCAAAATATTTATTTTTCAACGGATCTACTAGTTATTATTATATTATGTACACAATATATAGCATATAATATACAGCAACATCAGCAATATAATTTTCCAGAAATTGCTAGTAAATATGAATATGCTAGTAGAGTGATACAAGGAAGAGGAGCGAATCAGTGGTCTGAGTAGATGATTTTAAGTATACAGAAATCTAGAGCAGGTTGTCGTTCCATGTAATTATAAAGCGTTTGTTGGTGTAGTAGACTGAAATAATCGGTGTCATTTATGTTTTTTCAAGGTTTTATTGGAAAATATGGTTCAATTGCTCAACAGAGCGTTATTACAAGTTCGTTGACGTGCAGCGCGTTCCAGCAGCAGATAGAATAGCATTAATTATCAATACATTATTAAGATAGATCGTCAATACTATATCACACTCCACGGTCCCAAGCCGCGATAAATGGATTGAATGGAGGTGCACAATAGCCAGGAATTGAGTAAATACCCTCTGTTTAAATCAACCGTTCGCAAACTTGCTAAGCCAACTAACCCTTGTCGACTGCTGCATTTTCATTAAGGGTTGTGGAATTACCGCATAAAAAGTTGCAAGTGCAAAGTTATCTCGAGTGGATTACAAAGACTCGGAAAAGCGAAAGCTGCGTTTTGCTTAGAGACAATGAAAACCCGAAATCGGACCAAGTATTGAGTGACAATGAAATTTATTCGTCGAAATTTTCCCTATCAAGGCTTACTAAAAGCAAAGTTGCGGTGTGCAAAGTTGTAGTTTCGAAGTTCCCTTTATTTATACGGTCTGTTTTCCAGTTAAAACTAAGCGGTAGTTTATGCTATACTTAATTAGCATTAACTGTGTTAATTTTCCCTATATTTGTGCTATAATAAATAGAGTCTTGAAACTGCTACCGCCAAATAGTAAAAAAGTAACTCCTTCAATTCTTCACGCGGCTGGGTTCGCATCATTTAGTCGGTTTCAGCGTAATGATGAAAGATAGACAAGCACGAATGCTGGTAATTTGAACTACTTTTGAACACAGACAGATCCATCATCAAGCGGTCTGCCATGAATTTCCTTTAATGCGGATTAATTTTCACAAAATTGATCAGTCAGAGCGGCCTTGATTTATTGTGGGGTTTTAATAAAATCGGATCGATTAAACTGATCCATGATATGTGGTTAGGGCATAACAACTGTTGGTTGCGTTATTTATTATATCTGGACGGGGAAAATTGAAGCATTTCAGGTTGGAGTTTGTTGATTGGAGAGTACATAATATAAAACTATGTACATTTTTATAACGTGTACGAGCACCGAAAGTATACTAACGACAAAGATATATTTCTAATTTACTAGGAATTTAAACTATTTTCATCAACTACTTTTTACTATATTTCTGTTTTAATTTTGTATATTGTATTACTAATCATCTTTTCTTTTACCACTTAAATCCAATTTAATATTATGCATGATAAAATCTTTGAAAAAATAAGTATACTATAACGTATGCTAAGAAGCAATTTAACTCAATTTTTTATATAAAACCTTGAATATTTGAAGTATATAATTGATAAATAATAAAATAAACTAAAAATTCCTAAAAATCAAGTTTAATTAAATTAAGATCCCGGTTCGCAGCGGTCGAGAGCGGACGTATTTCTCGTGTTGTTCAAAATAGTTAATAAAGTGAAAATGCCAGTTTGTAACAGGTGCAAAGAAGATCTTCCACCGGATAATGACTATGTAACTTGTCAAGGGTGTAACTCCGGTATTCATTATCTGTGCTCAGGTGTACGCGAAACCAAATGGCGAACAAATAATCCTGAAAGTAAAGCAGTATGGAGGTGCATCACGTGCAAAGATAAAGGCGACAAAGATAGCCAAAAACAAGATATGAAGCCTACAAGCACAGAAATGTTTAATGAAACTCATCTGGGGAATATGATACGGCAAATCATGAAAGAAGAAAATAGAGAATTACTGGACAAAATTAATGATTTTCAAAAATCTGTGGAGTACTACAGCAGCCAAATAGACGAGTTCACAAAAAAAATAAACACATTAACCGATACAAACATCGCCTTAAACAAAAAGCTACAAACTATTGAGACAAAATACAACGAAATTCTCGAAGAAAATCAGGCGCTGAAAATTACTCTGGAAGAAGATAGAGAATATAACAGAAACCACAATCTTGTCATCGATGGTATTCCAGATACCGCAAGCGAGAACGTTATGGACGTCGTCATCAAGTTGGGAAATAGCGTTAGTTGCCAAATAACACCAAACGATGTACAAGCCGTACATCGCCTTGCACCCAAAAGTAATAAAAAACCGATCATAGTGCAGTTTTCAAACCGCATGGTGCGCGATAAGTTCATCGAACAGTGCAAATCTCGGCGTCCTACCACTAAGGATATTTATCCAGAATTGCAGCCCATGAACGTGTATGTTAACGAACACATGACGCCGTATTACAAAACCTTAATGTTTGAGGCTAAAAAGAAGATGGTAAACAATCAAAAGTTATATCAATTTGTGTGGTTTAAAAACTCGAAACTGTTTGTCAGAAAAAATGGAGTGAGCCCAATTGTACGTATTAAATCCTTAAAAGATATCTAATCATGTTTTTTTTCCATATGTCTGGCTTTTATGCATATTAAATCAAACAAAAATGGCTAATTTCAATTTACAAGAAACATATGACGAATATAATAATTTTGAAACCATTACGCTAAAAGATAAACTAGATTGTAAAAACTTAATACAGAGTTATGATATCAATATACTGCACTTGAACATACGAAGCATTGCAAAACATTTCGATGAATTATTAATATTGTTGCACCTTTTGGATACAGATAATTTAGACATTATCGTTTTAACAGAAACATTTCAAATTAATACAACAAACTTTTTCAATATTCCAAATTTCTCAGTATACTATAACAACGGAAACATAAATAAAAATGACGGCGTGATAGTCTTTATAAAAAATCAATTAAAATCAAATATTTCTATTATGGCCTGTTTAAAAACTAAAGTTGTGAGAATAAAATTTGAAAAATTCAATAAATTCTATGGAGTTAGTGCGGTATATAGATCTCATGACCTGGAAATTCATGATTTTTTGGAAGATTTACCTCGATACCTAAATGACGTTTGCAGTGCAGAAAATGAGATTTTTCTTGGAGACATAAACATTGACATTTTAAAAACGGATCAAACAGCAGATACTTATCTTAATATAATGTCCGAATATGGCTTTAAATCTGCAATTAATAGCTATACTAGGGAAGTTGGTGACTCAAAGTCATGTATAGACCACGCTTTTATTAAATCTAAAGAAATACATAGCGCTTTTTGTGGAATAATCTTACAAACGGATATCACGGATCACTACACAGTAGTATTTAGCATCAAAAACTTAAATACTCAATTAAAGGAAAACTATAACTGTGAAACAACAACACGCATATTTGACTCAAATAAATTTTATAATCTAGCTAAATCTTTACCCTGGGAAAACATTTTAAAAGAACAAGACCCGAACATTGCTACTGAAAACCTGGTAAACAGCATATACACATGTAAAAATAATTCGATAACACTAAAAATTAGCAAAATATATAATTCTAAAAGCAAAAAACGAAAACAATGGATTACACAAAGTCTAATAAATTCAATAAATACGCGTGATAATTTAAAACAACGTTTGAAAAAAGATCCACAAAATTTAGAACTAAAAAATTATTATAAAAGGTATAGAAACATTTTACACATGTCTATAAAAACCACGAAATCTCTATTCTACACAAATAAAATAATGCAGTCACCTAATGATGCAAAGCATCTATGGAATACAGTCAGGGAAAGCACTAACGATTTTAAGAAAAATACTCTAATTAAGAGTGTAATACTAGATAACGGAGAAAAAATACTAGATAGTAAAGAAATAGCGAATGAATTTAATAAACATTATTGTAGTGTTGGTTCACGCCTGGCTCAAACTCTTATTAACAAAGGTAGTTATAGTAAGAACGAATTAGAACAAATTCCTGTTAATACCCGTACGCTTTTCTTAACCCCTGTCACAAAACAAGAAATAGAAAATTATATCGACACTCTAAAGACTGGGAAAGCTGCCGGTGTAGATAGCATTACTGCTGAGAACCTAAAACAAATAAAGGAGTTTATTACTCAACCTCTACGACACATTTGTGATTTGATACTTTCTAGCGGCATTTTTCCGGTTACATTAAAAACTGCAATCATAGTTCCTATATTTAAGTCAGGCTGTAAGAACTCAATAATAAACTATCGACCCATTGCACTACTTACCAATATAACTAAGATTGTTGAAAAAGTAATTAAACAGAGATTAAATAGTTTTTTAGAGCGACATAAAATAATATCAATTCTAGATGTATTTCATTTTGTATTTTGTATTGTATTGTTTTTCATTTCTATAAATAAATTGAAATTGAAATTGAAATACTACGCGGTAAGGTAAATATTCGTACATGACAATTTACTAAATAATGTTTTGAATATAAATAAGGGAAAAGCAAAGAACAAACTAATATCTACCTCACGAAAAAGCTGAGAGTTGAAAGCCTTTCTATGAATTTCTGCTTAAAAAATAAAGTTAAGGAGCTGAAAATAAGTATACAATATGTAATTATCCAACTCTCAATAGTAGTATGGTGTTTTACCCAGGCTAGTTCGTTTTAAACAAGTAAAATGGGCTGTTGCTAGTTTGTTTACATCATAACCCACGTTGCCCTTACCACAGTGGGTTATAATAAATACCCCACACTTGAGTTATAAGCACTTAATCCACTCTCGTGGCTTATAAATATTCATAAAGCTGACTCTCATTTAATTTGTCACTCTGACTTTGCACAATTGTCAATACAAAATTTATGCTTTTCTGGTATTTATTCAGTTGTTGGATACATTTTTGTGTGGTACTTGTGTGACATTACAAATAATGTATTTGCAGAAAAGCCTATCACGGCCTAACGGCGTCGAGGGTTCAACTCTCGTGGATTATTTGTAATAATAGAACACACTTGTACCATAAATAACTATTATCATCGTCACAATGAAATAGTATTTCTTATTATATTTTAGTAATGGCACAGTTTTTATTTTAAATTCGACGCAATTATATAGGTAATAATGATTTTGAAATTGTATTCCACTTTCAGCCAGATTTAGCAAATCGCATATATTATTTTTTCTTTGTTTTATATGCACATTTTATAGCATAATCTTTGGAGTGCTGAACGGATGATAAATTCCGTCTATTGTACCATACAGCACAATATTTTACTTACTCCATTTATTACCATTTTCAGTTTGTAAAGATACCCTACTTCGTGTAAATGTAAGGTAATAGTTCCTATTGTAGACGCAAATTGTGGTTTTTCATTGATTATAAATATCTGCGATGTTCCCATAATGTGAGATTTTTTAACCTATGGGTCGTAACAAAAGGTTAATTTCAAAATTTGGTTGAAAATAGAAATGTAGTGGCACAGTAAACGAAAAGAAACCATGCAGTATAATTTAACTAAAATTGACCAACACACCACGATAAATAACTTTGCAGAAAGATGTAAATGGCTGAGTTTTAGAAGCTGAGAAACAGATCTTTACGATCGAAAAGTACCACACTTAGATCGCGCATTATTTTTGTCCGTTTTTCGCACGCTTTTTTGGCTAGGTCCGTCGTAGCACCGCTGTGATAGAATTTTTTAACTCAACGAACTGGCGGTCGATTGTTATGATTTTGTTTGCAGGTGTTTTTCAGAGTTGCCTGCGTCGTGCTTTGTTAATGCACGCTTTGAGTTATTTTTGCTAGCGTCTCTCAAGCCGATCGCACGCAATATTTAGTTAGTGTCCTTTAACGTAGTTTGGGTTGATTGGTAATCTAATAGTGCTTTAACTTAACTCGCGTTGTATCTCCGATAGCTTCTTCTGTTAGCTTGGTAGCTGTACGTTGCTGTTCATTGTTGCTTATTTCCCAGTTTTTCATTATGCTCGGAGTATCCGAATACGAACATCTGCTATCTAAGGTAAACACAAACCTGTGTGCATTGTTTTATCCGTAAGCTTGAATTCACCGGATTGAGGTAATATTTTTATTAAATGCTTGCTGTGTTTGGTTTATGGCATCACCGTCACTTATAATTGCTCGATAATTTAACCTTCGAACCAAAAGGCTTGTTAGCAACTTAAGAGTTTAACTCTGTTTATGTGTTTAGCTATGACACTATTTGGGTAACTTTGTCGATTGAGAATTCTTGCAACCGTGCACTGGCGCTTTGAGGTTTCTGTAATTTTAGCTTGTAATAACTGAACTGGCTATATTCATAGCTTTCGCCTACAGCGTTGGATCTGTACCTGTAAAGCATGCGAGCACTCGCAATTCATTGGTAGTACCTAAATATTGCTCCTAATATAATACTGTTTACATATATTATCTTTGGCTAATGCAAGTAACTTAGTTGACAAACCTTTATGAGTCTGCTTCAGGCCGTACCGAATTCGTCTATAAAAATACTAATGAGTTTAAGAATTCTCGCAATGTAATGTATATATCGGTTGCGTTGAAAGACTCTCTGGCGTCCCCTGGTAATTTGTCTTTGCCTTCGATATAGCTGATCGGCTCTCCGATTCGTCCATGTAACGTGAATGTTTGCTTGATACGATTTGAAGCTGCTTATAATATTCGAGTCTGATTAGCTTGGAGCTTTAGTATAAAATTTGTTTGTCGTTCACGGCAAGATTCGACAAATGAATTTTGCAGTATACAAGCCGTATAAAAGAACCGCTGATTCTTAGCTAAATTTAGCGTTTGTATTTCCCTATTTTGCACATACAGCTTTAACCCATACCTTTAAAATTATTATTACAGTAAAAACTTGTGTATACAAATGGAACTACTTTAATTTACAACCTTTCGAAGACCGACTAACTAATTAAAAAACTTGAAGAAGAAAATGAAGCAAAAACGAGTACTTCCATAGAATTCCAATTAAATTATAGAAGTCCTGGCATTAGTTTTAAATCTTAGAGATGACTAACCAATTTGATTCGTTGGCATTTATTGCATAATATGTGTTTATGAGTCTGATTTCCCAGCGCTTAAAATTAATAAACCTAAATTAATACACCATTTGCGATAATAAAACCAGATGAGACGCAGCAAGCTCTTTATAGATACTACGGTTTTTGTCATTCGTTGCATTCGTTACCACTCCTTAAGACACATTCACGCTTCGTAAGTTAACTCACAGGACAAACATTAATTTATGTAAGACAATTAGAAAAATCTGTAAAGGGCTTTACGCAGAACTTCCCTCGCAAGTGGTAGTTGTGACACTAAATATTTTGAAAAATTAAAGGGAATTAGTGATAAAAATATGTTAGCGTTCCTGATAATACTGAAATAATAAAAGGAAACACTTAGTAATGCAAATTAAATCATTTTGCAAATAAAAAGATATTGCAGACGGTATTCGAATTCAGTGCGATTTGAGCGCCTACAGATGTGAGTTCGAAAGAAAGCAGAAGACCACGATTGGCGTCCTCGGCTCCCTCGTGTCACAGTGTGCGATTTCATTACATTCAACAAACTTCTTATTGCACATTTTTATTTCTATTGCAAAATTAACTTTACATTTAGTGGGTCAAATTTTTATCAAGGGTAAAGCCTGAGCTCTGAGCAAATTATTACTTTTATCTATTCCTCAGTTAAAGCAAAAATAAACACTTTTATTTTTATAGGTGCTCCTGTGCATTTATTGTCTTGGTTTCATTTCAGGTAAATATATAATCTGCATGCAAAATATCGGCTTGTTCCACAAATTAGTTTTTGAGTTATACCTTATATACTTATATACTTAATAAAATACGTATTATAATGCAGATAAATGTATACAGTATCATAAAAGATTCATTTTAAAATAATATATTGCACTATTTTCTTACATTTTCAGTTTTAAAAGTGATGTAAATAATTTTCTCAGAAATAAGTATACGGTATGATTTACTTATATACCGATACACTAAAATAATTATTATGGCAATTTTATCTACAACTGTCAAATAATCAAAGCGACTCATATTCCACTAGTGAAATAAGAAATTTCATATTCTACAGAGCGTTTTTTAATTAGTACGCTACATTGTCAAGAAATGGCATTAACGTGAATTTAATAGAAGTGTGATTTGGTCTACTGAATCGTGTAAGTTTGTTAAAGTATTACGAATACTCAAACTTCGGAAAAACGCGGAAATAAGTATCAACATTTCTAGGAATACCAAGTCCAGAAAGCTACACTGGATACTATTTGCCACGGTATATGCCGATGGTGGAGGAGCCATGAAAGCTCTAAAATGCTACAGAGGATGGAAATAACAGAAGATTATAGGTACTGCTAATTCAAGGAGAAATAAAATGGACACCGCTAGATAGATTTTGAAACAGATCTATCCAAATTCTGTTAATAATTTGTGTGCTTCTAATCCATGTGTTTTTATTAGCGCTTCTAATTTTGATATTGTTAATATCCCTATAAATTTCACAAATTGCATTAATATAACTACTTTGGTAAGTAAATAAATTATTGTGTTGTTACAAGTTGTTGGTTGATATTTTTATAAACTTTTGAAGCGATAGATATATTTGACGTATTCATTCATTTTAAATAAAATATAATGCAGCTTCTTTATAATGCAAATAAAAAGGATATGGAATAAAACAGTATGGTTTTATCATTACAAATTCTATTTCATACAATGGTATCGACATTCTTCGTCAAATTTGACTCTCCATTACTGAAACAAAGATCAGACAAAAAGGATAATTGTTATTAATTTAATTACATGTGAAATTGTAAACGATACCAGCTAATTGTCCATTCGTTGATTGGAAATGTAAGTCAAATTGGTTAATGACAATAATTTTGAATTAAGTTGATATATTAGTCAGTTTTTATCTACAAAAGTAATAATTATTAAAAAGGATAAAACATTTGTTTTTTGCATATTTGTTGTTGAAGACATGCAGATTTTCAGAACGACTTAACCTAAAATATGACATGTTTAGCTAAAAACGCACAATGGTTGAAAAGTAGGAATCTGAAATTTTTTATGTTTGATTTCCAAGGTTTGCGAGAATATAAGAGAATAACAATAATAATTGGGTGTGCAAAATTTTAAATTAAAAATATAATAATTCAATTATATAAAATAAATACTGGTATGTACCCAGTAGAAGTGTATGTATAAAATAATAAGAAGTTTTGTAAGCATAACTAGTAGGCGTTGCTGACAAGAATGCAAGTTAGCAGCTCATGCAGTAGATGCAAGTCCATTGTGTAAATGAAGATAATTTGTGCTAGAAGAAAGCTAGAACGTAATTGAAAAACAAAGATATTGTAAATACTTGATCTGAGTGAAAATATAAAAATTAAATGAACATAACTGCTAATTGAACAATTTTTAAATTGATGGAAGTACATTATTAATAAATTAAAGACAAGCAATGTTAACAGTGTTTAAGCCAAAACAATTTAAAAATAAACATTAAATTAAACTGCATGTAAAGGTACAGTATTCAGTATTGAATTTAATACTAAATTAACTAACGATAATTTGATTAAACCTATAAATATTCAAAAATTCCGATTTATAACCAATAAATGTTAATTGCCTCATATTTAAGGTGATGTATTGTATTTGTATATGTCCTAATTAAATTTCTGCAGTAACTCAACAAAATTGAGAGTCGAACAATTGAATTTGTTATATATGCATGCTAGCTGTGGACCAATAAAGGTAAAATTGAATATAACTCGATAAAACCCTGAGAGTAAATTATTTATTTCAATCAAATTAAACTAAAATCATAAAAGATTTAGATTAGATTAGATTTAGATTCCACGACTGCCTTTTGCTGGCATGCGCACGTCAGCTCTTTGGGCTTTTTGTACTGCAATGTCCCGTACTAGCTTGCGGTTATCAATAGAGTTCAAAGGAACGTAGCAACATATTATCAAGTTGATTAAACTTACTAATAAAGAAAACAGTTAGGTATCTGTCATTATCAAAAATTATATGGTTGTAGATAAAATATTGTATTTGACGTGGATATAATGGCTGTATTACACTCGGATGATTACAACACTCGCCTTCTGCTCGCGTGTAAACCGCATCATCATGTACTATAGCTTACAGTATATTATTCTTGTTAAACAAAATACTATTTTTTGTATTGATAATATCATTACTTCCTACATAGTGAATGTTGTCTAAATTTGTATAAAAAGTTACTTACGCAAGTGCATTAAAAGCTATTTATTTGAAATTTTAGCAATATATAACTAAAATACTTGGACTTTATTAAGGTTATTAATTGTGAGTAGTAACTAAAAGTAATTGTACAAACTTAAACATATGATTAAATCGATCTCTAACTCAATACATTGACAACTAAAAGTAACCCATTAATTTTAATTAAATGCATTTTGTGCTGGCAACAACATTAAATTATGATCGCTCAAAGATAATTACAATTGTCCTATCAATCATATGCGTGAAACTTTGTCTAATACACATTATTTTCGGGAACTCAATATCCGCTTTATGTGACCAAATTTAATCTACATCATCACCGTACGCATACGGATGAATCTGTATTCATTTCAACAAAATAATGAAAAGTTGATCAGTTGTGTTTTCCACAACAGAGTGGCGTTAGACAGATTGATTAATTTGATAAGAATGCTTCTGCTTCGTGATTTTACCTCCAGAAAAGTAAACAATGAATTATAATTAAAATCTATTTCACACCATCAGTTTACATTTGCAGCACACTTGCAACAACAATCACTTCTGCAAATCTCGTACAGTAGAACCATGCATCACACGGTGATATAAATTAGAATACAAATTACGTGTACCTACGAGTACATTCAATTAAGTTCGCATCTGTGCATGCAGCACGAATGCCGTAAATTGTTCATCGACACCTGCAAGTATAGAATGTTTCGCCGTGTCGTGGCTGCAAGCATTTCTCGTTGATAAACGTGCTGCAAAAAGGCCGATTTTTTGGGCCAACAAATTTTAATTACATTTTTCCCTTGTTTCTCCATTTCGATTCGGATTTTTACGCTAGGTATGCGACCTCTTCACATCATGCGCTTTTGAATAGATATGCTATCTAGATAGAAGCATGACAGCCACAACTGAAATTAAAATTTTAATAGAATTGCTTTCAGACGCCGCTAACTTTGATAGTATCTGCGGTGAGCTGATAATACTATTAAAATTCATGAATATGGACTGCAACAACAAGCTTTTTGCATTTGTTATTAAAGACATTTTCACATTACGAGGTCAGCTTTCGGAGAGCAATGTGAAAAAGAATCATCAATCAAATAACTCTTTTGATTTCGAAATGAAAATGTTACCGTTTGAATCTGGCGTCACAACTCATTTGTTTTTTACTTCCCTGGTCGCGAAAAAATCTCCTTCCGAGATTTTTGCAGATCGTCACTTTTCAGAGTGCCTAGATGACAAAAAAACAGGTTTTCTCAATTCCGTCTGTCTGTCTGTCTGTTGGCAGTATAGCTCAAAAATCATTTGTCGGAGGAAGACGATATTTTGCATACATATTATATATCTACCTCGCATGAAACCGGTATAATTTTATACAAATATATACAGGGTGAGCACTTTAAAAAATAAAAATTTGCTTATATTTGCGTTAAGTTGGAAATATATTAAAGTAGTAATTTGCACATAGATCAGGCCTTGCACTTTACAAAAATAGAACCCAACAAATACAAGATAAGGTCGCAAAATATTCAAAAAGTTTCCACAACAGCATCCTTCGCTTAAATACAGCCCCGCGTCGCACACATATAAGCGAGTCTGCATAGCGCAGTTAAATCTAGCTGACTATCGACGATTGTATCCGCAGATGATGTAGAACGAATACCTCCCCGGTAATTTTTTAAATTTGATAATTGAGTTAATTTGCTTAAGCAAGTGTTAAGATATTGTTAGCTCTATTTTCCTTTGATTTTTAGGCCGCGAGCCGCATAAATGCGTAAATCCCAAACCTTGAAATAGACCGGAAACGCATATTTGGGCAGGGCATCGACGTATATCGTAAAAACTATTGCACATAAATATATACATCCTGCGTATGATATGCTTAAAAATGAATACGAAATACGAACAGGACTCCATAGAGTAGTAAGAAATTGGTCTGTGAATTTGTTCGCAGTCGCAAGTGCCGCGGTTCAAATCCCTCCGGTAACGAATTTTTTTATTATAAAATGTATTTAATTTATTAGAAACGTGAAGATATTTTTTACGCCTAACTTAGTTTAATTTTTAAAATTATTTAGTGTCACAATGTCGACGAGGGAAGTTCTGAGTAAAGACTTTTACAAATTTTTTAATTAAAAAATAAATGGAAATCTCTTGCATTTCTTTTAATTACAGGGAGGTGATCCATCATGCTGATAGTGGAGGTGTCTTAATTAGAAGCAATAAAACGCAGTAGTCTTCTCCACGTACATTAATGTACGTGGAGAAGACTACTGCGTTTTATTGCTTCTATTTAATTACAATATATCAGTTAAAATTTCTTGAATTTTATAAATATCCATACCTATATACTTTATCAGTTAACTTTAGTAACTACTATACAACAAATACTGAAAATTACTCTTGCATGATATATCTAGTACACTATGAACTGGAAACCTATGTAGTGGTGAAATTGTATTTATACATTAATTAAGTTGAATATTAATAAATAACAGGAAGACTAGTTGGAAACATAGTAGTAAATTAAACACGAAAACTTATAGGTTTGAATACGTGATATTGTGTAAAAATAATGAACACTTAAGCTCGTGGTTATGTCAATGACGTTCGTTCAAACACTGGGCTTATTACGGGCAATCATTGCAAGATAGAAAATTATATCCTACTAGCTTTTACTCGCGACTTCGTTCGCGCGAGGTTCGTTATTTGTGTATTAAATAATGACTAATTATTTTCTGTCATCCCATCCCATCCCATTCCATCCTATCCCCGTCCCCGTACCTTTCTCCGGCCTCGTCTCCGTACCGTCCCATTCCGTCCCGTCCCGTCCCGTCCCGTTCCGTCCCGTCTCGTCCCGTCCCGCCTCTCCCCTTCCATCCCATTCCTTCCCTCCCTTTCCCTTTCCGTTCCGTCCCGTCTCGTTCCTTTTCGTCCCGTCCCTTCCTTTTCCGTCCAGTCCCTTCCCCTTCCATCCCATTCCTTCCCATTCCTTTCCGTATCATCCCGTTCCGCCCCGCCCCGCCCCGTCTCGACCCTTCCCGTCCCGTCCCGTCCCGCCCCTTTCCCTCCCGTCCAGTCCCGTCCCTTCCCGTCATGTCCCGCCCCTCCCCTTCCATCCCATCCCCTCCCCTTCCATCCCATCCTTTTCCTTCCCTTTCCGTCCCGTCCGTCCCGCCCCGCCCCGTCCCGCTTTGCCCCGTCCCGTTCCGTCCCTTCCCTTCCCGTCCAGTCTCGTCCCGCTCAGTCCCGTCCCGTCCAGTCCGTCCCGTTCCGTCCAGTCTAGTCCCGTCCCGTCCCGTTTCTTCCCTTATGTCATGTTCACCGTTTTGGACTTAAAAAAAGTAATTTTCGCAATCAACGTCCCAAGAAACCTCAATAACGACACCCATATCGATTTTTAGGCTTACTTACCCCTTTTCACCCCCTAAGGGGTTGATTTTCGGAAAATCACGAAATACGTGTTTGATTATTTGTTTTTAGGAGTACTCCTACGAAGTTTCAAGTCGAAATGTCTATTTAATATTATTTCTCCATACAAAATTGGAACCCCCATTTTACCCCTTTAGGGGTTGAATTTCGAAATATCCTTCCTTATTCCTTGTATACATCATAAAGGGAACCTCTGTGCAAAATTTCAGCTTTCTAGGTCCAAGGGTTTGGGCTGGGCGTTGATGAGTGAGTGAGTGAGTCAATCAGGACTTTTAGAAATATATATAAGATAGGCTCTTAATAATTTCGTACAATCGCCAAGAGGACCTGCGTGCACACATCGACCCATGCTATTGAAAAATCCCTCAAAACTACTTCGCTACTACTCTCAAAACGCACGAAGCGAAAAAGGACAACAGCGAATTTTTACGTTGCGTGTGAGCTTTTATTTTTTTACTTCAAACAAGCCGGGCCCATCCTTTCTAAATCAAACTCCTGTAGGTGCAGCTAGCCGAGCCGATCTGAAGAATTTAGATAATCCGCGGAAAGCCAGCATTAAAAATGAAACATGTTCCCCTTTAAAAAGCCAAAACGAACTGCCGATTTGCTTTCGCGCTTTCGAGAGCCGAACTTTGTGGCAATGATAGTTGGAAACAACTCGGAAATCGCTAAGCCCGCTAAAAATTGCCAAGTACTTTAGTTAATTATTAGTCGATTCGGAAAACTCGATTTGCTGGCTTTACTACTTCATGTTTAAAAACACGAGTTTTTGCTGGAAATTTAGTCAAGGTAATTAGAGTCACAGAATAGGTAGTCCTAACGGACGAATATCTTAGTTATTAGAAGATAGGGGCAGTGTCAACAATTAAATATAAATTAAGAAATTGTCGCTCAACGTCACTACTAATTTTTTTAAATAATGTAGCTATTTACAAAAACAAATTCTATTTTACAATCCGTCACCTTTTTGCCCCATTAGAGCTACTTCTGTCATTAATACCTACACGATAAAGTGTCACATATATTAAATTGGTTTTTGCATATTTGCTTTCAATAAAATGCTGCCGCATTATACATTTCTTAAGGTTTAATGTTAACAACTATTTGGTATTTTTTTTAAAAATAATTTTGGACTTAGGTCTAGTATTCAACAGCTTTATAGTAATTCTTATACGTATCAACAGAAAATCTATTAAATCAGTGTAGGTTTTTAGCCATTTCGCTAATATGTGCAACAAAAAGTATATTCCCCAAAACGGAGCCTAAAGGAACTCCATTTAAAACATGATATTCATCAGAGAGGTGACCATCCATTCTCACGTCGAACCGTCTTTCTCCAATAAAGTTTTTAAAAAACATCTACTGGTGCCATAGCTATCAAGTGTCAAAGATAATCAACTTAATGGAACACTATCAAAAATAAAAAAATAATATCAATGGGTAGATTATGGTCAAGCTCATACTTCTATTTGGATATATTCGTTAAGCAATTGATAGTTACAAATCTTCCTCAAATGAATTAAGGATCAACTACAGTCTTCATTCACGCAAAGGATCACACCAACAGACATTGACAACAGCAGGTGTATGAAATCAGTAATTGATTACATTATCACGAATAGATGTACCCTTCCCACCCCGATACACGATGGCCGGTGCTTTAACACCTGCAAACGTAGGATTAAAACACAAATTGGTCGAAACAAAAATCAAAATAGGGAAATTCACACAAATTAAAAACAGTTCCGCCATAAGTAGAGAGATATATCATGGACTCCCTTGAAAACGAAAGTACTATAAATCTGCACAACTTTGGATCAATATTATAGGTATAATACTTAAACATCAGACTTCGAGAAAATAGGTGGGCTATTACTAGATAATGTTTATAATTGTTACTGTTTTACGGCCTTTGTCAGAGTGATTTCAAAAATGAAAGGTCTCAACGGAGAGAATCGCAGACAGATAATTGAGGACTTTTATGTCCAACACGTACACAAGGGCGAGTCCTTTTACTGTGATCGGTATTCCAAGGAGGACAGTGTATAATATGATTTAGAAGCTTGAAGAAGGAACATATTTAAACAGAAAAGCTGGAAGTAGGCGAAAAGCAAGGATACTCATAATACTCATAATAGAAAAGAGTTGGAAATTGAAGATGTTGGGAAAGAAGGACAAACAGTTAGATAATTAGGTACATGATAAAAAAATCTGTAAAAGGTTTTACTCAGAACTTCCCTCTCCAGTGGACATTGTGACACTAAATAATTTTTAAAATCCAAGGAAACTAGGTGTAAATAGGTTTTTACGTTTCAAATAATACGGAAACAATAAAATAATACTCTAGAATGCGAATTACATCAATTTTCAAATAAAAAATCTGTTACCGGAGGGATCTGAACCGCGGAGCTTGCGACTGCGAACAAATCGTTGACCAATTTCTCGCAACCCTATGGGCCCTTATCATATCGTTGCGTTTTAGCTGGCTTAACCTTCACGCCGGGCATGTATTAAGTTTCGTGCCGAAGCGAGGTGCGTTTCAACCAAATCAGACAATGGAAAATTAATTATATTTTTTTCCATCAATAAACCAATGCAGATAATTCTTTCACTAAAAATTTCTTCATTCCTTTTTAAGCATATCATACCCAGGATGTACATATTTATGTTCAACAGTTTTTACGATATACGCCGATACTGATATTTATGCAACACATTCCCCGTACGCTTTACTTAAATAATTTCTATAGCATTTGTTAAAAATTATTTTGAGATTAATTTGATATCATCTAAATCTAGAAAGAATACGATTTCCACTAGTTTAAAAATCATTGAGAAATATTTAAAATTAAGCCTGCAAATGCGATGTACGCATAAAATTCATCACTACTATCACTACATCAGTACTAAAGAAACTTCGGAAAATATTTTTTTCTGGGTTTTCGCAATATCAAAAAGAATGGAGACCTACACATTTAAATTCACAAGGTAATTCCAGATAGTGTACATTTTCTTTTAAAGTATATCTTCGGATGCACATCCTATGGTTGAATTTACGGCCTCGGCCATATATATTTTTTTTTATTTAACACCATGATGTTTGCAATCTGTCCGTTGGACAATAAGTAATTGGTTGCACAATTATAACAGATATGTACATACAAATAATGACATGCAGGAGATGTTTCCAGTGAAGATTCCCCTTTAATATATTGCTATAGCTCACCAGTTGAACTATGCCTTAATTAATGCAATGTGTTAAATGTTAAACGATAATTGCTTTTAAATCGAGAGCTCTTATTTTCAGGGTGGGTTCGCCAAAATCTAGTTCTCTATTAATTGAAGTTTTAAAATTGTATTTTCAAAAATCTTTGACTATCAATAACACATAACGTCAAACTTGACTTTTAAAATTCATCAAACCAGGTAATTGACAATTGTATCTTACATTAACACATTTATTATTCAATTCACCTACGTAAGTACTATATCAACTTTATATTATCACCTTCTTTTATTGACAGTTATTTAAAATGCTTTCTCAGCTTATCTACACAAACCTCTATAACTGCTCTAGCTTTCACTGCAACACCCAACAAATACCGGATCATGACGTCGACAGACTGCAACACCTACTGCCCACTTCACTAACAGCAACACCTATGATGGTCTGTGAATCCTTTCAACTGCATCCTTCCTGCCAAACTAACTCCTCTGCTCCCAAAATCCAGTCCTGGTTCCCCCTGAATGTCACTGTCACACGAACTAATTCCTGGTAAGTTGCTATATTATGATGTTCCAAATCTAACTTTGTTCCCTTTTTGCAGATAGTCCCATGTCTCTTGTAATACTCACAGAATATCCAAATCAAATAATAACTTGTAAAAACCTCTACTAATATCTTGTACGTATGAATAAATCCAAATCTCTTCAACTAATATAACATTCTGTATTCTATATCTCCAATTAACTGTATCTGTATAATCTCTTCATCCACTTGATGTATCAATACATTCCATTTTATGTTTCACCTGTTCGACCTCGTAGATTTGTTTAAAGCCTTTTTTTAATTTGTCATTACTAAAAACCAACACAAATTAAGGCATAATTTCTATTTTTATTTCACAAAATTGGTTATTTTAAAATTACGTGTATGCTTCCATGAGTTGTTTACAGTAACTCACTAAATAAACTTCTATCCCTATTAGATACAATTCTTAGTGCACACTTTCTATATTTTAAAATAATACTATTACAGGATATTCATTCTGATTATTATTAACAAATACATTTGTCTAATGTTACCTTGGTTTGTTCTTTATTAACATTTAATACAACCATTAAGTTTATTTATTTCAATTAATATCGCACTATCAAATGGCTCCTTTCATTGTATCAATTATTTTCATTATTCATATTCGAAATTTTACACCCATCAAGATCTAATTATTGTAACCTTCCAAATTTATTAGTTTTGAATATTTCTTTCTTATGATTTATTATACTACGTCATGTATCATAACAATATATATTCTAGTGAGGATACTGTGGGAACATAGATTACACAATACACAGTGAGTCTAATTGTCATTAAGTAAGCCTAATTAAACCTGGCCATTAGGTCGTTAGGTTTGAATCTCTTTAGCCGTTGCACTGCACCAGTGGGTTCAAATAATGTTCGCGCAAGCACATTAGGGTGACCTTCAGTTCTAGCACAGTAACTGACACTAAATCGCTGAATTTCTTCTTAATGGTAGGTATGTGTAAGTCTTCTGCTATTCTGGTGTTCGGAACATACCAGGGGGCGTCGACTACTAGTCGTAGTACTTTATTCTGGAAGCGATGTGGGATCTCCAGATTAGAATTACTCGGTGTGCCCCACAGCTGAATCCTGTAACTCCATATGGGTTTAAGAATGACCTTGTATAACAGTAGTTTGTTTTCGAGTGTGAGTTGGGATTGCCTCCCAAACAACCAGTACATCTGCCGTAGCTTGAGTCCGAGTTGCTTCCGTTTCGTGAAGATGTGCTTTCTCCAAGTTAAACGTCGGTCTATATGGAGTCCAAGATATTTGATGTCGTCTGCTTGTGTAAGTTGTTGACCATTTAGCGTAACCGGTGGGCAGGTGTTTCGATTTAATGTGTAGGTGACATGTAGTCATTTTAATTCATTGGCTTTGAATTTCCATTTCATAAGTCAAGTTTGGAGTATGTTTAAGTATTCCTGAAGGTGTTTTGATGCAACTCTTGGATCTTGATGTACAGCGAGTATAGCAGTATCATCTGCATATGTGGCAACTGTAGTGGTGTTGGTGGTTGGCAGATCAGTCGTGTACAGGAGGTAGAGCAGAGGTCCTAAGACACTGCCTTGTGGTACTCCGGACTTTATTGATAGCAGGTCTGTTGATTCATCTTAATATTTTACGAAAAAGGGTCTTCCCATCAGGTAGGATTGAAGGATGATAACGTAACCATGCGGTAGATGTTTTTTAATTTTATATTGTAAACCTTCATGCCCGACTTTATCAAAGGCCTGGCTGATGTCCAAGAATGCTGCTGAGCAGTACATTTTCGCTTCAAAGGCGTTATGAATTATATTTATTATTCGGTGGACTTGTTCGATGGTTCCGTGTTGGCTTCGAAACCCGAACTGATGATCGGGAATACGCTCGTTGTTATCCAATATCGGTTTTAGTTTTTGCAAGAAGATTTTCTCAAACACCTTAGAAAGAATGGGCAACAAGCTTATGTGGCGGTAGGATGTTGTGTCATTTGGGTTTTTTCAGGTTTTAATAATAGTATAACTTGTGCTATTTTCCAGGGGCTAGGAAAATATCCATTTCTTAAAATTGCATTGAAGAGTTGTTGTATGGCCTTATATCCTTTGGGAGAGAGTTCCTGTTGCACTTTCCCATTGATCAGGTCATACCCTGGAGCTTTCTTGGGGTTAATGTGCCGGCTAATGGTGTTTGTAACTTCAGCGAAAGTGATGTTTTGTATTGGTGGTTCCATTTGATAAGGTGCATTGAGGAATTCCTGGATTTGGTGGTCTGGTGCATTAAGATCGTGTGATTCAAAAACTTTTGTCAAATGATTTGCAAACGTTGCAGCCTTTTCTTTATTGCTTCTAGACCAGTTACCATCCTGATCTTTTATTGGTGGATATGATGTTTGAGGCCTTTTCAATTTTTTAGTTGTTTTCCAAAGCGAGTAGTCCGTGGCAGCTGTGGCGGTTAAGTTGCTTAAGTGTTCTTGAATGTTATTATTTTTAATTTGTTTTAATAATTGTTTAAAGTCTTTGGCTGCATTGTTAAAATTTTTCCTATCGGTCTCGCTTCTACTAATCTGCCATCTTTTTCTTAATTTACGTCGTTCTTGTACTTTTTCTTTAATTATTAACGGACATTTTTCGTTAACAGTTGTGCTATTATGCCCCGGTGCCGCTGACCAGGCCGCTCTTTGTATTGTTTCAGTGAGTTCGATTACTGCAGTATCTAGTTCTGCGGGTGTTTTTAATGGAATATTGAGTTTAATTTGTTCATCTGTAGTCCTTGTGAATGAGCCCCAATTAGTGTATCTACTATAAAGCGTTGGTTGTTTCTGTTTTTCTAATATGTGAGAGTGGAGTGTAATTATAATTGGTGAGTGGTCATACGAGAGATCGAAACAAGACTCTACTTTTATTTGCCTGGTGTTAATGCTTTTACTATTCGGAAATCTAACAAATCTGGCAGTTTTCTCCTGTCGGTTGGACAATAGGTGGGTTCACCAGAAGATGTAGCAGCTAGATTATCCGCTTTACGCGCTGCAAGTAATTCTCTACCTTTAGTTAAGGTTATACGCGAGCCCCAATGCTGATGTTTTACATTCCAGTCCCCAGTCGTTATAATTTATTTCCCAAAGTTTTAAAGTAGGGATCATAGTCATCTTTCTTGTTGTTATATTTTGGCGAACAGTAAATGGCCGATATATTTAGTATTCCCAAATGATCTTCTATAGCTATAGATGTTGCTTGTGGATGTTCTTTGCAGTAACCTTCGAGTTCGTGATGTTTTATGCCGTCTCTTATTATGATTGCGGTACCACCGTGTGCGGTACCATCAGGGTGTCTAGTGTTATATATGCGAAATCCTGGGATTCGGATATAGCTGTGCTGAGTGAAATGCGGCTCTGACACTAACATTATATCTAGATTGTGGCTTTTAATAAATAAGTTAACCTCCTGTGCATGTTGACACAAGCCGTTGGCGTTCCATACACCTATTTTAAATAACTGAGCCATTACGTCATTTTGGTTACTAGCGTGGTGATAAGATTCATCATTGTAGCCATTTGGGTAATGAGTTTTCTCATCATATTCTTCAGTTCGGATATATCACTGTTCGGTGGGCTTCCTGGTATTTGTTGTATCTGATTGGTGGCATTAGTTTAGTACGAGTTTAGTTGCGCATTTTGGGCGTATGTCATATTAGGCTGAACATATTGTTCTCTGAAAAGTCCTGAAGGTGCTGCTTTATTTTTCAATGTTAGATATAGCTTTTGTTGCAGCTGTTTATGTACAATACAGCCCTTGTAATTAGCAGGGCGATTTTCTTTACAGTTAACACATTGAACATCTTTATTTTTGTCTGTTATGGGACAATCTGACGTCAAATGATGGCCTATGCATTTTACGCATCGCGAGTTTTTGTGGCAAAAGTTCTTTGTGTGTCCATACTGTTGACATCTGATACATTGCGGTATACTTCGTTTTGCATGCGGGGGTTCGAAAGTAACACAGCTATTCATTAGTAGTTTAACTTTATAGATGTCCTTGTTATTATCCTTTTGTTTAGGGTCTACAAGAAACATAGGTAGACGTATATTAGTGCGTTGCTGTTGGATGTTCCATACATATGTTACCGCATGCTCTAATTGATTTATGTTTTTCTTTATTTCTTCAGTATCTGTAGAGTAGTGTACATTTTTTGATACTACTCTAAATTGTTTGTCTTGTTTGGCTTTATGTGTGTGGAATTGTGTATTTTTGTTCTTTAACATTTTAATTATGCTAGTATATGCTTGACTATCTTTGGGTTCGATTTTCACTTGTTCGTTGCTTAATGATTTGTAGTGGTATTTTTCAGCAGCTATTTTATTTAATTCTTCGATTAATGGTTTTATATTTTCCACTCCAGCAACAAAAACTAGTGGTGGTTTTGGTTCCCTTTTCTGAGTTTCGTTGTTTGTATTTGTTTCCATTGTGTTCCCTTCTGTTAAGATACTAAATGTGTTATTACTTAACCAATATTCATTTGAATTTTTATGACTTGAGTTGCTTTCATCGTCATCTGTGGGTCGTAATCTTTTTCCGTATTTTTGTATTTGCCAGTTATTTTGTGTGTTTGGTAGTGGTGGAAAATCTTGTTGCGAGTAGTGAATTGTTTGATTTCCAGAATGCATACTTGGTTGACTGTAATTCATTGAAGGTTGTTACTGTGATTGCTGTAACATTATCGGTTGCGCGTAGCACGGGTTCGCTGTTGGGAAGTATTGAAAGGGCCCGTTTTGATTGTACACCGTTGGATTTGATTGCATGTGCGGCGTGTTGGTAAAATAAGGGATATGGGCCATTTTGGCCGCACCCTGTACTAATGTGTTTATAGCAGGATAAGTTGAGATGCAATTTAAGTTAAAAGTTAGTATTAGATATTAAATAAAAAGGTCAACATAACGCACTTATAATTTGCACATTTTTGGCGTGTACAACATTTATTCTGTATCTGTTAGGTCCATTTTTTGTCAAGTATAAAGCCTACGCTATGTACAAATTATTACTTTTATGTATTCCTGAGTTCAAGCAAAAATTTCCAAAGTTTTATTTTTTTAAGGTGCTCACCCTTTATATATTTGTCTGAAATTTTCTCGGTTCCATGCCAGGTTCCATACATAATATGTATGCAAAATATAGTCTTCCTTCAAGAAATAGTAGAGACAGACGGAATTGAGAAAACCTGTTTTTCTTCATCTAGGAATCTTGAAACATGAAAATATGAAGAAATCTGGAAAGGTGATTTGTTCGTGATTACAATACTTCCTTCGTCTTTCAGACGAGGAAAGTAAAAATTTCTTACGAATACGTACGAAAGGTACTGAAAGAAAGAGATATAAAACAATAATACTTGTTAAGGACTTTATAAACTTTTGCCGCCTCTCTTGCATTCTGAATTCATACTGTGCGCAGTAGAAGTCGAGCGGGCTTTGCCTCGCCGTTCACCGCACTTACGTTCCATCTGTCAACGTGGCAGCATGCGAACCGGTCTGCACTCCGAAAGCTAATTCTTTTGTAAATGTTCAAATATTTGTGTTCAATGTGTTGTTTATTGCTAATAAAGTAACATATTTCCGGCTTTCAACGAGTGTATTTATTCAGTGAAACCTACAATTCATACAGTCCACAAATTCCAAGGCGAGCTGGCAATCAGGAATTTTCCAAATAACGGAAAACTGAGAAGGCTCCACAACATTGGTCCTACAGAGCCAGGATTAAACCACATTAGGTCATTGCGATTCCAATCAACAGCGACAGCATTCGACAACATTGGTCATTGGCAAGTACAAGCAGTTTCGATCGTGTTAAATTCATTCCTAGCGAGAGGAAGGAAGACAGCATACGGTGCAGCAACGTGAGAGCGAGATAGCCAAACGCCGAGTTTGGCGCCAAGTTCGTGCACGTGGGCATTGCAGCTGCAGGCGAGACGGTAGTACGAACCACAGCAACGAGGAAAACCGGCAAGGCGGCACATACACCAATATCAATGTAAGCCTAATTTCCTATTTTTGTGATTTCCTATGCATGAATATTTGGTTTTCTATCATCTGTGTTTGCATGTGCATAATTTCAGCTGCGTATTATTGCGTAAACAAATGGTTTATGAGTCATATAAACATTTTTAATTGCGTGAAATGCCAAGCTATTACGTTTGTTAGCGATATCCCCTGCATGTTTCATACTGCAGTCGAAGCAGTCACAAGTGAATCATCTCGCGTTGTACCAGGGTCGTTTTCTGCGTCGTTAGCGACAAGTTTCTCGCGTTGTTATCAAGCGCTGTCTGCGTTGTAAACAAAATTCCGTACCAGAGGCGTGCGAAAGGTTTTATCATTAAAGAATATTTCAGATTCTGCAAGTAGTAAGGCTACCACGCGTAGCATCTTGCCTGAAATATCACAGATAGTTAACCCGTTGGGTCCGCGTACCAGAAGCGTACAAAATTCACGCCAGTGGCGTACGAAAAGTTAGTTCGATCTGTTAAATTGTTTTTAATCTCAACAATTATGGATCCGCTTGTAAGAGCACGTGGCTCTATCAAGGGCAAGCTTACGAGTTTCGCAAAATACGTGCAATCGTTGCAAGCAATTTACGAGGTAGATCAATCGTTATCTAGCATTCAAAGTATTCAGTTGCAAAAAAGATTGAATAATGCAGCCACATTGTTATCAGAATATGATGCGGTTCATGAACAAATTTTAGAAGCCAGTGAGGATGCAGAACGGGAAATGCAACAGCGAGTCGAATTTGAAGATTCTTATTATTTTGCAATTTCACTAGCTGAATATTTGATTAATGAATACAACAGCCAGTCTGATGTTGCATTAGATCGTTCTGGATCGCCTGCTGGTAGCTTAAGATCAGGGCATTCAAACTGCAGCTCGCAGTGTAATACGCCATCGTTTAGGCTTCCTACCATTTCAATTCCTAAATATTCAGGAAGTGTTTCAGAATGGTTAGAATTTCGTGAGATATTTAGTAGCTTAATTCATGAGAATCAAACGCTGACTAATATTCAGAAGCTGCATTACCTAAAAGCTAGTTTACATGGTGATGCAAGCCAAATTATAAAAAGTTTAGAGTTTACTGCGGGTAATTATACTCTAGCTTGGGAGGCATTGTGCAATCGATACAATGATCCAAAAATTCTGGTTCATAACCACCTCAAGGCTATTATCGAGCTTGAATCTTGCAGTAAGGAATCTGCAACTAAATTACGTACGATTAGCGATATGTTATTCAAACATTTTGCAGCAATCAAATCATTAGCTACCGAAAGCGAGCTTCTTGATTTTGTTATAATTTATGTAGTTTCTAAAAAACTGGACCCCACTACATTTCGTGAATGGGAGGTCCTTAGAAACCGGTCAAGTTCTGACCTGCCTAATCTTGATGAGTTCAAGGAATTCTTACAAAATACAGCAAATCTTCTAGAAACTCTGGAAGTAAAAAATGTTAAGCTTGTACCCGAAAAGTCTTCCAAGGTACATTCGAAATCATTTGTGTCGGGTACCCCTTGGTGTCCACTTTGTAAAGGATCTCATTCCTTGTACAAATGCAATAAGTTTGTCAAGCTGTCTGTTCTTGACAGAAAGTCAAAGGCAAAAGAGCTCCGCGTATGCTTTAATTGCCTAACTCAGGGTCACCTATCGAGCCTCTGTAGCTCCAAACATACGTGTAGAAAGTGCAAATCGAGGCACAACACCCTTCTTCATGAGGATAAACCTCAAAATGCTTCTTCTAGTCAACCAGGATCTGCGATGTCGGCAGAAACCCCTGTTGAACTAAATCAATCGATCTCGGCATTCTGTTCGAATGCTTTGCAGGTACTCTTACCTACGGCTACCGCTAAACTCATCGCTGATGATGGTACGCCTCACGTTGTGCGAATCCTGTTGGATTCCGGTTCCCAATCGAACTTTATACGTTCAGATTTGTGTAAAAGGTTGAAGCTTCCAACTCGCGAAGTCAACGTTACTGTTTCTGGCTTAAGTAAAGCCACTTCTCAAATCAAGGCTAGGTGTGATATCAAGCTGCAAGCCCCTCACACTTCATACGGCATTGGCCTATCCTGTCTTGTTCTCGATGAGATTACGGGTGTTACCCCAAGTTTTCGCGTCCAGCGAAACAGCTTCAAGGTTCCTGATAACATCAAGTTATCAGATCTGTCCTACGACCAACCGGGCACCATCGACATTCTGATTGGTTCGCCCATTTTCTGGCAGCTCCTTTGTATTGGACAAATTGGTCTAGGCCCAAATCTTCCCATCCTCCAAAAGACTCGTTTTGGTTGGATTGTTTCTGGCCCTACAGGCCCCCCTTCTGCGTACCTTGTACAGTGCAATCTTAGCACGATCGAGGATGCTTCTGATCCCATTGCTAGGTTTTGGCAACTCGAACATTACCCAGAGGAAAAGGTCCGCACAAATGAAGAGAACGCCTGTGAGGCACATTTCCTGCAAAATACGCAACGAGAAGCTAATGGTCGATTCGTTGTCTCTATCCCTCTCAAGGAACCTGTAGAGGTATTGGGTGATTCATTGCAAATCGCTCAGAAAAGATTCTTATCATTAGAGAAGCGGTTACAAGCGAACCCTGACTTGTCCAATCGCTATTCGAGTTTCATGAATGAATATTCTGAATTAGGTCATATGTCCGTTTCAAACCCTAATTCAAACGAGATATCCTATTATCTACCCCACCACGGAGTCTTAAAAGAGGAAAGCCTGACAACTAAACTCCGAGTTGTATTCAATGGTTCTCAAGCAACCACTTCCGGGCAATCTCTGAACAGCATTCAGATGGTTGGCCCAACCGTGCAACAAGACTTATTTTCCATTCTTGTTCGCTTTCGCAAGCATTTATTCGCTATATCAGCTGATATCGAGAAGATGTATCGCCAGGTTCTGGTGAATCCTAACCATAGGCCCCTGCAGAGAATCTTGTGGCGACCCTCCTCAGCTGAGCCTCTTCGGTCGTACGACCTGAATACGGTTACGTATGGCACCGCTTCAGCATATTTTCTTGCTATTCGATGCTTAACCCAATTGGGCATCGAATGTGAGGCTTCAAATCCCGAAGTCTCTCGAATCATAAAGGAGGACTTCTACGTCGACGACCTTCTGACAGGTGCCGACACTCCTGAGAAAGCGCGTACTCTCTGCTCAAACTTGGATCAGATTCTTGAGTCAGGCTGCTTCAAGCTTAGAAAGTGGATTTCTAACTCTCCAGAAGTTCTCGATGGAATACCAGATTCCTATTTGCATCCGGGTGTTCTTGATTTCAGTGCACATGAGCACACAAACACCCTTGGTTTGATTTGGTCCTTTAAAAGCGATCATCTGATGTTCAATATTTCAAATTCTACAAGTAGTAAGGCTACCAATCGTAGCAGCTTGTCTGAAACTTCCCAGATAGTTGACCCGCTGGTTCTGTCAAGCCTTTGGTGGCACGGTCCCACCTGGCTAAGCGAAAGTGAGGCATCTTGGCCTACTTCCATGTTCAATATTTCAAATTCTACAAGTGGTGAGGCTACCAAGCGTAGCATCTTGTCTGAAAGATCGCAGATATTTGACCCGCTGGGTCTGTTAAGCCTTTGGTGGCATGGTCCCACCTGGCTAAGCGAAGGCGAGGCATCTTGGCCTACTTCCAAACATGTTCGTGCTGAGCTTCCAGAATTCAAAAAGGAAGTTCAGAGTCTTCCTGTAACCTCTGTTGAACCATTTCCGTTCAATCAGTATTCAAGCTTTGCTCGCTTACAACGAGTTATAGCTTATTGCTTTCGTTTTCATAACAATGCGCGAGCCCCTAAGGCTGATCGTCTTTCTGGTCCCCTCTCTACAGATGAACTGCAAGCATCTATTGTAAGGCTTGCCAGGTTCTCCCAACGCGAGTCATTTCCTGACGAACTTAAACTGTTGTCACAGAGCAAGCCTGTGAAACAATCTTCTGCTTTGATATCCTTGAATCCCTTTCTGGATTCCAAGGGACTGCTAAGAGTTGGTGGTAGGCTCCACAACTCTCAATTACCCTTTGACAAGAAGTTTCCTCTAGTGATTTCTGGCAAATATCCATTCGCCAAACTCCTAGTATCGCATGAGCATCTTCGGCTTCTCCATGCCGGACCTCAAATGCTGTTAGCTAATCTCAGAGAACGATATTGGATCACCTCTGGCAGAAATATCGTCAAGCAAGTGGTTCATCAATGCTTACGGTGTTTTAGATTCTCTCCTAAGTTAACTGAACCCATAATGGGAGACCTGCCAGCCTCTCGTACTCAATCATCGCCCCCATTTCATACGACTGGTATTGATTATGGTGGACCTTTCATGATAAAGGATCGCAAGGGACGTGGTTCTAAACTAGTAAAGTCCTACCTTTGTCTATTCGTTTGTTTTATCACAAAAGCAGTGCACCTTGAATTGGTCGCTGACCTTTCTACTGAAACCTTCTTAATGGCTTTTCGCCGGTTTGTGGCTCGACGAGGCAAACCGCTCCATGTCTATTCAGACAATGGCACTAACTTTGTAGGCGCTAATTCCGAGTTAATCGAATTAGGCAATTTTCTCGCGGAACAAAACCCTTCTCTTTCCGAATCAGTCGCGAACGACGGAGTAGCTTGGCATTTTATACCCGCGCACAGTCCCCACTTTGGCGGATTGTGGGAGGCCGGAATCAAGTCCTCCAAACATCACCTACGGCGCGTTATAGGTAACGCTAGTCTAAATTACGATGAATTTTGCACTTTGCTAGCACAGGTGGAAGCGACCTTAAACTCCCGACCCCTGTCCCCTTTGTCCTCTGATCCAAACGACCTTCAGCCTTTGACTCCTGCTCATTTCCTGATTGGTCGTCCGTTGGTGTCACTGCCTGACCCCAACGTTACTGAGATAGTCGAGTCTCGGCTGTCTAAATACCAGAGAATACAACAACTTCACCAGAATGTGTGGAAGAGATGGAGTAAAGAGTACATCTCGGAACTCCAACAGCGCACCAAATGGCGCACGCATCTTTCGGACCTCCAGCCTGGTTCCATGGTCCTCATCAAGGATGACAATCTACCCCCTCTGAAGTGGAGGTTAGGCCGGGTCACCGAGCTGCACCCTGGCCTTGACGGCGTTACGCGTGTGGCGTCAGTGAACACTGTGTCAGGGATCGTGAAGCGATCCTTTGCCAAATTGTGCCCGCTACCTAGTGTTGTGAACTAGTGCGTTAGCGTTCAGCGCAGTTTTCGTAAAGCCTTTTGGCTCCCCATTGTTCGGGTTTTCTTGTACTAGATTAAGATCCATGTACTATTATGCTTTGTATATGTGTGTTCATGTTCCATGTTTTACTCTAGCTTTTACATGTCAACTCTGTACTGCTTTATTTGAAAGGTTACCCTTTCCAAGGCGGGCGGTATGTTAAGGACTTTATAAACTTTTGCCGCCTCTCTTGCATTCTGAATTCATACTGTGCGCAGTAGAAGGTCGAGCGGGCTTTGCCTCGCCGTTCACCGCACTTACGTTCCATCTGTCAACGTGGCAGCATGCGAACCGGTCTGCACTCCGAAAGCTAATTCTTTTGTAAATGTTCAAATATTTGTGTTCAATGTGTTGTTTATTGCTAATAAAGTAACATATTTCCGGCTTTCAACGAGTGTATTTATTCAGTGAAACCTACAATTCATACAGTCCACAAATTCCAAGGCGAGCTGGCAATCAGGAATTTTCCAAATAACGGAAAACTGAGAAGGCTCCACAACAATACTAATATTAAGAAACTCTGCGCCGAGATATACTACAAGTAACTCTTCAATCAGGAAACGTTATTACGGAAGCTCCATGATACGGCTTACAAAGGAAACTGATATTGTAATAGATAATAAATAATATTTTATGTTTGACAAAAACTACTGTTGGTATGTACCAACACTTTTTTTGATGAAAGAGATGATGAAGATGTTGATTCCAAATCAGTTTTGGTTTGGTTAGCCATATGCTTAAAAGGCAAGTTTACAGCATTTATAGTGGCTATTAGACTGTGTATCAAGAAATACATATATGCAAAGAAATGCATACAAAAAAGATAATTTTTTCTTCAGAAAACGTTATTCCACCAATCAGTACATTTTTTCGCCAGATGCAGCTACTCGTATATTTCATTTAGAGTTCCTAACAATATCATACAGGAACACTTATCGCATTATGCCACGGAGATGGTGTAGCTCTTTTGGAGCGATCTTTTATTCGTGAATAAAGAGTTCCAAATGTACTCCAATTGACACCTATTGAGAACTTCTGGGCTTTACTAATAAAAATTTGTACTAAAATTGATGAAAGTCGCATACATGGAAAGAACAAATTTTTAGAATAGATTCAGAACTTCGCCAATTCAAAAAAAAGTATGTAAAGGGAATTACTCAGAACTTGCGACACCAAAAAATTTTAAAAATCAAGGGAATCTAGGTGTAAAAATATGTTAACGTTCCTAGTAATACTAAAACAATTAAAGGAAACACTTGGTAATGCAAATTACATCAATTTTCAAGTAAAAAGCATTACCAGCGGTGGCATTCGATTCAGAACCTGCAAATGCGATTTCAGCGCTCAACCATTGACGGGACCATTCGGATCTCTGCGATACAGCTCCATTAAACACTACCCACTTTTTCGTTCCCCCTTTTTGTCTCTTACAACCTTTATTCTGTACGTGATGAATACTATTGATATGTCCTTTTTTGTCAAGGGTAAAAACCTGAACTATGTATAAAACACATGGTGTCTGAAAATGAATTACATCTTATGCTTTGAATTTCCCATAATGCAATACCGATAACAATCTAGGGCACATAAAAATTTGCATGCAAACAAAATTCAAAACCTACAAGATGTAATTCTTTTTAAGTCACCCGGTATTATCTTAATTTAAGTAATGGTTGTTAAGTTAAAGCAAAAATAGGCAGAATTTAATTGTTTTAGGTGATTTCTCTATATGTATATATTTTATCGAAATTTTCTCGGTTTTATGCCAGTAAAGCATTTATCCTATATCAGTTGCGTCCCATTTGCGTCAAGGGTAAAGCCTAAGCTGCGTACAAATTATTACCTTTATATATTTCTTAGTTAAAGCAAACATTAAAAAAGTTTAAGTTTTTGATGATGCTCACTTGTATACGTTGTGTACAAAATATGCCCTTTTTCGCCAATAGTAAGAAGCCGATCTATCTGCAAAAATATTACTTTCATTTAAGTGGCAGTTTTTGAGTTAAGACAAAGTAAGCAGAATTAAATTTTTAAGGAGCTCACCCAGTATATATTTTACCGAAATTTTATGGATTTCATGCCAGGAAGGCAACTCCCATTATGGATGTAATTGGACATTGATTTGACTTTATTACCTTATTAGTTGTGTCATATTTTTTGAATAAATATAAACATGTTGCATAGTTTATGCAGATATTTAGTTGACATGCCCTTACAATGCCATCATTATAAGAGGAAGACAACTAATACACAATGATTCAAAATAGAAAGAATTCTAAAATAATATAAATTTCAAAAAACTTTCACGGGGTACGGAACAAGTCCGGAAAATTATAAAAAAATTAGAAAAACTCAGTTAATGAGTATATACCAATACTTTTAAAACTGTATAGCGAAGAGGGACGACTTGCAATCATGAACATGAACACAAGTACTGGCAAAGATGTAATAATTGAAAATAACAGAATTAGAAACACAGAAATCATTTAAAAAGTATAAAAAACAGTAGGAGTTGATAATATAACAAATAAACCTTTTAACTACCGCGAAAGAATTTCGTATAAATACCTCACTAATTATTTACTAAAAATATTAATCCCCTCAGTATTTTTAGAAGAATGATACAAAAGCATAGCGGTGCCCATTTTCAAATAGGGAGATAAAGTAAATACCCGATAATTATGCAGGGATCACTCACTTGTGTTCAATGCTCACACAACTACTCACAAACAACATCAAATTAAAATTAGGAAATAATATAGTCTACCCAGAAGGGTAACAAAGCTTTCGACAAAATCGCTTCACAATCGATGCTATTTTTGCTTTAGGGCAAATAAAATAATAGGCAATTGAATTCAATAAGACGTCGATCTAACCAGTCTTCGACAAAGTAAAGTTAGAGACGTTTTTAACATTCCGATAGGAAAGAACAAATCTCCGGCTATCATAAAAATAATATAAAAAATTAACAATAACAACATTTCTACAATTAATAGAAACAGGTTAAGAGCTAAAGAAAGAAATACCACCAACCGCTGGTGTAAGACAAGGCGGTAGCTTGAGCCCTTTTTCTTTCAACCTTATAATGGACAAGCTTCATTTAACCTGTTTTCCACATAAATCTAAAACTGTTTTTTGATTTATTTCGAGATTATTGACTTTACGGATATGTTTGCTTAATATACTAGTAAGAAACATTTATTTGTATAAATTTTTTTTATAAAATCTGCATACAGAAATAGATAGTTCGTCGTTTCTTAATTTGATTAGTTAATAAAAACAGCAAACTTCAGTAAGTAAAAATGCTTAATATATAAATTCAGCTGAGCGTACAGTTTCAAAATTTTAAAATATGTAATATTCGTATTAGAAAACAATTTATATTCTTAACAAAGTACCTACTTCGGAAATTTGAATATTAATGGAAATTTTAAAAAGCCGCTATTTCTTGTGCTTTTACAGTTGAACCTTATAATACTGAAAAAATAGTGTTACGTATATACTACAAAAAAGCTGTAACCCGCATACAATGTTTTGACAGCGTTTGATTTACATTTCATTTTGTCTAAAAAATTAAAACGAGATTCAGAATGCAAAAAGTAAACCGCTATAATGCCATTTTCACCTGTACAAGCAGTTTACCACAAATACGAATTAGTGGGAGCTTACACAAACTTGAATATTCGGTTTCATGTTTCAGCCGAGTGAAACCGAAACAAACAATGAGGCTCCGAAAATTGCTAATTAGCATCTAAACGTAGCCAAGAAATAACACTGAAGCGTTCATTATATTATTTGAAAATAAATGTCTCTGTTTATAAAATGCGGTTTCGGGGCAATATTGACAAATTAACAATCCCATAGAAAATTTGAAGTTCAAAACGGAATTCTTATGTATCCTATTTTTCAAAAATCGAACATGGAGAGAGTAGGGCTTTGAAAGTTTTCAAAATAGCCGAGAATATTCTGATCTCTTGTCGATAATCCAGACTGATTAAAAAACTCCTAGCAAGCAATTTGGAAATGGTTTGTCCGAATTCGTCGAGTCGTTTTACCGCCACTGGAATTGCACTTGTTATCGCAGACTTTTAGGCCAACTGGATCCTTTCGATCTCTACACGCACAAAAGTTACATCGTTTCTTTCGCTTCCCGCATACATATCTTTCGATACAAGAAAAGGGTTGAGGTTGATAATATTGAATATTGAGGACAAATAATTCCCAACAGAAAATAGTTTTCAATTGCAATAATTATACATTGTACATTGAATAGAGATAAACAAACAAATTAAATTTGGGTCACCTTGGTCGGTTCATTTAAAATAAAAATAAACGAGGTTGTCCTTTATTAAGTGCGGGCATAAATTTATCCCATGAAAAAAGTTTAGGGAAGTTTATTCAGCCGTGAACAAGATGAAAATGTATTGTCTACAGTTTTGCAACTCAAGTCGCCCTGAAGTTTACGATATAGCTGAAAATGTTGAAAATTTCGCTGGCCTAATTCAAAATATCTCTACAACCTTTTTGTTTTTGTTCAAACATTCTCTAGTCTCAAACAGCAATTTTATGACACCAATATTTAAACAGTAATTGATTCTGATCCATCAAGTAAAGTAATCTTAGGTAAATAAACTCCACTTACATACGACAAACTAAACAATTATTAAAGAATAGAGCACAAGAACACTCAATTAATATTAATAATATTATAAAAACAGCATTAACTGACCACGCCACTGAATCTCTACACAAGTTTAATTTCAACACATCCAAGATCTTACATAGGGAGAATAACTCAAAAAACGTCTATGCTTGGATATGATTGAAATGCAATTAATTATATAGAATTGATATTGATAACCTCAGTTCAATTTATCATAATTTATTTAAATAAACTTATTTACACTAAAGAAATGCTTTATTCATAATTTTCTTATATACTATTATACTTTAAAGCAATAATGTAATTAAAATCAAAATTTAATTTAATACTACCCTACCTATGTCATATGCAAGCTCCCAATTTTCTACAGTTTTCCTCATTGTTGATAACAAAAATATATGAATAGCCTTGCATGCTCTTATCAATTTCATTTTACATTTCTGCTTTCAGAAAGCTAGTGTCTGCCTAACTTTATTATAATAATGGATTATTATGAATAATCCCAGTAAATGTAATTAATTTTTGTTATTAAATTATAAACAAATGATGTTAACATACTCCAAAATTAAAACTACTCATTATTGTAAGTATGCAAGTTAAAGGAAAACCATATTGTTGGCTAATCTAATTTCTCTTTTTCAGATTTGTAAAAATGACTGTATTTATAATGTTAATAAATTACTGATGAAGCCAGCAAAAACTAGCGAAACGTTTAATTAAAAGTTTCAATTTAATACTAAAGTATATTTACGCCAAAACAATTTTTATTTATAATCAAAGATCATGCTTAATTAATAACATTTTAGTTTAATAATCTCCTAAAATACTAATCTTAGTTAAAGTTTATCGTTCTTAAAAGCCGAATAAAGCTATTAAAGGTATTGTTTATTATCCTCCTTCATATTTAAACAAAATTAAAATTAGACATTTTAATTTATAGCACAGAGTTTTCCTAAATAATATTCAAAACACAACATAAGTCTACAATGATTTTATATATCCCGTAATTAATTCGTATTATAAAACGTCAAAAGTGGCAGTTCTGCTAGTACAATGTTCTTAAAAGTGGCGTGGGAGTTCTGACAAAGACGATCTACTTCATATTTGCCCAAAAACAGTTTTCTTTGTAAAGTTTTGAATTTTAAACATCCTGTGCTGCTTACTGAAGTTACGGGAAACTTTGACGTTAATATGAAAACTTCACCCCTCAATAGCGCTAACCTGTAATAGCTTCCGGTGAAAACAAAATCCGCAATAGGTGTCGAATTTATTGAGGAATTTATTGGAAATCCTAATAATGCATTTCCATACTCCCTATTTAAAAGATTACACATCGACTTGATAATCCAACAACTTTTAATATTACAACCTGTTAAATAAAAATTTACAAAGAAAAAATGTTAATTTGGACACATTTTCCCACAAATTTAAATTGTTAATGGCAGTTTTAACTTCGTTTGGTATTCACAAGGTAGATTTAGGTAAACTTGTTGAAAAGCTAACTGAAAGACCAGTAAAAGTAAATTAAGTTAAACTTGGTGCACACATCGATTGATTCCTTGCTGGTACTAAAGGCTACACATTACACAAGCCTTTCTGACAATTCTCAAATAGAACACACACATCAAGTGGTCCTTACAAATCAATCAGTAGAAATACATGGATGTGACCTGTTTAAAGTTTCATTTATAGTTGCCGATAATGATTTATTCATGCCTGGACAGTTAGGCAAGTGCACTAATTCGATTTTAACAGCCAGTATGCTATGTTACTTCATGCCTAAATAATCACAGACATCCCAGAAACCTTTCTTGCTTTTTCTAATAGTGGTATCAGTTATGTATAGATTTTATACGGTCCTAAGCATTGGCAAATAATAAACTCTCTAGTTGGCTAACACACAGGGTGCAATCAATAGATACTCCATTGGAATATTTGGCCAAAGGGAATGGAAATAAAAGCCACTTAATTAAGCACAAAATTTTGCCTGCTCGATTAAATCAGTTCATGCTTTTCCACGATTGAGATATTCAAGATCAGATTGGCCCATCCTTCACAAATTGTGCGTTAATATTTGTAAACAGTAATTTGCTGTGTTGACCTTTGCTACCAAAAAACAATCACGATGTGAACAATACTGGAAACGAACAGTTATTGCATCCGGGGAAACATGCCAGCAGAGATTGTTTTGAATATTTACCTTGAAAATAAATTATCTGATGTTGGCTTAATTCGTTTTAATGTCCAATTGTTCCATACTGACTATTTCAACGTGGAATACTTTTTTACTAAAATTTGAACTGATTCTAGTACATAAACGAATAGAAAGTTATAGGAGATTTTAATGTAAGAATACATTGAAATTAAGTACTTCCATAAGAAAACACCAGATTTGAGTTATTAAAGATTTCAAATATTCTTCAAAATTTATAATAAACCTTACGTGTGGACAATTTTCTACTGTAATCGTTGGAAACTACCACAAAATATATGTTTTTCATATCGTAGAGTAACACCATAACAAAAATTTAATACTAGATATAAAAGAAAGACATATTAAAACTGTAGATAATTTTTCATAATTAAAATGGAGCATTAATAAATTACTGGACGATCCATTGCTTGGAGTTGATGCATTTTGGTTGCCGTGTACCTTATTGCCCTCATTTCTAATTAAATGGGCAAATGAGTTTACTCCTGCAACTACCTGAAATTATATGTAAGATAAATACCTAAGTGGATAGAATTGTCACTCTTGGCATTAGAAAATATCTAACGTGTTGTAAATTATTCTTTGTTTTTATATTTTTTAAATTTGTTTTCTCTCTGTGATTCACCGAAGATAAATTCAGATTGTATAGAAATATGAAGAAATATTATTTTAATTTTTAAATGGGTTACTCTTTGTTGAACAAAGGTTAATATGGTTGAACATTATTATATATTTAAAGGAAGTTGCAGATTATATTTGACGTTAATATGTGTCAAAGTAAAAATATAGCTCAACCCATAAAGGTAACAGTTTCGGTAATTACAATATAGAGTTCTATTTCTTTAAGATTAACAGCCTTTGGTTACCTTTCTAAAGCTGGGATCTAAGGTAGTTTCTGCGTATTTACAACTACCCCTCCTCATTAGATCAACATTTACGCCTCTTTCACGTATTGATTGTGATTTATAGTATTTTAATGTTTGTTTTCTCGCAACTATTCGCCTAACGGATGCAAATTTGAAGCATTTCCTCTTAAGGGAAGACTAAGCGCCTTTTTAATACGGCGGCTGGATTCTGAGCAGCGTAACAATTCTTGATCGCAGCATATACTACCTTATCCCCTACAACAATAGCTTCATGTTTACTTGACTTTTCCTGTATTTTTGTGTGTACAATTTCACGTATCAAGCTTCCACGGTGTTTTCCGTATTCTGCAAGGCGAATATGTAGAAGCGTTTATAAGTGAAATAAGTATCAAACAGTTGAAGGTAAAGTGCAGTAAATATTCTTAAAATTCTCAAAGCGCCTTGGGCATCTTCTAAGTTGGCAACGTCGCTACCATCTTGAGGGGAAGTTAATCAACTCAATGGCGCCCACGAATAGTTATAAACCCCTCATACTGCTCTGCCAAATTGATTTTTAAACATAAACGACTATGTAAAGTTGCAAGAGAAGAACAAGTAATTGTTGGAGTGCTTAATCAATCAGGTACTATTACCAGAAGAGTTGCAACTTGGCTGCAAGTGTATACAGAGAAGTATTACATTCTTACAATTATCAACGTGTTCTAAACTTACTAAGAGACGAAGCACAGAGATTAGCATTTTCAAAATAACACGAGGAAGATTCAAACTTTACTAGTTTCATTTTTCAGTCAGACAAAATTATTTTTCCTAGAGATGATAACTGTCACAACTAGATGTCAGCACATTTAGAAGACATCATTTTTTGCACCTATAACGGCCGTCTACTGCTGCATGCTTTAAATACTGTGTTCTTCTTAGAAGTTTTGGCTAACAACCTGCACGAATTATTGGAAGATTCCACTTGCATTGAGCAAAATTATATGGCGTCAACACGATAGTGCGCCGCCACATACTGTAGGAGATGTTGTAAAATAGTAAGACAATTATATTGGAACGTGGATGTGATTAGCAGATCTAAATCACCTGGGTTTTGCCTTCTGAAGCCGCTTAGAACAACTGGTTTATGCAGAGGAGATTCATAACTGAAGATCAATTACTTGACTTGAAATTATATTTTTCTAAAGTTTGAACCTAGGTATCTCAAAGCCCAATTACATATTTTTTTTTCCTGAAATTTAATCCTGAACACGAAAACTGAATTTTTTTCCTACCGGCATAAATCGCCATGTATTCAGTACTTATACAGTGTGTCCCCGGATAGGTGAAACGACTCTTGTAAAAGGTAAAAAATTCTCGATTGAAATTTTCATTTTTGGGGCTCAGCCCTGCTTGATTAAAGGCGAATTTCTAACATAATTTTGGTTTTGAAAAATCAAGTATGGCTTGAAAATTTTCAAAAAACCTATTTTTCTGTAAAGTGCCTTTTATGTGACAAATACGACCAAAAGTTGTTAATAAAAGTTGTTTAGGATCAACATCTAGGCCCCTATACCAAATTTCAAAATTCTCGGAAACTTTGATCTCTCTCACTCATGTTTATTTCGCAAATCAAAGAATTTTATATTTAACAGTGTTTTTATTATGAAATAAAAAATTTTGTTAAAAATATTTATTTTTCCATGGCAGTTTTTGTTAAAAATAAAATTCTTTGGTATGGGACCTAAACATAAAGGAAAATGTGAGAGATCAAAGTTGACCAAGGATTTTGAAATTTGGTATAAGGGCCTAGATGTTGATTCTAAACAACTTTTCTTAATAACTTTTTGTCATATTTGCAACATAAAAGGCACTCTAATATACAGAAAAATAGGTTTTTTAAAAATTTCCAAGCCATACTTGATTTTTCAAAACTGAAATTATGTTAGAAATTCGCCTTTAACCAATCAAAAAATGAAAATTTAAATGGAGATTTTTTTACATTTTACAAGAGTCGTTTCACGACACACTTATGTAAAAAAATCGCTTTGAATGTATTAAAAGATTTTTGCCATTCAACTGTAAGAGAACTCGAGCTAATTGGCTTGCGTATGGGACTTGTCTTTGCAATCCAGTATATTCCTAATGAACCAGCTAAATAAGATTTGAAATTATTTTGAAGCCTGGACAAAGTTCAGATGGATCTGCATACATCAGAAGACGACCTGGATCTAGAATTAAACACGGTAGACTTACATACTGTTCAGAATTAATCAAAGTCATTTGGCAGCCATCTCAGAATCTAGCTGTATATATTTATTTGCTACTATTTGAGTATCTGGTAACTGTTTCAACTACTGCAATGAGTGCACTTAGAAAGAATATGCGAGATATTTCTAGATAAATGCTACCAAGCAAAACAATCTGTAGAGAGCTTTACTCAGAACTTCCTTCGTAAGTTGACTTTGTGATACTAAATAATTTTAATAATCAAATTAAGCTAGGGGTAAAAATATCTTCACGTTTCTAATAAAATACATACATTTTCAAATAAAAGAAAACATTACCGGTGGTCCAATTCGAATGGCAGGCGGTTGCGTATGCGATGCCAATGTTTAGAGGGATATTGCAAGGGAACGGGCTCTCCCTACATGCGCTACAGGGTACTCCTTGAACAGTGCGTCGCGGCTGCTTTAAATGAAATCCATTTTTATTTGACACCTTTTTCTGCCTTACAGCATTTACTCTGTATATGTTGGGTTCAATTTTCGTCAATGGCAAGGCTTGGAACTATGTGCAAATTATTACTTTCATCTGTATCTCAGTTAAAGCAAAAATAAAAATATTACTCGTAACTGAGATGGGACTCGAAGTTCAGCATCTGCAAACGACCTGCACATTTAACATAACGCACTTATTCGTTGCTCTTTTATGTCTTATGCAACATTTATCCTGTAGCTGCTGTGTCCCATTTTTTGCAAGAATAAAGGCTGCGCTATATACAAATTATTACTTTTACCTACTTCTAAGTGAATGCAAAAATAAATAAAATTTTATTATTTTAAGGTAAAATTTAATTTGAAAAATTTGTAAAAAACAAGAAAACAGATAACTTTAAAGACGGTGTTATAATTATGTGCGCAAGAGAAAAGCATTAAGCACATATACAAGGAGATCAAAAATAAAATTGATCGCAGGAGCCATTGAAAACAGTGAAACTTGCTTAATCTGTAGCACGGTTTTTTGTTAATATAGAATTTCAAATCACTTTGAACATCACTTTTAATTTATCCAAGTGTTATTTTAATGTTACCTATCAATTAAATCTATAAATTTGGTTTAAATTACGTATAGCTTTAGCTAAACATCGCCTTCTAAACTGAAAATGTTAGAATTTTATTATTATTATTATTATTATTATATTTCTGCACATTTTGTGGCTTATTAGACTGCGCTAAAGTCACATGAACTAACAATACAGTTAATTGTAGTTCAAATGTAGCTTTCTAAAGTGCGGTGTAGACAGTAATCATACTTTAATGAGTGTCCGTGATCAATTTTATTTTATTATTGTAAAAAGTGTAACTGCATTTAATCAACAAGAATATTCCAAGTGCATTAAATAGCCATTAAATTTTTATGTTTTCTGTCAGAATGTCTAGTTACGAAATTTGTGAAGTAAATTTGCCGCTCAACTTCTTCAGATCTGTTTGACAGAAAATCGTACAAAATTGTTCAGGCTAGTTTATATACGCTAGATATACAACATAATTATTTCCTGATTGAATAGCTAAAATTCAGTTGGTGAAGTACCTTTGATAACGACGTCAAAATTATTCAGAAGGGATTAAATTATAACATATTTTTACTGATCGAAACAATGGTGGTGACGCATTATTATGGATACGAAAGAAATAATCAAGAAAAATTGCAGTATTTTTAGAATTTGCATTAGTTTAAACGAAGGTATTTGTCACTCACGGTATGTAAATATGTAGTTTGTAATAGTTATGCAATTTAGAGTTAACTAAGTTTTTTTAACATAGTACAGTGTAAATCATAAACATGGTTAATAAGTTAAATGGCAGTGTACTTAACTCAGTAGAGGTAGATTGCCCTAAAATCGCTTATGGAACAAAATCGCATTAGAGTCTAGCAGAAATTTTTGAGAACCACTGGCTAACACTAAAACTGTATTAAGGAAATTACACGGGACATTAACAGCGTGACTAACACATAGTACAAAAAATGTGATAGAAATAACCAAACAACTATTTTTTGCATCTGCATTTTATCCACATTCCGCTTGTGCGAAATTATGTTTATAAACATTTATTCCAGTGATCGTATGAAGTGTTTTATTCTTTTGTCGGGTTATTAATTTTTGACGTATAGTTATTATGCAAACTTGTTCTGTTTGATGTGCTCTAATTACCCTTTAATTTAATTACCATACTTATGAATCACCCTATATTTATAGCGGTTTGTAGCATTGGTGAATATTTGTCTGAAAACACTATGTAAACTGGTTGTAGGTAATTAATTTTGTTGGAAAATCTAGGAATTTTTATTTTCGGCATGTATTTCAAAATATAAAAATAGATGTCCTTTTACAAATGCACAATAATTAATGTTTTGTCCATGTCCCTATAACCTATTATCTAAAATAATACTCAATTCAAGAAAGTAGCGATTTAATATACCCAGCACTAGTTTGTTTTATAGTTTACAAAAGTTTACACATGGTTTGTTCTCAGATAAGAGACAATAAATGAACATTTATTTTTAAAGGGGTCAATAATCCTTCAAATTGCCACGATTATTGTGTAGGTACAACTGTAGAGCTTAAACGTGCTCCAAGAAAACAACTCCGTAGGGTCTTGTGTAGTTCTTTCTTCAGGTGAATGTTACGTCTGCATACTAATGGAAGACTTGCGATGCACCGTAGTGAACTTTTTATTTTCTATGAAAGAGAACTTTTTACTGTGTTCTGTTATATTTCTAAACCACGCCTTGATGTTCACACTCGTCGTAATTTGCGGTAAACGTTATTGTAACGGGTCTGAAATAAAGATTAAACAGGCTTTTGGGAAAGTTTTGTAAAAATAATTAACAATATTTAGACATGCTTGAATAAAGCAAATGAAATATGTTACTAGACTATTTTAATTATTCTATTAACTACAACGTTTTGTTATTTTTCGTATTAATTAAAAACTTTTAAAACATTGTTTTGTACGCGCGCAAGCGACATTCAATTTCCATCACAAAAAGGAAAACTTCAAAAAGTAGCATTGTTACGTTATATAATCTAACAGGTGCTAAATTCACGGAAAAAAGTACCACGTGTCATGGGAAGTTATCCTATAATAACAGGGTAATAAAAGTACAAGTACTTCCGTTTTACTTTATGATGTGGATACAGAAATAACTTTTCTTGACACAAACTGGAGAAAACTCTCACTCGTTTCTAAAATCCATATTTAAACATGTTACCTGTTGGAAAACCATAAAAATTATATTTGTTCTAAGATATAATTCAGTGATAGCCCCAATTAATATGTACACACTTAACAGGTTCAATAAAATTTACAATGAAAGGCCTTGGCAGCAGAGTATATTTAAGTTTGCTCATATTAAGCTCGCAATTGATATTACACGTTTGGTTAATTTGACATTCAAAAGCGCTGACGATTTATTTGAAGGAATTTACGTGATTCTTGCATTGGCTATTCTAATTAAATAAAAAATATGTAAATCAAAGTTTTCATTGCCACTCTGTCGAAGACTATCCATTTCACAAACCATCAAAGTTTCGAAATTATATTTTTTATAACAAAGGAACTGTATCACTTCCTGTTTTTCAAGGAGACAGACAAAGCTAAATCCCATATTTCTTTCTCTATATCATAAGCGTTAATCCAATGTAACAATGTTGTGTAAAATATTTACTTTACATTACACTTGCCTACTGTGTTAACGATGTATCAATATAGTATTAATGGTAAATACCAATTCGGACGCGAAAAAGTCGCTAGTCTCTGCATTGAGCTAAATTACTGCTTTGTAAACTTTACAAGTCAATTATCGGACTGTATGCGTCGATAAATTAAATCGTTAATTAGTTATAACAGCCAATTAGTGAATGTAAATATAACATTTTAATCAATCGTGACCTATATTAAAAACACGAATTAGTTACTATTTTATTGGTGTGGCACTATATGCGATATGAATTTTAAGCGTGCATTGTATTTTAAAGCTAAATCAAACATCCTAAAAAAATTGTGAATAAATGCACGTTTCCTTTTCATTCTACTACCATAATAGGTTTTATGTTGTTAAATCGAATATCATAGTGTTATGTAGATATTACCCGTTAGAGAAAAAGTTTGGTCCACGAGGCCGTAGGCTGTGTAAATCACAGTATCTGTTTGTTTGAACCTTTTCGGTTGCCAAATAACATCAGAACACAGATGGCATTAAGCATTATTCTATAAACCAAAACTACTATTTGAATTATGATAATCAAAAAGTCACTTCAAATGCCTATAGTTATGGGACGTTTATCGAGAGGTATTGGATAATAGTTATTTACTATACAAGTGGGATAAGTGCATCATTAATATACGTATGTGTAAGTACTAGTATTTTAATGATGCAGTATCACACATGTATTGTACAACATTTTATATCGACTGCCTCAAATTAGAAGTAGCTACAAAAAAATCAGCAGATGTAATGAAATTTTAGTTGCGGAATGAAATTTAAGTTACATAATGAGTTTCATTACGTAACGCAAATCGATCTGATTTCATTACCTAAGTGAGTTAGATAATCGCGTTCATGAACTCAAATGAATTTGAAAATGGGTTTTTATCCAAGCAGTCGTAGATAAACAATTTTACACAATATTTAGCTTCTTATATTACATCTACTTCCATTCTACAGTGCTTATTTTAATTTGTATAACTCGCAAACAAAACCTGGACATTCTATGCTCCAATGTAAGACAAAAATTAGTTATTTGGCAAATGTTTGCTTTATGAGAGATTTGATGCACTCAAGTGTCTAGCCAAAAACAATCATTAATCACACCAATTTGAGCAACTGGTGCAATTCACTGATGTACATTTTTAAAAATAAGTTACTTAAACAAAAGCGAAGCCTACGCCACTGCATTTTTGCGTTGAACTATTTTAGATCCATCGTTACACTTACTAAAAAATAATAATTAGTCATTTATCAATTAAGCAATACATTTCTGAGATATCTAAATTAATGTACACAATTCCTTAAAATGTTTAATAATTTTTTCCAACAAAATAATTACAATATAAAATAATAGGAGTAGTAAAAAATCGAAACACATTAAATCACTTTAACATCTCAACTGAATATATTTTCAACTGTTGGACGAATCATAAAAAACGAGCAAAAAACTTTTTAAGCAGCTTATATCTCGTTCAGTGATAATTCACGTTAGCACATATACAGTGTGTCCAAGATAAGGAGGGCCAGTATGTGGATCTCGGTAATGGTAAGAGATACAAATTTGGTTAAATGGGAAGAAAGTTGCGCAATTAAAGGACTAAAAAAAATGACGTCTAGAAATCCTTGATATGATTTTTCGTTTTTGAATTATCTCAAAAAAACCGAATTTTTAGATTTTATTTTTTATTTTTTTCTGGCGTTAATATTAAAGTTAGCGCGAAACTGATTAAACTTCTTTGTAGCAACTTTTAGTGGACTTAATGATTACGTTATCAATTTTTTTATCCGACGTTTCGTCTTCGAGAAACCATCATCAACTTCATTTTTTTAAATACGGTCCTGGTTTTTTGATGCCAAATTTGCAAAGCCCTTGTTACTCTGAATTCAACAATGTGCCACATATTATGGTTTAATTACGTTTTGAGCTTTTTTCTGATTATTATCAGAAAATTTTTTAGATACGGACCTGCATTTCTCATAATTTTGTAAAAATAAGTTCATACAGTAAGTTAGGCCTTTTTACATGCCGTTAAAATATTAAAATGCACATCATAATGTCATAATTCTGATACATTAATTTCATAAGCAACCAATAACTATTAACAATAAACAACAAATAAATGAACAAAAGATAGGCAGAAAGAATGAGAAAACGAGCCTTGAAACAATGTAATAGGTATTTAACGTTTTGAAATAGAAGAAGAACTTAGAAGATTGGTTCTTGAAGCCTTTCAAAGTATAACGCCGGTATTGCTGAATAATGTTTTAGATTCTACAGTTAGATGTTATTTATGCATAGAGAATGATGACAACCTTTTTGTATACCTTCTGTAAATTTAATACCTATTAAATGGTTTCGATGTTCGTTTTCTCATTCTTTCTGTCTATCTTTTGTTCATTTCTTTTTTGTTTATTGTTAATAGTTATTGGTTGCTTATGAAATTAATGTATCAGAATTATGACATTATGATGTGCATTTTAATATTTTAACGGCATGTAAAAAGGCCTAACTTACTGTATGAACTTATTTTTACAAAATTATGAGAAATGCAGGTCCGTATCTAAAAAAATTTCTGATGATCAGAAAAAAGCTCGAAACGTAATTAAACCATAATATGTGGTACATTGTTAAATTTAGAGTAACAAGGGCTTTGCAAATTTGGCATCAAAAAACCAGGACCGTATTTAAAAAAATGAAGTTGATGATGGTTTCTCGAAGACGAAACGTCGGATAAAAAAATTGATAACGTAATCATTAAGTCCACTAAAAGTTGCTATAAAGAAGTTTAATCAGTTTCGATCTAACTTTAATATTCACACCAGAAAAAAATAAAAAATAAAATCTAAAAATTCGGTTTTTTTGAGATAATTCAAAAACAAAAAATCATATCAAGGATTTCTAGACGTCATTTTTTTAGTCCTTTAATTGCGCAACTTTCTTCCCATTTAACCAAATTTGTATCTCTTACCATTACCGAGATCCCCATACTGGCCCTCCTTATCTTGGACACACTGTATATAAAAAAATTATTGATTACCTGTTTCTTCCCAAATTTAAAGGTGAATCGAAACAAATATCCTCTCAAGGAAAATGCCGAAAGTTAGGTGTTAAGTAGCTTATTTTAAACAATATACGCCACAATATTTCGCTAGATTTCAATGTGCACTAAATTTTAATTTAATACCTGCACCAATTGCTGATACATTAAAAGAACAGCAAATCGTGTTTTTTCTAAACACTCTGCTTATCATTAAGAGCACAATTTAAATCTTACTTTTGAAAGTAGATTCTCCAGTTTTTGTTTATTGGTCATACTAAACTACACCCTGTATACTTCCAACAATATGGGTAGAATGTAGAAAATACTCTCAACTAATTGGCTTAAATCGTTTACGCGCAACTCCATGAAATGTTTTTTTATGTCCTCAACTTGATAAATCTTTATATATGTATAAACGTTATTCATTCGTGCCTGACTGCTTATGTCAGGTTTTTGTCGTCATCGATCGGGTGCAGTTCATGCGCGATCGGCCCTGTAGTTACCGTGCCCTTCACGATACAACAATAGGCCTGCATCTTACAAAGCATCCCCTTGACTGAGCGGTTAAAACGTTACTAGCAATCGGATTACACCTGGGAACACAGGTCCGAATCCAACCAATCACAATGTTTTTGTTTCTTAAGTGTCCCCTTGTACCTTTTCAGTATTATTAGAAACAGTAAGATATTTTTACTTATTTTAAAAATGCAATATGTGTTCTAACTAGAATAAGACTGCCTGAGTACTGTGCTCAAAAGCCAGGGCTTATATATAACCGCGTGTTGTGCCGGGCTGCGTGCGTCTGTCACCTTTTGATCGTTATTGATCAGGGGCATTTCGTCCGCGGTCCGTCTTTTGTCATCATCGTACCTTTTACCATACAGCAATAGATCTGTATTTTATGAAGCATCTCATTGACAAAGCAGTTAAGGTGTAGAAATCAGATTCCCTAAGGTTGTAATCCCACCGACAGGTTTTCTTTACGGATTAATGCAACTCACATACTAAATGTTTTCCTTTACCGTTTCACTAAGATTAGAAAAATTAAGATATAGGTATTAATTTCGTTTGTACATAATGCTTTTTCAACCGTTACTTGATCTAGCAAAAATTGCTTTGCTCCGTTCCGCTCTCTTTATTAAAACCGTTATCAAACATTTCCTCTGTAATTTTTTAATTTACACTTTAATATTAAAAATGCAAAAACTGTATGTTTGTATATCATGTAATATTACCTAGCTCTGTTTAGTTTGCTTGAAATGGAATAAGTTTAACTTAAGCGCCAATACGTGTGCATCCCGCCGACTCATTCCACGGTTTTCACTTAAACGCTTAAACAATTTAAGGGAAGTTATGTTTTTTCCGCTAAAACGGGCTTTTTTGACCCCGGGACGCAAAAATGTTGTTGTCATTGTGTGGCACTTGAAAGGAAGAGGTTGTTTCTTTGTGTTGCTAAATTGGGCCAAAGCCCAAAAGTGTTTCAGTGCGAAACGGTGAAATTACATCTCTGTTTTAAACTGATGTTTTGCAGTCCAGGAGCTACAAGATTTCCGGAGAGGGGCCTACCTCTTCGAGCAAAGAGAGAAAGTCTGCTCTAGGTGCAGGTACTTGCGTACCCGCACGCAATTATTAAAGGTCAGTAATCTTTCCCGTTTGGAAACTGTGAGATTAGCAAATTGACCTGTTTACTTGATAAATCTATAGTCGTATAACGTATTATATGTACGTCGTGGTTCATTGGCAAATAGATGTATTCAAGTTTTTTGTATGAAATAGTTCCTGCTAAAATTTTATACTATTTAAACTATACTAAGAATGTCTTGTCAAATAAATTCAGCTTTACAAAATATATAAATAGAAACATTATCAATTTTTAGAAAATATACTCCACCGTTACCAGTCTGCAAAGATGCATATTTTTTTTAAGTTATATTAAACTCAAAATCAAACTTCCATTGTGTACCTAAATCATAGCTAACTTGAAATAAATCTGAATGATATAATTTTTGTGACTATAACCTACGCATATTTCGTTTTTCATCTAACAGCCAACAAATTTATCTCTTTTATTTGCATAATATGCAAATACAAAAGCCACTCTCCATAGATGTAATTTCCTGGATATTTTTCACTGCAAGCTTCAATAACAAATTTTCAGTTCGTCTTTTACACCTCCAATATATTTCCTTTGACATGCATGAAAGTCAGGCGCATATAACTAGTTTTATCTATTTTATTACCATGTTTACATGGCCAAGTTTAAGCGGAAACTAATTTTGCTTGCAGGGTATGTGAAGCGGAATCCATTGGTTTATTCGAGTCCGGATTCCGCTAGAACGAAGCACCAAAAAGTCGACCGCACACGCAAATAATCAAATGTAGCTGTTCCATGGAATCATTTGTCAGTCGCAAACATATTTTTCCGGTTGAAGAAGCATTTGTTATACACTATTGAATAATCGCAATTTCAAATCGTTTATTGCAATGTCAAGAACATCGCGAATCCCGTATAAACCCTTAATGCATATAAGATGAAATCTAGAAGAATAAAACGCTTCAAATATTACAAAAGTAAATTGCGGCTTGATAAGCAGACTTTCCACCACTTGAGTTGCGATAACGCACTCTTTAAGTCGATATTTTATCGTTCATGAGGAATTGCGATAAGAAAAGAAATGATGGAGGCGCAACACGGGTATTGTAGATGTAAAGAATGCTATAAACTGAGGGTGCCATCAGAGTGGAACCAAAATGTAGCGATGGTGTAGTGAAAATGGTGCATTATAAAAGTTATGATCTGATTATTCGTATCCTCGGTGTGCATAAAGCGAGCATACCGTTTGATATATTTATATTTGCTTTGTGTATACCAAGATATATTTATAAATAATGGTCCTGGGATAGAGGACGTAAAGTAGATAAACACTATGACTAACGTGTATTGAGAATAGTTCTAACATGAAATTGAGAAATAAAAATAATAGTTGCACTAGAGCATGGCATTACGTGTCAGTTTCGGGGTTAGACAAAGGTATTCACTGTTGACCATGGTTTTCAATCCAACTAATAACAGGGAAAGTTAAAATAGGAGCGTCAATGAAAACTAAAATGATCGAAGTAAGTGCATCCAATAATCTGGTTATAATAAGCATGAACGTAACAGACTAAATACAAGATTCAAAAATATTGCAACAGCTGTCACAAAGTTAGTATAGTGGATAGATGGAAAAACTATGTACCTATGTAACGATACGGGAGACACAGGCAACGGAACTACTAAATTATCATTCTCCCTGACATATTAAAGCCCAATACTAAACCGACGATCTATAGTAGCCTAACATAACCATCACTAACCTATGGATATGAACTTTAAAACCTAATTATAAACCAACGACATCAAGTACGAAAGGTACTCTACGACTCAATCTAAGAAGAGAATTAGGCTGAACCACTAATGAGACGAATTTATTATCTGGCCCAAATAGTTTAGTTCATATAAGCACAAAAAGTAGCATGAATGAGGCACTTCGAGACAATGGAACGAAAATTGTGGAGTTAAGAAAATTTGCATATGAAGGCCAGAAGGAAAAAGAGCAAAGATCCATAAAAAAGATGGTCGGCCGATGCTGAAAATGATCTTAAGAGAAGAACGGCGTCTAAAGGTGTAGAATGAAACTAGCTTTGAAAAAGGAACGGGATCAAACGGGATGCACAAACGAAGGTACGATTGAGAATTTCACAAATTAATAGATTGTGTTAGCACTGTTTATTATATAGTATCCCAATGACATAAGTGACTGGACCATGTTCCAAGAACAAAAAGTTTAACAATTAATAATTAAGCTTGTCATCTACTGCAATTCGTATCATGGGAAGGGAAAACAGCAGTGTTACAAGGCTTCCAAACAATAAACACCAACAACTGAAGAACAGTGGCAGCAAGTTGGGAACATTAGGCTAAAGCCCATAAAGCCCTGTAACGCCCACGAAGTGAATAAGGAAGTTGTTCCCTTGACGTTGGTCAATATGTTTTAAAAGCAAAATTTTATAAATTTTGTAAAAGTGGATAGGCGAGTATCGGGCTATCATAATGTATTTTTATGCTCAGGGGTTGAAATATAAAAAGAATCGTGAAGAGGAAGAGGATATTTTGAGAGACCACTTTCCTCCAACTTTTCTACTATAGCGAACTGGGTTTCTGTGTTAAGGTGATGTTAAAGACGAGACGAGATCTGAGAGTTTCCTGAAACTGTAGAAGCTTTACATGGTTGACACTAGTAATTTATTGTCGAATTAGCTTAAAACAAATAATGGAAACCATATATAAACGTATGTTTCACATTGTATATGTGAAGTTCAAGATAAAAACTTACTGTACAGTAGATTTCCACATTGTTGAATTATAATCAGAGCAAAATAACAGTGTTAACAAAAGAATGATGGATACTCTTTTCGCTAGCTGGTTGCAGTGAATGAAACTAAGATTCATACTCTGATCCAATGACACAATATCAATCGGCAGAAAAAACGATCGATTTAATTTTCTAGGGCAAAGAAAGTTTTATTATGAAGGCTTATAAAAAATTCGACAAAAATACATAGGTAGCGACCCATTTTTATTTTGCTGTTGGCGGCTTTAAACCTTCTATTGAATTAATGCCTGCTCCTTTTTATTCCTGGCTTCATTGATTTTTAAAGCGGTGCTAACTTCGATTCAGTAATTTTTGAAAAGCGACACGGCGGAATTTTGGATCCGTGCGTACTGCTTCTTTGTATGTCAGGAGGTTAAGGCGTTCGAGTGTGGGTTATTGGTGCCGTTTTGTTGAGATATGCTACTCATACTATTACAAAGTCGTAAGATGCTAGAAAGTCTTCTCAGCTTTTCTGAAGCCAGCGTCGTGGTAATTTCCATCGAGATGCAAACGGTGCAAATTTAATTTATTACTGCATTTAATCCTGGGCCGTCATCAACCTTAAGGTAGGCGTTTTTCGTTTCTTACCTTTGAGCGAATCTACCCTCCAAAGTTACTGTGCGCCTTTTTTGAATTCCTTCCTTACCATGCATCCTGGTGGTGCTGCCCCAGAAAAGCCAGATGATCATGGTTAAATTAGAGCATTAGCTTTATTTTACAACTTCTATATTTCATTCTAAGTTGTAGGTAAGATAGTACCAAGGGAAGTTTTTAGCGCTTAACGCAGCCAGAGAAAGGTACTTTTGTAGTATTTTGATAATACGCACTATGTATTATACTTATGTTTTTTTAAAGCCGATCAACAAACTTACGGTCTACTTTTTATATTAGAGATCAGTTTTTGTAAGCGCCTAAAAGACTGCATGGCAAATAGGATGAGTTTTTCGCTGATTGAGTCCTGCGCAGTTCGAGCACTGTATTATGATAATAAACCTTCATACTATTAAAACCACACTTCACTTTTTAGCCAAAAATAAAATTTTAACATACAACCTCCTGGTAGTATTTGATTTAGCGACCCAGTTGAACATTTATGTGACCATTTTAAACAAATTGTACCATTTGAGCTAGGTTCATATGAATTGAAGAACCTGGTTTAGTGCCTATAGGCCAGGGGTGGCGAACCAATGGCACGCGTGCCATTGATGGCACGCGACAAAATAATTTGGGCACGGCATTAATTAAGGAATTTAGGTACCTAAACGAAACAATTTATATTTAACAATGAATAGAACATGAAGCTTCAATGCGTAAATAAAACAATTATTGTTATGATAGATCTCATTCGTGCGTTTATTGTAATAAATGATCGAAAATAAATTAAATTAATCAACATGTTACTCACATAAAATTTTTCAATTTTAACATAAAAACGAAAATGAAAACTTCATAATTAGAAAAAGGTCGTAATGAATTCAACACAATGTCAAATTTCAACTATATAATAACGTTATAAATGTAAACCCAATTTTTAAACTATATATTTTTAATAACAACTGATGATGCAACCATAAGTTGCGAAACGTCTTGTAATTTTTAAAAGTTTTAAAATATTAAACATGTTACGACATTGATTTTTTTATTATTCCAATAGCGAAAATCATGCATTAATAATATAACACATATTTTAAAAATTTTATTGACATAATTTATCTCCATAAACTATAATTATTTTCAGAAATGAATAACATTAAAAACTCGCTTAGAAACCGTTTGTCAGATGACTCCAGTTCAGCTTGCATTCTGCTAAAAGTAACAAAGTATGAAGCTAATATAAGTTATTTAGCATATAATTTACAACAACAGAAGTGGCACCATTTTTTTTTATTTAAATATACATAACGTTACTATTGCTGTACAAAACGTATATTTTTGGTTGCAAATACAGAGTTTTAAGTTGATAGTATTTAGTTTTATTTTTTGCCCCATTAATCACTCAGTCAAGATTGTTTGATGGCACGTCATGGCCTCATTAAACATTTCTTTAAAAAAAATGGCACGTAGATGAATAAAGGTTCGCCACCCCTGCTATAGGCTTTTATTTGCTTTCTAATAGTTGGTCCTATAAGACAATGAGCCGTCTGCCTAGTTCAAAATGGTGTGGTGATATATACATTATAAGGTAATTGATTACAGAACTTTTTCGAATGATTAACAAGCATTATAAGGCCATTAAACAAATAACTTGAAATGAAACTGTGCTGAAATAAAGCAAAGTTTCGTTATTTTTGTTGTATTTTCTCCATAGTAGGCCAAGAATTTGTCAGCATTTCAGTACATATAAAGGATATTAAACATTCGTTACTCTTTACGCGAAACAAATAACGGAGAATCCCCATTTGCCAATTTGCCTCAAGGGTTTACGCGTCCCTTTGCAGGGACGTCAATGTAGTTTATAGTCGACACAATAGAAATTGAAGGAGCCCTTTCCGATGATGTATACGATTTCCCTATGACCCAAAAATTATGTGAAAAGAATATTTATCGACGTCGGCTTTACCGAAAGCTTTAAGTTACTAGGGTCGCGACTTTGGAAAAAGATGGACTAACGTGCTACTGAAACCACATCATTATTCTATCCCAGCAATTGCTTTGCAACTGTACCGCTTATAGCAATCAGCCGAATCATTCAGGAATGCAAAATTCCATTGTGTTCACTTCAATTCAAATTCAATTTCAATTTCTTATACGTTGCTTCACAGGGTCTGCGGAAACGCTAGATTCGAGTGTCGCCACTTTAAAGTAAGTAAATTGTCGAGCTTGTGTAGGCCGCCAACACCATTTATCCTACGCAGCGACACAACCCTACAAAGAAAGTTTGGCTATTTTTAATGGTAAACATTCAAACATGACCTTAAAGCGTGCTGCATTTTCCATGCCATAATTAAAAACATCACGACTTTCTCTCAAGGCCACGCCGACAAGCAATATTTTAAGTTTCCCGGAAGCACTAAAAGAAAAAGTTGGGATTGTGTGGAAAGTTCATTAAATATTTTCTGCAGCAGCAGCAAGATTGATTCGTTTCCAGAAGTCTAGAACGCTGAAATTTTCCGTTTATATACGAGCCGCTATCAGAAGACAGATTTTGCTCTCAGCGAGTTGTGTGTCTTTGGAATTGCCGATGTTGCGCTGTGAAAGAATGTATTTATTTAATTTGATTGATTAAAAAGTCATGAAGATGTCGAATAATTGGCCATTAGTTTTGCTAATTAGATACACAAGTTTGTTTATTATTATAAACTGTAGTAAGGATTATTGGAAGTAAGTAATGACACTGGACGGAAACTTTGTTATACTAACTGGGAAAATAATTATTTAATTGCAAAGGAAACAAAATAAATATAATATTTGATTCGAATGTGACAGTGGCATCAATAATAATTATATACCTTTACTTAGAAAAAGGTAAAATAATTAAAATCAACTCTAGAGAACCTACATCGGTTGCGTTTTTCTTTGCTGAAACAAACATCAATATGCCCTTTATAGTCAATAACAAGAGATATCCATAAAAGTTAATAAAAAATATTTTTATTTGAAATCGGCAGTGAAGTACGCCGAAATCGTCATTAAAATACGAGAAATCGGCAGTGAAGTAATCCATTGTTTTACGACTTTTTTGTAGGTGGCGAGGCGACAGATAAACGTCAATCGACCGAACATAACCTACAAAAGTTGGTTAAAATGTTGTCATTTCACGATTTCTCGATTTCAAATCAAACATAGTGTACACCTCGGCACTGAAGTTCCTTTTTATCCCTCATGTGGTTTATTTGCCTTGGCCCTACGGGCCTCGGCAACTAAATCCACATTCGTGATAAAAAGTTATACTTCAGTGCCTTGGTATACAAACTACTATTATTTGAAATCGTCATTAAAATACGAGAAATCGGCATTAAAGTAATCCATTGTTTTAAGACTTTTTTGTAGGTGGCGAGGCTACAGATAAACGTCAACCGACGTTAACATAACCTACAAATGTTGTTTAAAATGTTGTAATTTCACGATTTTACGATTTCAAATAAAACATAATGTATCCCTCGGCACTGAAGTTCCTTTTTATCTCTCATGTGGTTTATTTCCCTTGGCCCTACGGGCCTCGGCAACTAAATCCACATATAAAAAGCTAAACTGCAGTGCCTTGGTATACAAACTACTATTTCTTCCAACGTCAATAAAATGTGACATTATTCTACTGGATTGAGAATACTAAAGTGTCACTTCGTTGCCATGGCATTTAAACACTTTGTCTCTGCTCGTCAGCAGCAGATATAGTACATTATGCAATGAGGGAGAGAAATGCGTTATTTTGCTGAGATGCAATTTAGCACTGAAGCAAAATAGCAGTCTCTCCGAATTGCATATACTATTTTTTACACCTTTGCAGGAAGATTTAAAACTACAAACCTTGTTTTTTTAAAACGTAATTTATTGATATTTTAGTTACAATTATTTTAAAATGATCTGTGCTTTAAAATTAGTAGCTTATGATAATTTTTTTAGTTGATGGCACTGTAAGTCTATATCAAATTCGATGTTATCAGATTAGGTTTTACATCAGTTTTGACACAGACTGATGCAAAACCTAACCTGCTAACCTCAAGTTTGACATAATTGTGATTTCTTGTTGTTTCAGTCATAATAAAAACTACTTAGGTAAATTTCTTTCCTCTAAGGAATAATTCATTATTTCTGTCACGATTTTGGTATCGTAGAAACGTGTTTTGTTCCCAGACGTGAAAAAAAGTTATTATCTACTCTGACGGGGGAGATAAGTGTTATTTACATGTCACGAGGCCAAAAAGTAAATTACCTGAACAATTTTAAATTTCTAACTTGGCCGCATTTGCTACTTCAAAGAAGATACAATGATCAATGATCATCCTCTAAATCTGACATATTAAAAGATGCAATTAATAAATAAGAAACCAAGGAAACTTGTAAATAATTGCAAAATATAAAAGAAATTCTCTCCAAATTAGCGCATTGACAGACGAATAATTATTGATTGATTGATTAAAAGCAGGGATTTAGATGGGTTAGTAGTGAGCCCAGTTTTGCACTTCGACTCTGTGGTCTTTTGTGCCCCCCCTGACCCTATTAAAATAGATCTGCACCTTCAACGAGTTGTAGGAGGTGTTTTACGAGGTGCTCGTGTGTGAGAGCTGCTCCGTGTGGAGTTCCCCCGAAAAGTTGCTGTCTTTTGCGGAGTAACGCTGGACAGTCGAAGATTATGTGTGAGGCTGTCTCCTCCTCTTCCTGACATAATCTACAGAGTATATCCCCTCTGTATATGCCTATTTTGTGTAGGTGTTTTCTCAGGTGGCAGTGTCCTGTGACTAGTCCTACCAGCCGTCTGATCTGAGTTCGTCCTAGATGGAGTACATCGGTTGTTAGTCTGCGAGAAGGCGTTCTAATTATTTCCTTCCCCAGTGTTTGTCCCTGTGTGGCATCCCAGCGAGAAGCGTGTTGTCTAACGGTCCATTTTTCTATCGCTGTTCGGATGCTTTGTTTGGGTATACCAAATACAGGTTCTGGGCCTATAAATGGGGTAGATGCACCAGCTTTTGCGAGGGCGTCTGCCGCTTCGTTTCCCTCTATCCCTGTGTGCCCTGGCACCCAAATGAGCTGAACAGTGTTCTTTTCAGCTAGGAGTGTCAGGTGATTTAAGCATTCTCTTGTTAGCACAGAGCTTACACGAGGTGATTCAAGCGCTTTCAGTGCCGCTTGACTGTCAGAAAGTATGCTTATGCGTTGTTGGGAATACCCGCGTTTTGCATTTTCCTGGACGCATTGCATTATAGCAAAGATTTCAGCTTGAAAGACTGTGGCTTTGGTCCCAAGAGATACACTAATGTCCTCTTTTGGTCTTACGCCATGTATTCCAGCACCCGTGCCCTCTGCTGTTCGGGATCCATCTGTGTACCAGACTAGCCCATTTGGCAGGTGGGTTGAGGTTTCTTGGGTCCAGTCATTGCGATCGTACCTCACAGTGAAAGGTTTGTCAAAGGAATACTCTGGAAGGCTGTAGTCTGAGCCCATTTTTAGGATGGGGTTACCTTCGCCCACTTCCTGTATCCGTTTGTGTCCGCACCGTTCCTGGTTGGTGTTCCAGTTTCCGGTGGTTTTCATTCTGTATGCTCCGATCTGGGCTTCCCCTTTTAGATATATGTCTAGAGGTGTTAGTCCCAAGAGAGCTTCCATAGATGCTGTTGGAGTGCTATTCATAACTCCACAGATGCACAAACAGGCCAGTCTCTGTATCCTGGATAGTTTTTTAATTGCTGTTTTTTGTTCTACCTTTGGCCACCATACCAAGGTGCCATAGGATATCACTGGTCTGACTACTGTTATGTAGTACCAATGAACCATCATTGGTTTCAGTCCCCATGTTTTACCAAACATGCGTCTACCCATCATGAGGGCCATTTTTGCTTTGTTTGCTATTTTGTCTAGGTGTTATAGATTCTTTTCGGATTTTGTTCACAACGTTGTTTATAGTGAAGTAATATAAACGCTCTTCAAACAAGCTACATTTATCAATTCACCCAATCTTCTAACTTAAAATAGTTTGTGGTTTCTTAACATTTCTTAAATAATTTGTTACCAACGTTACAAGAAAAAATACTATATGTTATTCGGAGCAAAAGTATTTTTATGTCACTCGTCTGGACAACATGGTTATTATAATATCGAAAACAGTGCTACAATAGGTTCCATTATAGCACTGTTATTTTCTTATGAAAATCATTGAAACACCCTACCTTGCTTCACACAACTGACAGATTGTTAAATTTATTTAATGTCAAAATTCAAAGTTTTTAAATATATTTATGCAGAGTAGATAAAATTCTATAATAATACTATACCATTATTTACTATTACAATTTCCAAATATAGATACATTTTTTACAAGTAAATACTTTTATACCAGTTGCCTAAAATTCTAAGGAACATAGAGCATACATGTGCTAGACAGTAATGGATATATATTATACCAAGAGAAAACAAGATGGTATAACAAACATGTACTATTGTTGCCTAGTTACCAAAGTAATTATTGCATTTTCCATTTCGGTTACTTTTATGGCAAATAGTATTTTAACCTTTTCCAAGTCATACAACTGCCAAGTTCTGTACAATTTCTATATGATGAACCAACTCAATACTTACAGCCTTTCTTTAATATATAGTATGATCAAAAATTAGTCTCATCTAGTAGTGCTGTGGAACTGCAAACCAACGCCTTTAAAATTGGCTTAAATATTTATATTTAATTCAAACTGTCAAATTTTATTATTAAATATACTTTTTATCCATCTTATTGCAATATTATATTGAAATAAATGAATTTACACGTGATAGTAATATAATTGTCCAACAAATAACGAATAGACACTTCACCTTAAACCTAACCTAAAAATAAAATATATTGAATCCAGTTTTAAAGGCAGCAATTTGTTCTTTCCATACTAGATGAGATTAATTTTTGATCATACTTTATTATATGTCATACAATACAATAAATTCTGAAACGAAATATTCTCAAAACTGTCTATTGCTGCGTATCTAAATTATGAACTTAAAAGAGCTGCTCGCACATTTTTCGAGTCTATTTCAGCTCTAAATTTCGGGAAAACTTCTGTAAGTACTTATAAATTTACACTTATTTACAATTCTAATAATAAATCTTGATGCATTAATTTTCTGGAAACTGCGAGACAGTAACAAGCGACTGGTTGATAAACAATATATTAAGGATTCGTTCTTTAGGGCAGCAATTCAAAAGAAAACTCTTCTCCCAGCCAATACTTCGGAAAGTTTGATCTTTTTCTCAAGGTAAAAAAAAAAGAGGTTAGTACTTTAATCTGATGTACCAAACAAGATATGTTTGTTTGCTTTGTACTACCAATTATCAAGTACTAACCTCAAATTTTCTTGCCTTGAGAAAGGAATAGGGCTTACCGAAATATTAGCTTGGATTAAAAGAGTTTTCTTTTGAATTGCTGTCCTGAAAAACGAGTCTCAATTACTTAACATAATCTTCACTTTTTTTGTTTAAAACTTCGCACACTAATAGACTACCATTTTCCAGTTGTTGTTCTTATACTGGGTGTCCACTCTCAAAGTCAAACATAGGCAATCAACACTGTGCATTTGATTTTTGGTTTATTGCCATTGTTTCTATACTATATCAGTAAATATTATTATTACTAGTATCAGTTGATGTGCAATAATTTTATCTTTCTATTGATGCCGTTACCTTTCCTGTACGTTGAATTGGCGAACAGAAGTCAGCAAAAACGTTCAATGCAATGTTAGCTTCCTATGTTTGAGTTTTAGAACGGACACCCGGCATAACTGTGTAAATACACCTTTACGTAACATAGACCCAAGTCCACCAGCACCTTAAAAATAACAAAAAAAAAAAGAAAGAAACAGAGTAAAGCTACAGAAACAGCCACTAAAGAATACGGAAAAGCTCTCTTCCCTGTGTAATCTGAGTAGACTGAAAGAAGCTACTAAAGAGTGCAAAAGCAGAAAGGCATCGGAATTAATGACATAATGGCAGAGCAGATAGCACACTTCGGACGAAGGGCGGTTTTAGCAATTTTGTAATAAAAGCCTAAAATATAACCGAATTCTCAAGAAATGGGGACAGACAAAAGTTGGTGCCATACCAAAACCTGCCAAGGACGCTTCTGGTGCAATACACTAACGTCCTATTTCTCTGCTGTGCCATGTTTATCAAATATTTAAATCCCAAAGCAGTTAGAACCATAGCTGATCCAACAACAATCATGATTTCGACCAAATATAAATTGATCTCCGCAAGTTCTATCTCTGACTCGACACATTGAAGATACGACCTTTGAGTTAGCGTAGTCACAGGGCTGGCATTAGTACATCTTTCTGCAGAGGAATACCATACTGAATCGATTATACCAAATAACGCGAACCTACTATTTTACCACTTTCCTTCAAACCCTCCTACAGAATCGTAAATGTTTTGCAGAGTTTCAAAGTACGAAAAGCCGTTAGAATATACAAAAAACTGGGATACCACGACAAGTGTATTATTACTAGCCCTTTTTAATATCAATATAAGCGCTTAAAACAAAAGCCATTCACGACCCAAGTGTGAGCATTCGATCTTCGAAATAAAGAAACATACAGAAATCTAAGCGTCATGTGTGAAGGAACAGAGTTAGAACAGTAAGGAAATCTAAAATATCTTGGAGTCACATTGATCCGTATTATCTCATATAAAAGGTAGGTACTGCATACATATAGAGCATAAAGTATCTTTCCTCTTCCTCTTATTATAGACCAGTTGCCTGTTTCTAACCACAAAGTAGTTCTATGAGTCCGCCCTACTCGTAAAGTATTCGCCTGCATTAATATTATACGAAAACTTACTGGAAATGTATGGGGTGCAAATCCTATGATGTGTACAGAGCATACATTGCCACGTGCAGCTGCAATGTATAACTCCCGCAAAAAAGCTGAAAGATGCAGCGCAATAAATCCTAAAAGACAAATTTCCGATAAACATACTGACCTTCTTATGTCAGCAGGTGACTCGCTTGGAAAGCACGCTAAGCGCGGTGAGTGACAAGCACCATGAATGCAATATAAAGAGTTTCGCGGGTGACGCAGTGCCACAACCTACAATTAGCAATGCAAGTACGGAAAATGAATGCACCCGCAAGGATGCCGAACAAACACTGCAAGGATCTCTTTTCACCAGACGTACAACCTTTCGAGGATCGAAGATAGAATGGTGGTCGGCCCATTCGCAGGCCAAGCGATTCCCAAACACTCGGGCAAGTAAGAGAAGGCGTTATAAATCCTCTCGATGACATAACTTCCTGGACAATGTCAGTTAGCACATTTACTTGCAAGAAGTTCCAACGCAGTCAAGGGACTGACCCAATTGCATAAAGCAAAATATAAGCACAACCAGAGGTAAAACGCGGTCATTCGACTCCGGCCAGTCGATTCCAGTCAGTAATTCAGTTCCGGTCATTTCATTCGTTCACCAAATCTGCCTTGTCACCAGAGAACTGTTAGCATGCTAGTTTTTACAGTAATCATACCAACATATCCGGCAACAACTTCGCAATAAATATGTCGGTATGGGTCGAATATGATTTCGGCAGGACGAAGCCACTTCCAGCACTGTTAGGAAATCTATGACAGTTGTACGGAGAATGTTTCCTGGTCGTGTTATTTCGAGGTTTGAGGACATTAACTGTCCATCGAGTTTGCCAGATTTGACGGCTTGAGGGTTTTTAAAGGAATTAAAAGCGTTTGCCCATCGTGTAAAAACTTTAGAGGAGAGGCTGACACGATCCCGAATGTAATGTTGCAGCGGGTAATATTACTTCAACAATGCCAAGAACACAGAGGGGGCCATTTTAGAGACGTAATTTTTCAAAAATATAACTTACCAAAAGTTAAAATGGTCATACTTCTTCTGAACCATGTTATTTGATTTTCAATTAAAAGTTCAGCCGTTGCTGAATAAGGCTTGCTTTTAAATGGCTACTTCATTCTGTCGAACCCTATATTTCACTATGTTTGATATTTGATTAGATTTAGTATCTAAGCAACATTTTAATACAAATAAATAGTATACATTTTCAGAACAAAGGAAATATACAAAAGTACCTTGCAATTACCGTCAAGTCCCTAGGAACTAGAAAATTACGTCATTTACAGCCGGTCTTATAAAGACCACTAATCTGAGGTTAACTTTAATTCGCTGTTAAAATAAACAAAAGCCCATCAAAATTGGTTTACTAATGAATAAAATGTCATAAGCACTAACATTTTGATGCGCTTTTGTTTACTTTAACAACAAATTAAAATTAACCTCAGATTAGTGGCCTTTATAAGACCGGCCGTTAGTGATACAAGTCTTTGGAAATTTATCCTAATTATAAACAGCAAGATTTTGTGGATTTTTTATAACCTCAGGGCACAAACATATTTTTAATATATTTACTCCAAATTTTAAGTTTATTCCTTTTCTTATTACAGCTTTAGCTTATATGTCATATACATATTTTTTTTCATTTTCTGTTCCTCTGGATAACTAACTATAAAATTTGGTATTTTAGACTAGTAAAATAACTGAAAAGAGATGTTATTTACAACAAAGTTAATGTGCTTAAACTTTCTACGTTTTAATTGCGCATCTAACTGCTTTGATATATTTATCCCCTATTGTTACGCATCAGTTGCGCATCTATTCGATTTTAAGGTCTATGGTACTCAGTTCATATTTCGCGCGTTTGTGCTACGCTTATTTTTGGTTTACAGAGCAAGGTAAAAGGTGGCGTTTGTTTCCTTAGCTTTCTTTTCCGCCTTGCCTGCGTGTACAGAATGAAGCCGGTGTAAGTATCAGTAAAAGTGTTCAGTGAATTTATGGACATGTAGTTAATTTTTGGGGGATGGTAGCCTACGCCTTTCAGCGGATTTCAGTTCCTGAACCATAATTTAGGAAACTTTAATTTCAACGCCATTGTCGGCGGGTTTTACGCTTGCCGGTGTACCTTATTCGCACGTGGTGAGTAGGAAGCCTTCTTTGGGCTGTATTTAATTTCACCACAGTTCTATCGTGGACTATTTTTCCCCTTATAGCAGTCAGCGATGAGCCGTTAGGGGAGTTTGCAAAGGCTTTAGTTTCCACATTTGGATGCGGAATGTCATTAGAGCATGATCTTGGTCGGTACTATCTCTAGTCGTGGCCCGCTTCACCCCTGCGGCGTGCATTTCTTAGAGCGCAGGAAGGAACCCGATTCAGGAACTTACGTTTATGTTAAAATCCCCCTTTATTTTAAACATCTACTGACAACCAGTGCTCTGTCGCTTCGATCTTCGTTCAGGCATTTTGAGGTATGGATCACCGACGTGACCTTGGGAGTATACCTTTCGCTCCGAGAGCTTTGTATCTGGAAGCACGCAAAACGTTTCCTCCCAATCGACGGAGTAGACACCATCGCCTTGCAAAGCCTTGCCTGATTTTAATGTGTGCGATGATATTGTATCATTGTGTACTTGTAAGTATGTATTAGACTTTATGCATTTTTTAGGTTTCTCGTAATTTGTCGGCCTATAGTTATAGTTGTTAATTTATGCCAACTACAGAATTTGTGATTATACTGAGATACCAGCACAAACAATTTATGTCTACCTGCGAATCAAAATTTATGATTAATCTGTGATATGTGGGCCTGATTTCGTTATGGCCACCTGTGTTATTTGAAGTCTCTCTTTCAGGGATTTTTTGTATGTACTAATTGAGTTTACGAATTCTCGTTTTGAACCCTTGGGTACACTTGTCGAGACTTAATAAAAATTCGTTGGCGCTCTGGGCATCTCTTTGTTTTGTTTCTAACGTTAACTGTTTTAAAGAACTTTAACGACGCTTCGTCTGAGCTACCGACCGGCAATTGTACCCGAGTGTATATTAAGTAGTTTTCTGAAAGTTTTGGCCAACGAATTAATTGAGATAACAAACTATACTATTATTACATCTTAAAATAATCTGTAAATATATATTTCCAAGTCCTTACCGTTTCTTAGAAATCAAAATGACTTTTTGTTTAAAACTTTTAAGTACCTGGTCATGATATAAAAATATTTTTTTCCCAACAACACGAATAAGACGCCATATTGTCGAATAATTTTGAAAAAAGTAAGTCATTTCGGGATGTTCACCAATTACCTTGGCAACTGTACACTTTTCGATTCATATTTGCACTAGTACAAAAATGGACGCAATATAGGGTTTTACATGGCAAATTTTAAATAAAAAACAAACGCTTCGTCAATATTCGGCAATCGCCGTCGTTGTTGTTTAATTTCGCCGTATAGTGATTGTTTATTTGCACCATGACAGTTCTACAATATAACCTACAATGTTTGATTCTAAATAATAAGTCATATTACCGAATTTATGAGTACTTGGAGAAAAAATTGTATGTTTCATTTGCATAAAAAAAGCGTTTTCGGGAAGCGTAAGACTCGTCGGACTCCATTGCGCGTCGTCTGGCGATCTGTCTTACTTGTCCCGAAATCATGCATTTTTTGTACTAATGAAAAAAATAACTATATCTTACACACATTCTGTACAATGTGTGGCCACAACTGATTCTATACTTGTCACTTTGTCTATATTGAGGTTACACGTAAGAAAATACAGAACACATTTTTCTGCATTATTGATGTGAAATTGGCTGGGCCCTGGAGTATGTAATTTAGTAAATATGTACTTTGACAAATACTAGAAGTAGACCTGAAAGCATTCGACAGAATAATAATATTCTGACAAATAATCACAATACTCGACAAACACATCTATCTGACAAGAGGAAATATTCCTTACACATTTAAAAATTTGTTGCGTCACCGGCTCAATCTCATTATACCAAAACTTTTTTCATGAGGATATCGTTAAAAAAACCATTTAGCGCGATTAGCGGCATTATAATGAAAATAGAAGCTTGTGTTAGAAAATTCATATTAGCGACTAGTTGCGACAGTTGTTAAAGGAATAGTGAACCACGGAAAGTTCGTCAAAATGATGGAATTGTATAGGAAATGAAGACTATCGACAGACAATTAATATACCCCTGTTATCGAGAGAAAATAGGAAGCGAAGATAAATGGGTTTCTACAATTTGAATTGACAATTCTGGTATTTTAACTTTGACGGTTTCACAAACAAAAATTTCGGCGGCTTTACTAATTTCTCTTTACTACTTAGACCATTGCCCGATTTCAGGTTATTGAACCCCTTTGCTACCTGAACCGTAAATAGATACTACTCTCTTGGATATCACAAAAAATAGTTTGTGAACAAACAAAAATTAAAAAATTATGGCATTTTAAAACGTAAATAGATTTTTATTTTATGCAGCGTGTTTACAATTTGAACATTAAAATTGTTCAAATAAAGAGTGAATCTGATGTTAGCTTCGATTTCAGAAAGATATAGGTAAATGCAAAAAACTTCGCTATACCTTTTTTATTATTAGAGGTATATAAAAAGATTTCGACCAGAATTTGTAGTAATTTATAACTAAAATAGATTGTTGGTATTTACATTTAAGTGCATGTTTTGTTTCTGAGATATAACAACAACCTTTACAGTTTTGTATTTATTACCTGCATTGTTAACTAAATAGTGATTACTCGATATTTTATGGATTTTTTGATAATTTTTGCCGCTCCCTTAAATTTGTCGCCCAGGGCCAGTTGGCCCTAACTTAGACAGAATATCTCTTTTGCAAAATAAACGTTTGTTATATTCAGAAAACTTTGAACGCGCATTCAATCATAATTATTTTACAGTAATTTTGGAAATATAGCAGTACCTACCTTAATAAATGAACGCGTGGTATTTCTGTGTATTAAGAAACATTTTTTTCTGTGTCATGACTTTAAACTAAATCCAAAATTATATATAGGCAAAAGCAATGAAGCAAATATTGATCGCTGCATGCAGAACTGGGCGTAATTAATTACTTTTTAATTAAATTACTAATTAAATTCCTTTTTGTTTATTTGCCTTGCAATTGAATTACTTTTCAAAATGCGGTAATTGTAATTCGGAATTACGATTTTTGTTAAAAAGTACTTGAAAATTACTTCTTGAAAGTAATTAATTACTACATTCAATTACTCAATGACTTATGTGTAATTAAATTACTTTAAAGTATTTAAATTGATTTACAAGTATTTGAATTACCTGTGGTAATTGAAATTACTAGAGGTAATTGAATTACTTTGTGGTATTTTAATTCCTGAATTACTGACCTCGAAATAAGATAAGGCCTTATTAAGTTACATATTAAGCAAATCGCAATAGGGTGTCCCCAAGCCTAATTTATCACTTCTTCTGACGAGTCAAATAACAGCAACTTTTGCATTTTGTACGACACGTCACGAGCATTGGAGCGTGTATGTAGATGTGATCTGTAGCTTGCAATAGTGACATTAATATTTATTGTGAGAGACGCTAAGTGTAAGATGATAAAAATATATTTGCGGTAAGTACATTACCCATTACAATACCTACGGTAAAAATTTAATTTAAAATAGCTTAATTAGACGGTATTGGTTTATAATAATTATTTATTCATTTCAATTTGCTTGTTTTAAACGATGTACTAACATAGGGTTATACTGCCGTGCAAGTGTAACCGGTGTTAAGTCCAGAAAATTATGTTTTTGAGTGAAGAACTGAACTAAAAGGACAAAAACCGATAACAACATTTAAACAACGTAAAATACACAAATAAAATGTACCTAATTGCAAAATTGCATGCCTGGTTGACTCAAAAATGCAGTATGGGGTATGGTACTAATTCAATTTAAAAACGTCGCATTCTTGCATTGAACATTTTGTAAATTATCCATTCTTTGTCACTTTCTTGCCCATTACATCATATGCTGCTTGTATACTGGCACATAGTGCATATTTTTTACGAACTGCTGCAATATGCTACCTTCGATTATTATTATAGATTTGAAATATTGTCTTACAAAAATCATGACTTTCTTATAATTCCGCTCACCTCACCTCACCTCATCCAACATTACTTTTTTACGTTATACAGGGTGCTGCGTTGACGGACGAAACATACAAAACCCTCAACACTCATACTAATTACAAGACATTTAAATATTGACTTCTTAATGATTTTACACAAAATTCCATTTAGTTTTTAAAATAATAGTGCATAGTGACCAAATTTACGTAATTTCAGATATTTTATTGCCCTAAACTAAAATAAATAGGTATTATTAAAGATGTAGATAAAATTTTGAAATTTCAAGTAAAAATATGAAAGCATCCTGAGCAATTTAATTGTGGACCGTTGACAGTAATTTTATGGAATACGTATTTTCTGCCGTTTCTTTCTACGGTGTGCTCAAAAACAAATTACATAAAGGTTGGCCATGTAATATAAAAGTAATGTAAACAGCAAGCTTTAGAATTTATTAACTGTCATAACTGTTGTTGCTATCATAAGTTTATATTATACGCTGATATTGTGATTGAAAATTATAAAAATTGTTGTCTCTAAACCTTGCTGTCGACATTAGATTTATTTACCAAGGCCAACCCTTATATAATTTATTTTTGAACACCTGGTCTCTTGAATGTAAAAATGACTTCATGTGTTTGAGCAAATGTCTTTTGTTTTTGTGTCTGCTGTACAAATTCTTATTTCTATCAGCGGTTTTCAACTAGGTTTATTAGTCACCTGTCAACTTTCAACAGTCCCTGATCAACACCAAATTGATATTTTGTTTTAAAATTTAAAAAGTTACCTAACACATTTCTTATAGCGATTTGTAGTACTAGGGAGGAAAATGAACCATTCCCACCTGCGGATGTAGTTTAATTCTCCAGCGTTAACAAGAACAGTACCTAATCAATTGTAATCATGCAAGGGATGAAATGACGTTTTAGTCCAGAGTTAAACATGCAACACTTTTACATTTTATGATGATACTGTCTCTTGTATTCAGCTGCATTCAAAAATATTTAAATATGAAAACCAGGAGTTTAGTTGATTTATTATTAATCACATTGCCTGCCGTCTCTAACGGCAACGGCAGTCAATGTATTATATTCTCTCCCACTGCCATTGAAAACCGACCAGGGAACCAAACGTATATTTTCAGGAAACCCCTAACAGGTGACAAAAAATGTTACTTACGTATATAGGGGTAAAAAAGTATTTTCTAACTGAGCCAACAAAAAATGTTCAAGTTGCTCCAATTGAATCACCACGTAGTGTTCTTCTACAAAATCTAAATACAAATTTGCTGTCAAACAATGCTCCAATGCTCCACCCTGTATACTTAGGTAAGTTGCATATTTTCGTCATTCAGCCAGGGATGCAAAGCGAACATGGAAAAATTACTTTTATAACATATTCAGCGTGCTATTTTTTCTAATATAATTACAAACGCTAGCCAAAATGAAATTCGACATTTCTTGATATTCAAAAAAAATATTTTTTTTAAATCGGCAGTGAAGAACGTCGAAATCGTTAAATAAAGTACGAGAAATGGTCAGTAAAGTAATCCATTGTTTTACGACTTTTTATAGGCGGCTGGCCGATAGGTAAACGTCAACCGACGTCAACATAACTTACAAAAGTTGGTAAAATGTTGTAATTTCGCGATTTCTCGATTTAAAAAAAAACAATGTAGGTACCCCTCGGCACTGGAAGTTCATTTTTATCCCTCGTGTGATTTATCTGCTTTAGTCCTACGGGCCTCGGCAACTAAATCCGCAATCGTGATAAAAAGCTCAACTTCAGTGATAATCTATGTGGAAACGAATACAAAAACAATATATAAATTTGAACTTTCAAGTCTCTATACCTTCTTACTGAAGGGACTTTGTACTAAGGTATAGTAGGTATAATCGGTTTATTATAACCTAAGGAATCTATGCCAAATCGATGTCCCATTTTTTTGGGACACCCTGTATAATTTTTATCTTTGAAATTATTTATTTACTTATATCTTACATCAAAACAAACTAAAAACTTTTGGTTTTGGTAAACGGTGCATGTAGCTACAAGATTTAATTATCAAAAAAACCTTTAAAAGTGAAAGAGTATGTAGGTTACTATAGTTAACAAAACATAAAAATTAAACATTTTTAGATTACGAATACGAATCGACACGACACTAATGATAGTTGCAACTTGCACGAATGTTCTACTAAATAAAACTACGTAGGCTATATGACAATAATTTTTATTGAAAGTAATTGAAAAAGTAATTGATGTACAATTTATTACAATTACTAAGTAATTGGTAACTGAATTACTATTTCCTGTGAGTAATTGAATCTCTGGTAATTAAATTACTGTATTGGGTGGTAATTGGTAATTAGTAATTAATTACTTTTTAAAAGTAATTTGCCCAGCTGTGGCAGCATGAATCGTTTGAGATATTTTCAGTTTTGCTGGGCCAATAAAAGCAATTGCTATTTCTAAAGAAATTAAAGGGGTATATAGTATTTAATGTTTCATTTTACCTTAAAAAACTTCTAAATTTTCATGCTGAATGGGAACCGCGACTAAACAAAGTTAATTCATTTAAGAAGACAAACAGTGAGACCGAAAGTAATTACACTGCAGACGAAAATAACCTGGCGCTTTATTTTAAACAATTTTGCATTGCGGTATTTAACAGATCCTAAGATCTAATTCAATTCGTGTCCGCATTGCAATTCTTTTTTAATATTTGACTCAAATAGATATTATTTTATGGGAAAGTTTATAAATTCTAAGTGAGTGTATCAATCATTTTTAGGAATATTGCTGTAAAATGTGCCAACGTAAATCTAATTGCTATAATACATATTCGTAATAAAGAAATTAATCAAAAATAATTAAAAGGTGAAAAATGTAGTATAATTTTTTGCTTCATTCTTTACGGTTTGAAACATGTACTATTAAATTCTGTTAACTATAAAACTTGAATATGCTTTAGTAATTGCATATTCTTTCAAACTTAGATTAAATTGCTTCTTCAGCAATAACTGTGTCTCTGTTTTAGTGATTAATTAAAATCAACGACAAATAGTTCACGGTGCTGGTGGCTAGAAGGAAAACGACGCCCTGATTTAATTAAACCCACTGGTTAATAATTAGCGTTTCACTATTTGTGAACAAGTAACGTTCCAACATCCGACGGTGGTGTTACTTATCCGCGACCAGCTTAATATGTTTGCTAGTGTGCTTTTGTGGATCATTATTTGCTAATATCATTCCTCTGTTTCACCCGTTAGTAATTAATGTTGCTTGCACGTTCATGAATTTGTTTAAACTAACTATTTTTTACGTTTGGTTTTTCATACTGTACCATTTTTATTCTATTTGAAAGCACAATTAAATATTCCATTTGTGTAAAAACATGTACGAAGTAATAGTAGGTTCTTCCGGGTTATGCCGCGGTCGTCGATTTAAACTTGACGTTTCGCTGCTCATGCAGTTAGCTTCTTCAAACGTTTTCTGAAGGCTGATGATGGTGCCTTCTGCTCCTGGTTATATACCGAGGGTTCGTTACGGTTAGCTGCTCATGTAAATCTTGTATGGTATTGGGACTTGTCGTTTTTCGGTTTGGTTACTCACGTGAAACTTGTTTATGGTTTGATTGGTTTTTCAGAGCTACCTTTCGTGTGTTACTAAGGCGGTAATCGTCTTCTCGATTGAAATTATTCGGATTTATAATAATTTCTAGGGATTCCCCTGTAATATACAAGATTTACAAGAGCAGCCAACCGTAACGACTCCTCGGTGTATAACCAGTTGCAGAAGGCACCATCATCAGCCTTCAGAAAACTTCTGAAGAAGCTAACTGCATGGGCAGGAAAACGTCAAATTTAAATCGACGACTACGGCATAACCCGGAAGAATCTACCATTATGAACATCGGCCGTACAAGCCTGCATTCAACTATATAGGAAGTAGTAGATAAAAACTCAGTTTTGTATCAATGCGTAGATTAGCGATGTGTATAAAATGTGTTTCCATTACGGAAGTTGTGGTAAAGTTGACAAACAATATTATCCCAGCTCTTTATAACAAAACTTCTAGATTATATATAACAGTATATCTAATAATTACTAACTAGCTACTTAACCCATTGTATAAGTGGCCTTATTTCAATTTAAAAAAAATGTAATCAATTGGAAATAAAGAAGTTACAGAAGACAATCTTTTAACGTCTCTAAACAAGAAAGAGTCCAATTTTTGCTAGATCGAATACACAACGATTAAAGTGTGTTCAAAATTATGTGTACAATAAGTAGACATATCTTAATGTTTCTAATAACACTGAAACAGTAAAAGGAAACACGTAGTTATGCGAAATACATTTACTCGCAAAAAACATTGTAATCGGTAGTAGTAGTCTGTGCTTCCAGAGGCAAACCAATTTATATCCACAAGTTTTACCGACTCGGCTAAGAACGCTACCTAACGTATTTATTTATAGTTGCACTTTGTAGAATACGGTTACGACCCGATGAAAGTGTGGCACGCAGGCAGACACTACACGCGTATTATTATTTTAGCAATGAACTTCAATAATTGCATAATAGTCAACAATCACATTAATTTTATTTCTTGTAGTATATCATATTTGAAGGAACTAACTTGTTCCTCTTTACATTTTAAATATCGGTCATTTCAAAAAACGAGCAAAACTATTACCAGAATTGCTTCGAAGTTTGTAATAGCAACGAGTATTAACATATCTAGGAATGTTATGAGTTATGAGTATCATAACTGCCGCAAATGTTGCATGATTCTTAACATCCGTGGTTTGTTCAATAGTTTATCGGTTGCCATGTACGGTAATGGTTGTCATGTACGGTAATGGACTATTACCGTACAGATCAGTTATAACTTAGTTACCAGCCTACTTTTGTATATATAAACAAGGGCTTAATATCCCGCAACCGATAAAATATAATTACATGTCTTTTATCCCAATAGAAATGAAAGGGTTGTCAAAAATTAAATATTAAACTTCTTAACTGACTTAAAAATGGTTTAATAAAAGCACATTTTAACAAAAAATTGTGTACAAAAAGCAGATATGTATTTTCGAAGATAGGATAATTAAAAATGGATTTGTATTAAATTGCATGCTCTTCTTGTACTTTACGTAAATGTGAAATCAAAATATATAAAAAAATTTAAAGGGCTTAACAGAAAGAAATACTTAATTTAAATCATTTAAAGTTGTTGTTTATGTTTTATTTGTCAATAATTAATCTACTATTTGTAGGGTAATTCAGAATTGTACTTACTCATAAATTTCCGAATGTTCTGACTAACAGGAGTCAAAAACGCTTAGTTAATGAGGTGGAATACCTTAAATATCAGTGATATATGATTATTCTCCTCTCATGAAAAACAACTGCTTAGAATATAACAAAAATATTTTATAGAACAGCAATTAACCTAAATCCAACACTTGCAATGTACCGCTGAATGTAAGAACTTTCAAGAAAAAGGAAAAGAATCAAATGCCAAATACTGATGAAGATTTTCACAATCCATAGTAAATACTAAAATTTTTACGTATAAGTAAATTAGTAAATGTATTATAATTCTATATAGTAATAGTTGTTATCGTGTTAATAATCTAAGCAGTTGAAGCCCGTTCAATAAAAATTAAAAATATGTACTTAAGTGGTTTTACACGAAACTTCCGTCGCATGTGGCATTTCGCAATTTTTTTTTAAATGTCAAAGAAAAATATTCACTCTTCATGTACTGAATCATACATCTAGCAGTTTTCAAGCGTAAAACTGTAATTTTTTTATAGTAATCATGAAAGTCGTCTTTTTTTAATGGAAAGTCGTATTGAAAGTACCACTTTTTTTAACGCAACGTCTTTTTCGACTGAATTTCGAGTTACAAGAGATCACTATGGAAAAAAACTACGTGTACAACACGTTTTGAAAGTCCTTTTTTTCATTCATTTTTAAGGTTCACACCATGTATATATTTGATCCAAAGTATATTCACTTTTGAGCAATCGGCATAAGAAGTATCCTTTTTCTCTAAGAAATTATATTTGAGCTGTAGGTTGAACAGACAGATCGACAGACGGAATTGAGAAAACAGCATTTTAGTTACTGGGGACCCTAAAACGAGAAGACCTGAAGAAAACTTGAAAGGTGATTTTTTCCCGATTGGAATACTTTCTTTGCCTAAGGCGAGAGAACTAAAAAAAAATAAAAGCTACCAATGAAATGTATATTTTATTAAGGGCAAATGTTAATAATGATGTTCCCGAAAGTGGCAAAAGTGAGGGTAGTCAACCTTAATTTTTTTGTGATTTTTAAGCCTTGATACTCAGCTCCTTTATACCACGTTTTAGATTTCACAACTTTACATGAAAAGATCCCAATAATTTTCAATAAAAGTGGTAGATCAATTAAAAAATGACATGAATGTCAGCGCTGAGCTGCTACCCTATTAAAATATTTTCTTAGTTATAATTTCTTTCAAGTATTTTATATGCAGTTCGCTTTTACATCATCTAGTGTTTTATAGGTACGCTAAAATCGCATCACCTCTAAGAACACCAAATAGTTGTATACCTTCAGAGAAGCGTTTCCAGATCCCTATTTATGCAAACGTTTACCTCCCTTAAGCGTGGTAAATGTATTGGTTTAATTACGAATTACTATAAAAAAACAACACTGGATAGATAACACGTATAAATAAATATATGTATATCAGTATTTTATTGCGGAACAGAAGTTTGGAATGTAGTTTTATGAAATTGTCAAAAGTTTTAGATGAAGAGATAAAATTGTTTCGTTAATGCTCTGATGGTTTCACATTTCTGTAACGATATGTAATAGTGGTTAAAATTATTTACACAACGTAGTAACAGAACTGATTCTGATATTTTTCAAATGTTATATTGAAAACCGAATTGAGGAGCCATTTATAGCAATCACTATGTAGAATTTTAAATTTGTACGAAGCAACAGTTTTATTCAAGATGTTAGTTAATTTTTTGCAGACACTGTAATAGATTAATGTCAAAACCGAGGTTTTCTTAGATGTCACTTTTTTGTTACTGCTGTACCCAGTATTACATACTTTTACTATAGAAACTAATACACCATACTTTATCCACAGTATTTATTATTGCTTCTACACAATTTAAAATAACATTACAGGAAAAACAACTCACCGTATAATTACGAACAAACTCACAAACGCTACAAAATTGCTTTAGAGCAAATCGCGGTGCTTGAGGGAATTTTCGAATTCCAATTCCTGACACACGTAAACTTCGTTAGAGGTCTGAATCTGCAGTAAAAATTTCACGTGTCCGAACATCTCAGCGGGGAGTTGGATCTTATTGAAATTTGGGGAGAAATCTTTAATGTGGTACAGTCCCCCAACAATGGGGCAGATGCTGTCGCTTTGCAGCTTGTTGGAGGTGTGGGCCACCATTTCCCAGATGTAATTGTCCAGGATTTTGCACAGGGTCTTGTTGTTTATGTAAGTTTTATCGGCAATCCACTCCCCGTCCTCGAGTCTCATTCCACGCAGCGTAATTTTAAAATCGTTATCGATCAGGAAAGGGAAGTAAAAGTTCCCGGTGATCAGCTGGGCCGTCTCATTGTAGTCTGAAATATTCAGGTTCATCGAGACTTTGGTTTCCACGTTAGGGCAGAGCTTTATGCTAACAATTTTCACGTTGGCCGGGCCGACCACCTATGCAAAGGGAACGTGCTTTTAAAAATAGAATGAAGGGTGTGTGATACGTACATAGTGAGCTTTGGCGAAGAATATTTGGTACAGCAGGGTGCCAAATACTAGGGCGTACACGGTGGACACTATGGTAGGAGGGTACTTTGAACAGCACATCTTGCAAACACAGAAACGATGGGAAGCTCCAGCAGACGGAACTATACTAAACGGCTTTTTAATATTCCAGGATGCTGAATATGGCTCATTTTCCGTGATGACCATGAGCGATATTCCAAATGGGTTTGTGCATTAAGCCGAGCTTTGTAACACGCGAATAATCAGCCTGGGTTAGGTAGGATCGTAATAACTTCTATCCTGAAGTTTGATTTGATAACATTTTATTACAGGAAGTAATGATTGCATTTTTCCTGTATTTCCTGCTTTTAATGCGAGCATTAAAACTTTATCCTTTGAGTGTGACAGGGTTTCATGCGCCCAGTAAATTATGGAAGAGAATGTGTTGCAAGTATTTCTTTTAGAACGTTCTGGAAAATTTATATGAGACATTCATTCAATTGTTTAATAAATATCTCAAGGAATGTATTATTATTTTGTATATCATATGATTTGGTTTCATATATGCTTTACATAAATAAAATAATTATTTCTTTTTTTCAAGTATTACACATTTCGACAATAAATTTTATTTAATGTCAGTGTCAGGTGAGATTCTTCAGGGTTTACAAGAAAATTTAGTATGAAATATATGTATAGAAATTTCTATTTTCTGAATTTAATTTTTTTAAGTTAAATCATTTCAGCGCTTCCTATGTTAAACATAAAATTGTTTATTAAGTCGTTTTTATATTTTTAGGAGAATAGTTCAAGGTCAAGATGTAATTTAGTTCTCTCTGACTTATGGTAGTTCATTTGCTTCAAGGGGTATGTATCAAACTATGGCAAACTTCAATTTGATTATTGCATGCTGCAAATTAGTTTTTTTAAACACGCGATATGATCGATTGAAAAAGTGAATTTTTAGAAACTTGCCCTTACCCTTTTTTAGCATTCTAGAAACCCACATATGTGAATTGTTCTTGCAAACGAATTACAGGAAAACCTTGAGGAGTCAATAGTAGTCCTTCGTTTACATATGAAAGTTTCCCTTGGTGCTATACTGTTTTTTCATCTAATAACATATTTTAATGCACAATCGATCAATAATAGGCGCAAAGCTGGTCTTATTTGTCCTCGGGCGATAAATACAGGTAGAATAATTTTATTTTGACTATTATTTGCAAACACGTACTATTAAAAACCATACCTAGTTACAACTATACTATTCAGCTAAGATAATTGTAAGATTTGCCCTGTTTTCATTTCACAACGTTTTATATAATCTGAATCTTTCGTTTTAAAATTTCGATCGTGCATAAAGTTTTGTGTGCACTTCAATTACAACCAGCGTCTTTGGCTCTTGTAGCGTTATAGCCCTCGGTGCTCTGCATCTCGTGCTATACCTTTGATGCCGCGGGCCAAACACGCCTCTTTTACTCCCTTGCTACATAAATAACTATTATATGACTGGATTTAGTTGCTTAAATTTCACTTTAAATTTTTCAAACTGTTATTTATAACTTTGATCACTTTTCGATAATACATAAAATTATTTTTTTCCAAGTAACTCAGGCATTGGAAGACAATAGTTATACGTATAATCGGAATTTGTTGAGATCTATCCAAAGCGTTTGCCTGTATAACTTACTAATAGTTGTTAGAAAAACTTTACTTTTAGGGTATAAGAGGTGTTGCTTATGAATGGTTTAAATCATATTTAAACGGTAGACAGCAACTAATCGAGATGCGCATTTGAAAATTCCTAAAGATGTTCGCAAATATTTCAAAATTTAAATTTTTTAAGATAACTGAATACTTGAAACTCAACCATGAGAAAACTAATTTTTATATTAGTTAACCATGTTTCGGTGATTATTCAACACTATAATAAAAGAACCAATGAAATTGGTCAATTTGTCACAAACGGCCAACCAAAATTGACTGTATTTGAAAACACTTAATGTTGTAGTGTTTTAAGCAATTGCGATTGGTTCCTTTTACAATAAAGGAAGTACATATTGGATTCACCCCAAAAATTTAAAATTGAGTTTTCAACAGATCTTCACGTTTTAGAGTCCCCTAAACCCAAAAAGCATGTTTTTGTTCAGTGGTCTGGCTGACTGTCTGTCTGTCTGTCTGGCTGTCTATCTGTGAACAGAATATCTCAAAAACGAAGTGGTACAGCGTTTAAACCTCATATGTAAGTTCTGTGTACTATCTAAATGCGACAGCAAACTTTTGAAGAAAATCGCATAACCGGAGGTATGGTGTTTACTCTTGTGATTTTTCAGTTTTCTTTTATTTAAAAAAACTGCTCTCAACGATTTTTTTCAAACTTAACATTTTTATTACATTTTTAATGAGTATTGATGTGAGATAAGTGATTTTCAAGTAGAATACCTCTAAAATGGGTTTCTTTTGTTTGTTTTTCTTTTTCTATTAACCCTATTTTAAATAAAACACCCGGTATATTATTACATTTTTGAATTCAGCTTAAAATTTTAGATAAAATTTGTTTCTTTAACTAACGCTGTATTTTGTACGGTTTCTGTAGAATTTGTAATTTCTGAAAAAATTTGACAAATACTTAAAAACCAAAAATCATATTTTTGGCTAATTATAAGATCACTGTAAAAGGAAGTTGTGTGCGTGTATCACACCAGATTTTAATGCCTCCAAATGATATAAAAAAAAAACAACTTTTTGTTAGCGAGTAGGAAAATGTATTATTAGTAACTTTTCGAATAGACACGCCATTTTTGATATATTTGTGTTAATGCAAAGCTATTGACACATTAATTTTGTTGTTTTTCAATTTTTTAAGATTTAGAATAATGAAGATATTAAATTGAGCGTTTATTTAGTTAATAATTTATTTTTGCGTTTATTTACTGGTCTGTTTTGTTATAAAATTGTATAAATTTTCATAAAGTAAAATATTGAATTTTTCAATTTAATTTAATTATTTAAAGCAATGGGCTTCGAGTGCATGGTCATTAGCGCTTACAATGATGTAGTTACATTAGTATTGATTAACAGAGCGAGTTACAGTATTTACATATAAAGAGTCTGTATGGTATGTTATATACAAATTTATATTTTGTTATATAAATTGGTGGCCTTGAGGAAATTAAGTATTTTTCTGTAGTGCTCTGTACTTAGGGCTTCCTGAAGTGTGGCGGGTATCCCTAGTGTGTCGCGGTATCTTATGTATTTTGGACATTCGATTATGATGTGCCTTACATGTAGAATTCACTAGTTGACATGAATCACATCTTTCTGGTTGTGTTTTTTTCAAGTCTTTAATAAATGCTTAATACCTTAAAAACAAAGTGTTCAATTTAGAATTACTTCTCTTTGCAAAGTTTGGCAACAAAGCAAAGTAAATTTGTAAATAAATAGCAAAGAGGCTTACGTCTTTATTTCCTTTCTGTAATTTATGTAAAAAATATACGCCACTGGATTAATTTGCACTCACCCAATTAATTATATTTTATAATATGTATTTACTACATTTAAAGAACAGACTCAGTAATTAAATTACTGGGAAGGGCTTGATTGTATAGTACGGCTAGTTAAAAATCAGTTTCACATATTACGAACATTGCATTCGTCTAAAATAATGTTTATACTGATGAAGAGAACAAATCAAATGAAAACAACAAAATATAAACTGATATAAGAACGTAAATTTTAACCCAGACATAATGGGGAGCTCTGGCCTTTATCAGTCAGTCGAGCTGCGTACAGCGAGTTACAAATAGGAATATTCTGTTCAAATTTAGCGCTCACATTCATATCTGCTTTAGCATGTTTAATTTCATAGTTTTAACTTTTTACCTTTACGGAAAATGTATGCAGTACAGTAAGCTACAACCAATTTGATACTCTGAAATTTATTTTTGGAAATTAAATCAAGACGATATTTGACTGAAACTTAACAAAAATATAAATATAGTTTTCTTCAATAATAAACATTTATTGTTATATAGAATATGGTTATGTAGTGTCGAAAGATTTTACTTGTTCAACATAACAGGATGATACATTCCCAAATTACTTTTGCATTAGGGAATCAGTTCTTTCTCCAATCGTTTTAAATTTGGTATTCAATAGAGAATAAGGAACTTGCTAAATCATTGCTGTCACCGAATGTTTTTGTATCACATAATCGAATAGCACAAATTAAATTTGCTAATATGTTTCTCAATATCTAGTATGTAAAATAAATTTTAATCCACGCCAACACATTTTAGGAAAATAAACAGTAATAATATTGATTTATTTTTATTGAATCTAAATTTCGTTCTGTCCTAAGTGTGCCGTTAGAATAGACTTGGCGATCGTGGTCATTAGTCTTAAATTATAAATAATTTCTAGAATTACGGCTGATAGGTAACATATCAAAAAATGGCAGTAATACTATGACCTTGATATAATATTTTTCCTATGTGGTTATAAATGCATTCCCTATTTCACTTCTGTTCTAATTTAATAATTTGTGGATATAATCTTTTGAAATTTTCCAGTTGTTGCTTAAAGGAAAATTGATTTTATAATAGCTTTATGGCACGCGTCAAGTTCCATAAACATGCTTTTGCTCGTGTTACATACAATATTTTTTTCTACGATCGCAATAAAAGTATAAAAATATATCGGTGGAACTTTTCGTATCACACTGTATTAGATATTCTATGTTGTTGACATACAAATTTACGACAAAGCGCGCAATTTACCATTAGTGATCTACCATAGAAACGTAATTCGTGCCCCTTCATTTGTATGTGTTAGTCACTATGAGTACACTACTGAATTAAATGCTACAAACAAAAATTGCCTTTTGCCAGAAACTAATGTTTCGTTCACCACTTAGGTAGCTTTTGGTAATGTGGTGCATCTAACAAGTGTACATTGGCCCTGTGTAAAAAATAAGTGAACCTAAACGGAGTGGTGTAGTTATTTCAGTATCAGTAACTCGTTTTGCACAGTTAATTACCGTGGTGGCCACTTGAATGTACAAAATATGTTTCCTTGCAAAACACATTCGACAATTTAAATTCTCGTTTCGGTTTATTTTGTCTAACAAATGGAGCGTTCCGGACCATTAACAAAATAGATCAGAACTACATTAATTTAATGGCTGGTTATTGTACTTTTCTATGCATCCAACAACAGTTACATTAATGTTATTTTACGTTTATTTTATTTATGTTGAAGTTGTTCAGCGATTTGGTTAATTTTATTTTCAATATATACCAGTTCATCAACGTAATAACTTTTAAATACTCTAAATGTTTAGAATTTGCTTGCTAATGCATGGAATATATTTTGAGATTATATTATTTAATTAATTTCGTAGAGCAATTCCCTCCAGGTTTATGTATGTTACATAATAAAAAATTCTTCTGTATGACTGCAAGTGTAAAGGCAATTAGAACTGGTAATACTACAAAGCCTGAAAACTTTCTACAACCTTCAACTGCACTTTTCAGCGTGGAAAAGGAACAGCATTTTAGTGTTTGCTTGGAAACAGGTAGAGTAAATGGCGTTATAGAATAGCACCGGGATGTTCGTGAGTTCCGTAATTCGATTATAGAGTAGCCGGCTTACGAGCAAGAAATAAAACACAAGAGAACCTTATAACGCATTTATTATTAATAAAACGAGCGAATCCTACGAAAAGCAAGCGAAGAAGGTTGCTGGTCAACCCGCTTCAGTCCCAGTAATAAAATTCGGTGTTTATGAGCAAGAGCAGATGGCTAATGATAAAGTGGGATTAATGAGCATACGCTCAAGGATTTTGTTCTCCTAGATGATTTTCAGGATTGTGGTTACTGTACAGTTGTAATATAGCAGGAGAGGTTAATTACAAAAATCCGAGGTCTCAGAAAAACATGGAACCCAGTAGTTAGTCCAAGGTCAACAGTTGCTGTTTCTTTTGCTGTAATTTTGATATGTCCGTTCAAATCAAAGAGCTTTTGTCTATTTTTGCATTAATTGTGATATTTTTAAGGTATTCGTTAATAAAAAATTTGAAAATATTAAGTAATAAAAATCTCTTATAATGATGAAGTACTTATTTTGACGTGTAACAGTAATACAGATAGTTAATAATGTGATTTTATACTCGTACGTTTCTAATTTCGTAATAATATTAGCCATAAGTGTTTCGATTTCGCTCGGAAAACTCAAGTTATGCAGGGACTATAACACCCCTTTTACTCCCTTGTGTCATACGTAACTATTAATGCCCAGAAATGTCTTCGCTGCATACATGGGCTGCGTTTTTCAATATATGCATGGATATCTCGATTTTCTTAAAAGCTATGACATCAGCTAAATTAAGACAATGTTGCACAATTTAGAACTGTGCAATATTCTATCAAGATATTTGATTTAGCTTATTTAATTCTTTATATTTCTTAAAAAAACTGAACATTTAACTTTTTACCCATCTTGAATTTATGTGGAATAAAAGTTTCTGAAGGCTTAAAAATTGTTCTTTACGTTTAGAACTATTTGAAACTACCAACTCTTATTTTTCTGATTTGAACGATGTGCACTATCTACGTTTAATTTCCTTTACCGTCGATCTCACTATAAAATGTGATTTTACGGACGCATTTGCGTACCAAAAATGCCACTTTTTTGGACACCATTAATTTTTCGTCCGCAAACACTTTTCGTCCGTAAATGCTTTTCGTCCGCGAATGCTTTTCGTCCGCAAACACTTTACGGCCGCACTTTACAGCCGCAAACGCTTTTCGTCCGTAAACACTTTTCGTCCGCAAACACTTTTCGTCCGTAAACGCTTTTTGTTCTCAACAACTTTATAATTCGGACTTCACTTTAATTTTTTTTCAAATTATGACGGTCGACGGAAAAATTTAATATGCACCTCGGACGAAAACTGCTTTTTATGGCCTTGCCTGATTGCTTGCCTCGGCCATCGCCTCGGCCAGCAATTGCAGGCATCGTCCATAAAAAGCCAATTTTTCGTCCTTGATGCATAAATAACTATTTCGTTCATAGTTTTCTGTTTCCAATGATTTTCTGTCTCTAAGTAATTTTGTTAGAGTGGTTTTAACGGAATTTGTTATTTGTGTCGCTAACGTGTGGTGTTTATATTTTTTTTCTATAAAAGCACTAAGAATTCCATTACTTATTAAAAAATAATAATATATGAAAATTTTCTTTTGGGCAGAACAATAAATATTGTAATTTTTAAATTAATTAATTGACTTCGTATTCTTGTCTTATCTATTTCTTTAAACATGTACTCGGATAACGACCTTGATAAATCTTTAAAAACGCCACCAACTGATCTAGATAAACTACTTTTTCTACGACCACTACTGTAAGTGATCAAAATTGTACAACTTACAAGTTGTGTAAGCGTGCGTAAAGTAAGTCGATCGCACGATTAGGGATTTAGCGACTTATTATGTTGGTAGTAACAATGCTTTTTCGCTTTGGTTACTATAGTTACGTATATTTTATAGTTATTCTTTGTTCGAAGCGGTGCAGAGCTGTGATTGTAGCCGGCTAATTGTTAAGGTGGAGTGACCGTAATGATTTGACAGTCAATAAAACATTTCTGTTTCATTTGACGAAATGAGTGTGGTCGTAGAAAAAGTATAGTACACAAATCGAGTTGTAAAGCAATTACACACTTCTAGAATTATTGCACTCACCGCTACGCGGTTTATGTGCAACTTTCCCAGTCGTGCGTAATATGCCATTTACAAGTCTTGTTACGTAATATAATATTATAGTAGAAGAAACCTCTTCATTAATTGGAAAATGTTATTGTACAAAATTAACGACCAGTGTAAATGAAGGTTTGTTTAGTTTTAAAATAATAACGTATTAACAATTTTTTAAATTTATGTATGAGGATTAATCATCACCAAAAAAAAATAACTAAACGTGTATAGTTGCGTATATGGAGTAACTAGTAACAAAATAAATATTCAACAACTATATATTTTATTAATTTTGCGGGACACCTGGGTTATACACGAAACAGTTACAATACCTTTAACATGTATTACTGCATACTAGGGCTATGTTTTATAACTAAATTATGAACTAAAATCATTAAAATAATTAAGAATAGCCTACAAATAAGATGTACGTTTCCTAAAATATAAACACTTTTGTTAAACTTAACGAAAAATAAAACAATTTACTTTTTTCAAACTAATTGTCTGA
>OW679198.1:92457449-92567023 GCA_940337035.1 Agriotes lineatus
ATTTGGCAAAACACGTCGCGTTCCTAAATATACTTATATACGATTGATCAATAATATGCCGTTTTAGACCTAATTTTCAGGGATAAAGCGGGTCTTTTCCTCCTTCGGGCGATAAAAATCTCTTTCGCTCATTAAATGACGTCAGCGGGGGTAAAAGAATTTTTTCCACGCCCACATACGAAACTGGCAGTTTCCATATAGTCAAGCAGCCACCAAAAATTACAATACCATTCACCCGATCGTTATCATAACGAACGTTTTTGTTATAAAAGAATGCAGTCATACAGTGGGCTAACTAAGTCATTTTAACCTAAAAACTACTGACAAGATGTTATTTTAACCTGCAAACTACTGAAAATATGTCACTTTAACCTGAAAGCTACTGACATTATCAGTTGTCTCAATTAAGCTGCCATTCATTAAAATACAAAAATGTGTCTTTTTCGTGGTCGTGGGAAAAATCGCGTAAATAACTCGCTCGAACGCGTCTCGTACGCTCGTCTTTAAGTCACTTTGCCTTGTTTCCTCAAATACACTCGCACGATAAATGTAACTTTCGCAACTTGTTATGTTATTATAGTTCGCTGATGTCATTTTAACTGGAGAAATAGTATATTGTATGTTAAGAGCTGAAAGTGCATTCTTGCCGCTTGCGCATGAATATTGCTGGTTGAGACGAAGCCGAAACCAGCAATCATGCAAAAGCGGCAAGCGCACTTTTAGCTCGAAACATACATACTATTTTTTCGACGACTGAGCATATTATTAAAGGAAACTATCAAATTTCATTTTATCGCAAAAATTAATTGACAATCAAGTTAACATTACTCGCACCGTCTATGACATGTGACGCGATTATTTCTACAAATGACGGGCGTTGTCAAGGAAACATTCGGACGTGGCTACCTATTTTGTTCACGCGGAAACCCAAAACGCTCGGCGAGCGGCAAAAAAGATGAAAACGCACGCTCAGCGGCAAATGTCAACTTTCTGTTGTCAAATGACAGTGAGAAAAATCTACTTTCGATGTCAGTCGTCGAAAAAATAATTTTACAGCTATTATACAGATATTATTTATAGACACGTATTAATGGAATCATACCTAGTTGTAAAGGTACTATTCAGCTAAAATAATTGTAAGAATTGACCTGTTTTCATTTCACGTTCTATATAATTTAGATGTCGTTTTAAAATTTCCATGGCACAGAAAATTTTGTATACACTTCGGTTGCAAATCGATGTATTTGGCACGAGCATGAGGTGCGGAGCATACAAAATTCGAAAAATTATCTTATGCAAATATTTATCGTTTTTGAGAAACAGAATGAAGTCAAGTGGTTTGAGAAAGGCTGGATTTGTTAACTATATCTAGTACAGTAAAATTGTCGCAAATACCCCGTCACCTTAAAAAAATTGGCCGCGGCGATTCCTCTTGCCCAGTGGTTTAGGGTCATTAGACAAGTGTAAAACCAAAAAGGCGTCACCCCACCCCATGCCAAACAGCCGCCATCTTGATAACAATTGAATTTGTTTTTTCTCGCGATCCATTGGTCGCACAGAAAAAGTTATTCAACAAAAAATGTTGGAAATAAAATTCTACACATTTTTAATCCGTGCCGCGATACCGAGAAGTTGGTATTTCAAAAGGTAGAGGGCAACAAAGTTACCAAAAATCTGTTTTTGCCATTCTATCTCTGTGGGGGTGGTTTTTTCCGAAAATTGCGAATATGAAAGTTGTAGTGCTTGAAAAAATATGCTCGAATCTCTTTTAATAATGGGATTGATTTAAATAGTCTCCTAGTGACAGCCCTTCAAAGTCCGCGCAGAGTGGGAAATGTACGATATATTCCGGCGCAGCGAAGTAACCATTTCTTTTTTGCGAGATAAAATAGTCACATCACTCAAGTAGTTTCAATGTGATTAGGTTTTCACAACCTACAGAAATTCTACACATTTTTGGTCATTGCCGCGATACCGAGAAATTGGTATAAGTAAAAGAAGTGAAAATGATGGGAAAGGAGTATATGAGCCCAGAATGATATCATTTGGCTCAGATCCGTAAAGCTCTTAAATTTGCTGGTGTAATATTTATTATATAATATGATAATTGCACTTGTTTATAAATTTTGCCACAGGAATGACCAAAATTCAACAAATTGACAATTGCTTTACCACGTGCCATTTCTGCAAAAATAATACAGACACCCGACTGTCTATATGTTATTAAACAACAAACAGCTTGTTTCACTTCAACTAAAACATGCTACGGTGAACGAAATTATATTTTGATCGTTTGGGCCAAATGAAATGAATTGGTAATTTATTCTATTCAATTTAACAGTTTAAAGTGACATTATTAACTCCATAACCTTCATAAACAGTCTATGATTCACAAGTGAAATAAAAGAGTTTTAATTCACTAGAGAATTAAAAAAGTTTAATTCACTAGAGAATTAAAAAGGTTTCAATGAAGAAAAACATATTTTTATTATCTACAAATATTGACATTCAATTCTTCTTTCTCTTTGTAGTGTGTAATATATAATTACTAAAATTTAGATCAAATCGACGATGAATGGGCAAATTTACATCTTAGTTTGAATATTTTTAAAAATTTTTATTCAAAATTTTGTCAAAATTGAATAAAAACATATATACGCCACGTGAATTAAACATTTATTAACTCAAAGATATGATCTCACTCGCACTACGTGCTCGTGAGCTCAACATCTTTTCGTGAATAAACATATGTTTAATTCACTTGGTGTATAATATTTATTAAAGTTAGTGTTTCCCGACTACTTTTTGTAATTTGTTATTGTTAAAGCTGTTATAATACTGCTAAAAACGTCTACAACTACGATGTAAGAATATTGACCAAGAAGATTTTCTTTTGTGGGTACAAAATAAAGATACCGAAAAAATCTTAACTGTGCCAAATGATTTGATTCTGGGCTCGTATATTGAAAGTAATTTCTTTTTGCATAAACCCTAAGATATATTGTAGTCTACTCAGACACGTTTTCTTTTTTTTGAGCTGATTCTTCGTCTTGGTTTGGAGCCTCCGACACAACCGAGTTATTATCAACCATGATAGAAATGTTGCTAAAACTTTTATTGAAAAAAGAGTTCACAACTTATTATAAACGCAATGTGAAAAATTCTTGGAAAAAATCCGTGAATACGATTGCGAGTGCTGTTCAGTGATTGTATTCTGATTAAAAATTGATAATAGTATGAGCGATAATGGTTTTCTTTATGTTAACCAAATGGCAGACATAGCATCTCGTTAGTTATAATAAGTGCGGGATATAAATAATTTACATCTCTCCACTTCTCCGCGCTGCGCGGACTTTGAAGGGCTGTCACTCGGAGACTATTTAAATCAATCACATTATTAAAAGAGATTCGTGTATATTTTTTCAAGCACTACAACTTTCACATTCGCAATTTTCGGAAAAAATCACCCCCACAGCGCAGCGCTAGAATGGCGGAAACAGATTTTTGGTAACTTTGTCGCCCTCTGCCGTTTTAAATACCAACTTCTCGGTATCACGGCAAGGATCAAAAATGTGTAGAATTTTATTTCCAATATTTTTTGTTCAATAACTTTTTCTGTGCGACCAATGGATCACGAGAAAAAACAAATTCAATTGTTATCAAGATGGCGGCTGTTTGGTAACGGGTGGGGTGACGCCTTTTTGGTTTTACACTTGTCTAATAACCCTAAACCACTGGGCAAGAGGAATCGCCGCGGCCAATTTTGTTAAGGTTAAACGACAGTTTTACTGTACTAATCAGACAGATATTGAATAATGAATCGTAATCGGTTGAATGGGAGTTTTTTAAACGGAGGCGACATCAAAGTTAAAAAAGTACGTTTTGTTAAAAAAAGTGCAATAAAATATATAATAAAATTAATAAAAATAAATTTCTTTGGCCTTTAATTATTAAATTTACTCAACTCAAACGTTTTTTGAAAATCTTTAATCAGTTTTTTTTCGAAAACTAATAGTTTATGTACAAGACATCGTTGGACCAATCATATTATTTTATCATCCTCTAGTACCAGTTAAAATATTTGCATAACTATTAAAGCGGTCGGGAATGGATCGCGCATGAATGGATTAAAGAGATTTCAATTGTCCCTACCTACACAGCGGTCGGGAATGGATTCATTTCCAACCGGCAATCATTTTTTCGACCGGTTGGAAAGTTACAAGTTGGGAATAGCTCATTTTCCAACTTTTTAAAAGTCAGTAATGATCTTATTACATATATGGTTGCGAATAAAATCATTTTCCCGCCGTGGTTCACACAGTATTTTTTATCCTACACAACAAAAATATATTGACGTTCATAATTACGTAGTTCGTAACAACAGTACTTAACACGTACGTTAGAATAATAACGGAAAAATTAATCAACTGCACGTATAAAATTTGACAATACGAAACAGACAATTGATGAACTACCAGTAAACAATAATAAACGGCCTCCTCGATTAGGACGCTCGTCATTTATTTTCGCGCCTAGCCGTGAAACGTCACCTGGAGAAACATTTTCGCGGCTAGCAGTGCAAACGTATACTTTCGCACATCTGTAGAGATGCGAAAAGCGGTTTTTCATACAGTGTAGTATAAAAATGAACATTTCATTGAAACTCAAAATTGAAACACTGATGCATACCCACTCCCTGTTACAACGTATGGTGCAGGAACATGAGTGTTAATAAAAAAAGAATATATCGAGTATGCAATTACATCAACGTGCAATAGAACGGAAAATGGATGACAAAGAGACAAAGCTATAGATACGAGAAAAAACAAAGGTATAGGATATAACAACAAGAATCAGTATATTGAAATGAAATTGGGCAGGCCACGTTGTTAGAGCAATGTACAGATGGAGCGAAAAAGTAGCAAAGAGAGAGAGGAAGCACTGGACGACCTCAGCAGCGATGGGGCGATGACTGAAAAAGAGTGGGTCGTCTTAACTGGTGCATAGTTACACACGATAGAGATCGATTGAAGCATTCAAGAGATGCTTATATTCGAACATGGATAGAAAACGTCTAGAAGAAGAAGTATACACGACAGGAGAGAATGCCATTTTTTCCCTCGGTGTATTTGTTGCCCTCAAGCTTCGCCCTTGGGTTTTAAACGTACACCTTCACAAAAGACATACTTTTCTCTCTCTTGGTGCATAATGTACTCTTCGTATTTCTACCCAGTATTAAAATCACGCAACCTAATGGCTTGATCAGTTTTGCTCAAATTGTATATTTCAAGGTTTGGTGATTACACTCTCTGGAATTAAGTTTTTCAGCGTGATTTCAATTACGATTATAAATTAGAGTTTAGACACTATCAAACAGTCATTTTAGAGAGCATTTGAAATAATTTCGCTACGGTGTTTTAAAACTTTCAGTTATTTTAGTTTTATATTAACAAATGGGTTAATAGTTATTTATCTACGATCATGTATAAAGTGCCTACTTTCTACACTGATTTTAGTGCAAAAAGTTAACTTTTAGTACACTAGTGGTATAAAAATTTTATTGCACGTCAGTATAAAAAATACAGAATGAAAGCCTACTTTCGTAAAAGCCTATGATCGTAGATAAAACGTTGTAAGATACGCTTATAAAAAGTCTCTTCATTGCACTCACAGCTTTTTAAAAACTCGTTCGTACCTCGCCCGTGTTGTAAATCAGTTCGTACAATAAAGCAGGACTGTTTACACTTGTATCTTAAATAACTATTACAGGTGCGTAAAGCTAGTCTTTAGTCACGAGTTGGGTAAGGTAGGGTAGCCCCACTAGTGACTAAAGATGCTTTACGCTGTTACGTTTAGATGGCTCTTCTACTATCTTCACAGCTCAGTGTATGCGGAGTATATATTTTTAATGCCTGTGTTGCAGGTTTTTGTATGTTCGCGCACTCACGGCCTTCCTTGACTCTTATTTGTGCGGCCAACCGACTCGAATGTTGGCTTTTGTTTGAACGCGTCTCATTTTCCTGGAACGCCGTGATGGTGACTTGGTTGTAGCGTCTTTGAAATTGCCCTGTGGCCCCCGCAAAGTTGTGGATTGTAGTGGTCCGGGCAGTTCTGTGGAGGATTTGTTTCTCGCGCCTAGTTGGTAGATTTTATATGCGCTTCACCTTTCATTCAGCGACGACACCCATATTCATCTGGACTGGTTAGTCCAGGGCTTCTGAAACTCATAGGTTCAGCATTGACCGAGAAATGCCATCCTCGCGACCGAACCGTCGCCATTTGCTTGGTTCGAGCTGTTATAACCTGCATTTCAGGACGTATGTAAACTGCAGCGGCTTAATCCTCATTAGCATGTAATAGCCAGGTAGTGTCTCCAAAAAGTATGTAAATTGCAGCGGGTTCATGTTAATGACGGGCGCCGTGTAATTACCATGATCTGATGAGCGCCTAATGATGGAATTCCATACTGTAAAGCTTATGGTATTCCATTTTGAAGATGTGTTAACAAATAGACGAACTGTTGCAAGAAATTCTCACTATTCATTCAGCAACGAAACCGAACGTTCCTACGCTAAAATGAATAAAGTAATGGTTGTTAAGAGCGAACGCGGCAGAAAACTGCTCTTAGCAGACGGCTGCAAGTTTTATAAAAAGGAAACTTTGAAGTCTTTGGGTTTGACCTTGGAGCCGTACAACCCAAAGATCAACGCGTCTCAAGGTACTTGGATTACCTAGTTGACACCTACGTTTCCGAAGAGGCTCTCTTTCCCTCATCTATCTGGACATCATCCTCAGCAGAGATGTGTCGAACGACTAATGCATACGAGTCGTTCCACTCTCATTTCAATAAAAACTTCGACACTTTCCATCGAAATCTGAACATCTTTGTTCAAACTCTCTTGGAGTATCAGACCGAAACTTACGTCAAAATGAGGAGCATCGACTGCAAGAAAAAAGTGAACCGCGAAACGTTGAATAAACAACAGTTTTTAGAAGTCCGTTTGTCCGCGTATAAAAACGGATGTATAAATAGACTGAGTTTCTTGCAGCAAGTATGCCATCACTTTGGCGATACAGTGATGCACAAGAAGTAATTTTATTTGGCGATTAAAAAAAAATTTAAAAAACAAATATCGAAAACACAAAAATACTTGATTTCCATCATTTTTAAACACGCCGAATATATATTTAATATGTATATTTCGCCAGTCCCAAGCCTGAATAAAGTGTGATGGGAAATGATTTGATTAGCTGTCGATTAATGTTAATGTTAATTTTATGACCCCGCTGCAATTTACATACATCCCAAAAACTACCTGAACGGTGCCCGCTGCAATTTACATACCCTCACTAATGATCCGCTGCAGTTTACAAACGCCGGCATTTCAACCTTCGGATGTGTGGACCTCCGCTTATCTGGATCATCACATAGCGTACAGAAGGAGCTCAAAGCAAGATAAGAGCAGGTTTTGTCTTCCTTTATTTTAAGTGAAATTATACAAGATGCGATTAGTGAACCAGTGTTAGAGGGTTTTTACCAATTCGGACGTCGGCTGCTACTGCACAGTTTGCTTCAAGAACTACGTATCCGAATAATTGATTTTCCAACCACGTGTCTAGGTTAATTACGACCGCAGTTAATTTTAAATTGTGGATCATGTTTATACCTTTGTTAGGACTGTCGTGTAAACCTTTTTTTAAAATTTGTACTACTGATTAACTTTAGACCGGCCAATAATTGTTTGAAATTTGTACTAATGATTACTAGCAATTTGTACTATTAATTATCGGATATTTGTCCTGAATTCTACCGAATTAGAAACTATTATCCTATGGTATTAGTATTTTGGTGTTAATATCGTTTACTGCGACCTGTTGGTGATTTGAACTTTTCTTTTCTTGATTTTATGAATTCACAGTTGAATACCTAGATATACTTCTCGTTAATTGATAAAGATTCGTTGGCGCTCTTTTGGCTTTTAGTCATTTGTTAGTACTTAAAGAACTGCACGCCGTCTTCCTGATTATCCGGTCGGCAACTGTTTTCGAGTAATCATAAAGTTTGTTTTGTTTTGAGAGAATTAGGCGACAAATCGTTTTGATTCTAACAACGCATGTGTATCGTACAATATTTTATCTACGATAGAATCTATAAAACACGGTAAATATAAAAATTACTGTACACTAAATAGCAGGTTTGCCTTAATAAGGAAAACTTCGCTCTAGTAAGTGACCGTAATTTTGCGTGGTTAAAAATGTTAACCACGCTGCTACTGACGATATGACTAATGAAATCATGTTATTAAACAGTCGTTTCACAAACTAAAAACTGCCAACTAAAAGTAAATTTTGCTCACTGTCGTAGTTAAAAAATTATTATTTTCTTTGTAGGTCTTTGCAATTAGAATCCAAAGCTGTATATAGTCAGTTAATCTATTTAAAATATAAGTTTTTATGCACAAGGCGTCTCTTTTCGATAATAGGGGGTCAATTTTTCGGGTGCCATATGACAAAGAAAGCAACTATTTTTTCAGTTAACAAGTTACAGTAGAAGGATTGAAATTTCAGCGTTATTATTCGATCTTACAGCAAACTATTTCCTTTTAACTCCCACAACAAAAGGAATTTCCATTTATTTTCGCCGAAAATGAGATAACCTGTACTTTTGTTTAATACTCGTAGAAAGCATAATTTTATACTTTTTCAGGCGAGTGTTACAAATTTTATAGTTTTCAAAATAAAATGCAGCTTTCTTCACAACACCTCAGAATAATTTCAATTAGTTTATAGAATTTTACAAGCATTCCATAATAAATTATATATTTTATAACCCAATTGAAAATTGTACTTAAAGATATATCTTTTTTTAATTTAGATTTTGTGATTATCTATTTCAAGTTTTAAAAAACTATTCGGTGTTTTTCTTTCAAAGTTGTTGAATTTATAGATCCGCTTCAGTAGGCTACTATTGTTTAGTACAAACCTATTAGCGAATTTGCATGCAACGACCAGTGAGAATTGTTAATTCCAGAAAAAAGTTATTGTTATCAATTTGTACATATGAGAATAATTACTTATTATAACTGTGTGCAGTAATTGCAGTAAAGTTAGATATGTGAACTACTTTAGTAGTTTAAATACGTTGCTGATTTTGTAAAATATAAATTTCAAACTATGTTAAATCGATTTCACTGTGCCACGAAAGGCTTCAACCATCAAAACAATAAAATTGTTAGTTTTTAATGTTATAAATAAGAAATGTTTGTATTAGGCCTAATAATCACCCAGTTGATCATTTGGGTTCGAATTTAGACTCTCTCGGTGCATATGGCGTAGCGCTATGAACTATCATTGGTGGTGTCATGGTTAAATAATTTTGAATTACGAGTTTTACGAATTTTTTCAAAATTATATGCTTAGGTTTAAGTTATATTACTAGAAACTTTAAAAAACAACGGTGAACTACACAGTTCACTGAAAAGTTTACCTATAGCAAGAAAGCATCTGTTATGTCAATCTAGTTACAATATATTCTACACACTTCTTAAATGAATACGCCACTTTATATTGAAGAATTCGTTAAAACATACAGTATTGTTAAACTGCTTAACGGATCTTTTGAAAATATCAAAAGAGAGAGAAACCCTAAATATCGAAACCACCATCGTCTACGGCAAAAACTAGATATTCGCAAGAACTTTAGCTTTATATTGTTTATTTTTGGGTTTATACGTAGAACGTCAGCAAAAAATATATGTATGTACGTATAAGACGAAGGTCAGACAACAAGTTTGGATCTTTTATCTAAATTTAATTAAACAATGAGCAAAAGTTCTGCTGTAGCACTACAAGTAAACTAAAATAAACCAGCTAAGCCAAGTACTTTTGCTTGCATACTGCCTACTCTCTGCGCTTTACAAAAATATAAATCAACGTTTCTGATAACTAAAACAGCAGAGAGATAAAATGGCGGCTTGGAAGTATACATACATAATTGAGTACAGTAATCTAGAAACAGAGGCTGACGCAAAATATCTCTTTGAAGATTATCCGCTACATGCATGAAACTTTTTAATTCTACGCATTTTACGTCTAGCTGTTCTTTGAGGAAAGATAAACGAATTTCATCGGGATTGCTATGCCTTAGGTTAAATTAAATTTCCGAAAATAATTAATTTGAGTGGAATTTAGAACAATTAGATACTTGATATTAATCATCAGGGGTTATCCTTCGAGTTTGCACTGCGCCCAATTTGGAAAGCAGCCTTTAATTATTTCCTAATTACCATGGTGAGCGAAGTAAATTGAAGATAAACTCTCTACGAACACTATGAAATATGTGACGCCTAGCATCATATAAGCAGGTCCTGTCAGGCAGTGGCACCTCTTAAATCACACGCTGCTCTTACACACTAAAGCTCATGCTACCACAAAGCCCGAGCTTGATTTTTCCATTAAATTTAATATTAAAGGAAAAGATATTTACATTGCCAGTAGCCGGTGGGATATTGTAGGTCTTTTCTGGAGAGTTACAGATGTAAACATTCTATACACTTGTTTAATTTGCTGAAGTACTGAAGGGGGTATTTTTTCAGTAATATATATCGAGAAAGAACAGTATTTCTCTACATATTATTTAGCCCTACAACTAGGAAGTTATGCATTTTGCAAAAGTGCACACCTGCACCTGATTTCTGTACTAAATAAACAACGATCCATTATCATTGCTTTTTCTCATTTTAGCTGCTGCAGAGAGCAGCAGTGGAGTTTGTTAGTCCGTTTCGTATTTATTGCTGAGCTTTCAGATTATATATTGCCGAGATCGAAATATGGTTTGGAGCTGTATTGTGCTGCATCGGTGTGAAGAGTGTGTTTATAAACGATACTTTATCTTCTTAGAAGATTGTTATAATCTGTTTTTGAATAAATATTAATTAGTAGCGAAGTGAAAGAGATGAGGGAGGCTCAAACGGACTTTTAATGTGATAAATAAACTTGACGCTCAACTTGAAGTTAAATGGACTTCCGAGCAAAGTTCGAATAGCCCAGTGGAGGGCTGCATGGAAGCATTCGCACTCGCTTAATTAAAACAGATTTTGGTGCAAGTAAACAAACGCTAACTTTGATTCCAGAGATACAGATATCTTATTTCTACTGAAACTACCAAATGACTGAGCGTTCTGCGAACAGACTTTTAGAATCAATGCCGGTCTTTACGACACAACATAAACGAAATTCTGCTAGGCACTAAAATGAAGTCATTCCTGGGTTTTACTCTCCTTACTTCGACCTTTAACTATTAGAAACGGGCCCGGAAACAGCCGTACTGAGAGTTAAAATTGCAGTCGAAATTTGTTGCTGGCTAAACGACAGCTATAGTAAATCCGTTTCCGGGATTACTTGTCGTTTGAATGTAAAACATTTGATTCAAGCTCGCAACGTTGTCATGTTTTGTCACTTTAACAACGAAACCTACTACTTGATGGAACTAGGGAAGCTTGTATCGTTAGTTATTAATGGGCAAGTTGACTTAATAATGGTACCGTAAGTAAACAGCCGTAAGCAATGGTAGCAAATAATTATTATCTATTTTGGAAGTAGTTTGCGCCAAAAACTGTAAAGTATCTCATTTTTTTTCTGTATGCTTGCATCGGTAATACCTACATAGTAATTAGGGATGATTAAAATCACATCAAGCCTGATGATTGCTAATACCTCATTAAACATCCATGGACCATACATAATTGTTAATTCTTTTTAGCGTTTTTAGTACGGGGACTTTTTATCCGGGGAATTTTTTATCCCTTTTTTCCGGGAAATTTTTGTTCGGCGGTTTTTATCCAGGGATTTTATATTCGGGGTGTTTTGTCAAGGAGTTTTCGGTCCTAGATTCATTAATGTATATCTTTACCAATTTTTTTAGGGTCGCTGATTACTTATTACTATACGTTTGTAGGACCAACTATAATTGTACACTAAACTACTCAACACAATTATATTCAGTATTCACATTCGTGGTTTTCATAGATAAAAAATGAACATGCATATCGTTTATTTTTCAAAATCGTGAACTCAATTTTTACATTTAATACTGTAAGTGATAGTCTAAAATATTACAATAGCCAACACAGTACTGCCCAAGAGTAGCATAGTTCTTGCATCCTTAAACAAATTTTCGCTTATTGCTTTCAATTTCCACTTTATAGCGGGCGCAAGACGTCAGCAAACACAAAAGATCAGAAGGAAGATTGTTGAGTGCGCGCTGGTGGCCGTAAAGGCATAATTACAAATTAAATACCTAGCGCAAGTACTGTGAAGTGAAACCAGAAGAGAATACGTTTTACCTAAATTAGGTTTGGATATCTCAGCCTTATATCTTATTTTGCCAACTGTAACGTGCAAACGCAAATTGAGGCCACGCCGTAATGAATGTAAGGCACGTCAAGAACTTAACCTGACGTGCAATAATCAACAAATATCTGGCGGTTGGAATTACTAAAATTCGGCGTGCCTTGGGTTGCAAAATCTGCTCTAATTAATTTTTATTGTTGTCACGTCTCCATGTAACTGAATCATTAAATTTAGCACATTTATATTGCTTTAGTTTGAGATAAAGCATTCTTATTTTGGTATGGCTACATAGAATTAGTATGTCAAACGCAACAATAGGAGTAAAACTTAAATCATTTTTATTATTCATAAACTCATAACATTTTTAGTTGTAGTACCTGATAACTGAAGAGGACATGATAGAAGTTGGTTTAAACACAAAAGACTACATTTTAATAGAAATTGTATCATCTCCACACAGTGCCAGGAGTTTTAAATATTTTATGAAGCGAATTTTTAGGGTAAATACCCATTGAAAGATCGCTTTTAATATCGCTAAAATGACGTGTTAAGCAATATCAATACTTATTGCCTTAAATCCCGCAATTTTTCTTCCGGTTTACGACATCCACTTAAAGTTTTTTACGACTATCTCTAGAAACACTGGACTCATAAACATCTGAAGAGCGCTTGGGGTGTTTCAGTTAACTGAACTACGCTACTTGAGTTTCTTTTACTTTGGAAAGGTGCCTTGTTATGGCTTAGAAACTTATCCTGTTGAAAGACAAAGGATAATTAAATTTAATTCTGAGTAGGTTAATAACAGTTAATTAAACTGATTGTACTTATTTAATGGATTATATCGAATTTTATTACTAAGGTGATGTTTCAAGAAAAAACAAACGTCATAAATACCATTCCAAAATATGTATCTTTCAATTTTCGCCTAGGACACACTAATGCTGAAATAATAAATTTAGCATAAAATTTATTGCCAAGAAAGCCTCACAAAACATATACTTACATGTAAAATAAATTTTTAAAATTCAGATACCACAGATCAAGTAGATATAGAACAATAAAAGAAAATAACTAAATAGCAAACTATGTTTGATAAAGCAAAACTGACAACATTTAATTATTGCCTACCCTTTTGTAATAACAAAAACATTAAAGCAGCATTTTCCTAGAATTTCTACTCTTTAATTACAAACAACTGTTAATTTTGCCATACATAAATAAAATGAAAAAGAAACAACTTGATGCAGTTGGATTCTTTTTATTCTTCTTAACATACAATTTCGGCTTAGACCGCGTAGTATTTGTATATGGACACCCAGTATTTTCTGGCTTAATGTGCCTTGCACCTTGTGAAGTCGAGCAAAAACCCGCGCGATGGTCATACTCTTTGGTGGATCGTGTTGTTTGAGTATCTTGAGAACGAGGATACTTAGGCAGATTTAGCCGCTTTGCTGTTTGTGCATCCATATGCACTAACGTTTCGCAAGACCTTGCAGCTTGCATCATCAGAGTGAAAGTCGCACTAAGAACCGAAGAATTAATTTGAATTTTCAAAGTTTATTCAGCTAGGTCTATATAATATCTACGACGGTCAGTGTGGAGCTATTTATAGTCCGCCGTGCCAGGCGCGCGGAGTGGCGTAATGCTGGTTGGTCGTCCGAGTGCAACGTAATCCGTGGGGAGTGGCCGTATGACGCACAGTGGTTGTAATGCTTTATATCGTGTATCACAGGGGTCCACGTTTTACTAAGCTTAAAGCCATCTTCCCTGTTGATATTATTTGGAGTTTTTCTATTTCTATTAAGCCAGAAAATGCTGGGTGTTCATATACAAATACTACGCTAAGCCGAAATTCTATGTTAAGAAGAATAATTCGAGTAACCGCGAAAGCCTCAAACAGTGGATTCTTTTTGTTCAAATTAATAGATAAGATCCAAATACGCATATATTTAGCTCTGGTGTAGATACTAAGAGTTCTGCATGTAAAACTATGGAAGTGGAATAGCATCTGGTAAAATAAGTAATACAATCATACTCTAACCGTAAGACGAGTAGAATAGCTTAAAACCTTCAGTAAGTAATCTAAAAATTAAATACAAAACCAGGATGGGAGCGGAATAAAATGGAGGATTATAAACCAATAGGAAACTTCAGACGGCGCCGACGCCAGGGACTGCACTACGTCATTGTTGAGACAGAAACTTAACATTTCGCCTGCAATCCAGCATTAGTTTCAACTATTCCTTAATAAAAATTAATTTAGATAAATCACATTTCTGTATAAATATCAGTTCACAATTAAGAGAGGTTGTTAGTATCATCGGGAGCATAGAAAAGTGAACGACTACAATTTTCTATTGCTCACTAAACTTTTAGTTATGATTGCAACAGTAACAAATACATAACATTTACAAACTGTCACTCCTCAAATTTACAATCAACAAAAAATAGTAGTAACCATAATTAAAAGTTTAGTGTGCAATAGAAAATTGTAGGCGTTCACTTTTCTATTCTCCCGATAATACACTGCCGTGAAATTTGTGATCAATTTTGTCTTTATAGCTTAAATTAGATAACGTATAATAAGAAAAAGATGGATTTTTAATTTTATTTTTATGCTTCATTTAGACAATTGCAAAATATTTTCTGAACGTGTTACTGAGAACATTTTGGATAAACTCAGTATTAATTTTTCTCAAGCATAAATACATTTTTGAAATATGATTTAAAATATTATGTCGTTTCCAGTCGAGAATACGGTGACACAGTTGGAAAAACTTTATTTAAACGTTTTATTTCAGTCAAGCAGTTAACGTCATTTTCGTAACCTATGTCATTAATTTAGAGAACTTTTAGACTAGTAGTTAATGTGAAACGTAGATATGAAGATGGTTTCTGAGGCTTTCACGGCCATTGTCATTAAGTAACGACTTTCGGGTTTGGGCCGTGTCATGATTGAGATCGAAGAAATCAACGTGTTGCCCACTTTCTTAATGGGCTTCATCAGGAGGAAAAAGCAAAACAGCACGGTAACTCAACGTGCTAACCACGCCAGAGGCGAAACTCTTTGCAAGGGAAGGGATAGAAGAGCACGGTAACTCAACGTGTGAACCACGTCAGAAGCGAAACCCGACTGACGAAGCCCATTAGGAAAGTGGGAGAAACCATTGAGTTCTTCGATCTCAATCATGACACGGTCCAATCTCGGAAGTCGTTTGTTACGTAGATATGAAGTCTATAAAATACGAAAATTTAACGTTTTGCATATTATGTTCAACTAACGTTAATATTAAACACGCTTAAGATTAGTAGTCGCCTCTTAACGTCGCTGTTACAACGTTCTGCGTTTTAGCATTTCTCTTATATGTCGTAGATCTGCTCAGCGCAAGAATTATTCCCCAGGTAGTTGAATCCTAGCGTCGATATCAATTTGATACATTTTAAGTAACTGATTTTAAGTACATTTTAAACCAGCAGTTAATGTCAGATGTTGATATGACGTTCACAAAAACACGTAAGTTTTACTTTTCTTCAGTAAGGTTGGCAGCTGGTTGCTGGCATGATGGTACCGACAATTAAACCGCGTTACGCCACCACACCACAGCTGAATGGTAGCTACATTATGTTGGCAAGCCGTTCTTTTCCTTTGTCCGGTGATCGGAAAATCTGTGAGCTAGAGCTTTGTGTTTTTATTATACCAGTTTGACAGTTATTAAATCAAATGAAATCGCCGTTTTATTCAATTGAACTAGAAAGATTATAAAGTAACGTCATTCTGTCGTAAATGCTTAACGTAAATAAAATTTCAATTTTGTAACAAATAAAACGTCGTTTCGGCGTAAAAAGCAAGTTACAGTTGTGGTCAAAACGTAACGTACTAATAACGTTAGCACTTAACTAAAAATGGCGTTAGAAAATGATCTTTTCAACGTATAAAACACGTAAATTTTCTGTTGAAATGGCAATGACTTTACAACGTTAACAAATGGGTGAAATGTGCAATATCGTGACGTTCACAAGACGTCGGCTTAGCAACCAAACGTAAAAAACACAGTAAATAGTCGGTTTTTGATGGGTGTTATAACGTCCTCAGATAAGGGTATTGTTTGGTTATGAGTGAAACCTTAAAAGACTTAGGCTGACGTAGAATCAACCGCATAATATTGAAAAACCAGTAAATATTTGCGAGGGCGACGTTAATATAACGCGTACTCTGGTTATCTTTCAACGTTAGTTCAACTTGTGTCTGTACACACTGGGAAAGAACTTAATAGTAAAGAAAATAAAAATAAAAGCTCAAGTTATACCTTGAAAATAAATATTCTGATAATATATTTTAAATCATTATCTGACTCAAACGTTACTGAGTCGGGTATTCTTCGTTTATCACTGTCGTGATTTAATTGATTCATAATATAAACCTATAGTATAAATATATATATACACAAATCTAGAGTGCGCCATCTTTCTGCAACAATTTTCCTTAATTTTCTATAAAGTAAAGATTTTCGAAAAATTTAAGATTCTACACCGCAAGTTCCCACAAATGTACATATGAAAGTTGAATATATACAGGACATGTGTTAAGCAGTTTCAGAGTACCCTGTTTGACAATAAAAAATATCCTACGTCAAACAAATCATTGTTGTTAGATATCAAGTACACACGATGCAAGTAATACAACTTTACTAGGATACTCGGAATTTTCTTCGAAATCCAAGCAGCGTCAAAAGGCTTTGATATAACATCTTGCACCAAATTTAAATATTGCTGTTTAAACATTGTATTTATGCTAAACGACAATGCGCAATTGAATGTTACATGCAAAGTATCTTAGCACATCTCCATATTATATATATTTTTAAGCATAATGATTTGAAATGTTGATGGCTTTTATAGAACTAAAACTACATATTTAAATTATTTCCACCTTTGCATGTCAGCCTACTAAGTCCCTGATAAGTTCTTACATATATTGTAGACTAATCCAATTTGCTTATTTTTAATCACTTGAGTCAGTTTGACAAATCAGATCACACTTGAAGTAAAAACGACCCTAGGGTGATTTTCAATCACCATGGAAACTACATAATTAACATTCAGTAGTATTCTATGGCAAGTTGGCGGCACTGTAAATCTAAGTCAAATTCGAGGTTAACAGGTTAGGTTTTGCGTCAGTCTGTGTCAAAACTGACACAAAACCTAACCTGATAACCTCGAATTTAACATCGACTTACAGTGCCACCAGTATAGTATTATAATGAAGTGTCAAATTAATTTGTCAGAAAAATGACTTCTCGCTTCGGTAAACATTATTAATTTATTTAAGAGCTTATCTTCCCGAATTCACCGCGGCCAGTGATAAATCCTTATAATTTTAACAAATAATATCCCACAAGTGCGCTACCTTTAAGGAATAACCCTCGGCTTCGCCTCGGGTTATTTCTAGACAATGCACTTTCGGGTTGTTATTTGTCAAAATTATTGCGGGTAATTATCACTTCCCCTTGTAAATTATAGTTGATAACTGCCGTACTAACTATGGTAGCCTATATTAAATTTCAAAATATTGTTTAACCATATACGAATTTTTGTTGCAAAAACATGAAAAGAAGGCGATATGGTCAAAACATGAAATTATAAAAATCCAACATTTTATAATTATAATTTTTTGGTGTAAGAATAAAAATGTCCTGTAGTTCTTACGTTGTATTAAAAAGTTTGTTAGGTTGTTTTGCGATTTAGTGTTTTTCTAAGCTATCTCTTTCAAAAACTATTTTAAAAAATAAATCGCCAGCACTTGTTATGTTTGTCATGTAAGCAAAATATGAAAATGCGATTTCATTTTATGAATATTTATTATTAACATACTTTCAATGTTCAAGTGGCATTTTTAAGTGAAATTTAAGCAACTAAATCCAGTAGTAAGAGGGAAAATATCTCAAAATAAAATATTACACAGGATTCTCCAAGCCACCCGAAGAATGATATGTTTGTAGATATTATATGCAGGATCTCCTCCAAAGCTTTCGGCAAAGCTAATGATAAGCTTTATATAATGGAATTGGCTGGTTATAGTATTTCAGGAAATGCTATTCCTTGACTTCATTCTTACTTAGTCCATCGTACTCAAACAGTTCAAATAAATCCTATCCCTCGCACATCAACGAGGACACCTAGCATGTTTAATTTTTAACAATTTTATTAATGATGTTGCGTGTTTCCATTATAGCGACATGTCATTGAAGGCAGATGATTTAAAAAGTACCATGACTTTTGGTTCTAGGCTTTTACTCTAAAATTGCAAGATCTCCACAAGTTCGCAGTTGTTAGATCTCACTTACAGTAAGGATAATGTGCGTGGTCTCCCTATAGAGCGATTCCTAAGCTATATTGCGTACAAGCTGATCATACCATCTGATTCAGCAGAGACGAAATGTTGGTTTAAAAATTGGTAAATAATATCGAACGTACTATTACTTTTATAGCTATATACATGCACCTTTTGAGACTCGTGTTTAAATTAATGAAACTCCCCAATTAGCACAGGATTACCCTGCACTACTGAAAAAAACTTAAATCGGAATTGAAACTTATATCAGGGTTTGAGAGTATCTAACTGTAGCCTAGCGCCACTCAAATACACTGCTCTTTATTTAACTCAAAATAAAAAAGATACAGCAAAGAATTTACAATTAAAATTTAAAAGCATAAACGGAAACCTACTTTGCTTAATCTCTCGTTAAACATACAGTTCGACACTATCCACTGCGCGCATTTTGCCCATCAAATGCAATATGTCTGCTTAGTGATCGTTATGTCAGACACGGCATACAAAAAGCCTCTTGCTCGCACATCCGGAACTGCAAACCATCGCTGGGCAACTATTTACCAGCCCTTTTATTTTCTGCGCTGGACACCAGGTTCTTATAAACGTAACTCTCGTAGATTTTCTCGTTGCTACCATTTCATTTGTATTCTCTTTACAGATTACCAAATGTAACCATAGTATGATCAAAAATTAATCTCATCTAATATGGCTGTGGAAGTGCAAACCAACGTCTTTAAAATTGACTTACATACTTATATTTAATTCAAACTATCAAATAGTATTATTAAATGTTCTTTTCATCCATCTTATTACAATATTATATTGAATAAATGAATTTTCACGTAAAAGTAATGTAATTGTCCAACAAATAAGCTTGCGCCGATCGAATAGAAACTTCATTTTAAATCTAACCTAAAAATAAAATATATTGGAGCCAGTTTTAAAGGCAGCGATTTGTTCTTTCATAGCCATACTAGATGAGATTAATTTTTGATCATACTTTATGTTACCTCACAGATTGTCTCAGCTTCTTGCAATTATTGGATTTTCACCTTGCTACTTTCGACTGACAGCTCCCAAATAAAATAAGCGTAGGCGAGCGTGTATACTATTTAATTATTTCCACGAGTCAGTTCTTAACCCAACTTTTTATGAAAACAGCTGAACCATTTATTTTTAAGATATACAAATTAGCATGTTATCTTACACTAGTAAAATACGGAAAGAGAGAGGAGCTCGGCTCTGCGAACGCCTATATAGTAACTGCAATTTGTTTTAAAACAATGCGCATTAATTTGATTGACTACTAAGTTATCTATCCCACTAACATACATTTTAAATGATAAAGTAAAACACTTATTTCTTAAATTAACTAAACAGACTTAATTAACATGAAATTAAAATTACCACAACTAGATTGATTGTTTTGCAAGGATCGTTTAAACACGTAGCATAACCTAATTCCGTGAATGTATGCCTTAATTCTAGAATTACTCAATCCTTAGCCTTTATTTTAATACTTAAGTAACACTATTGCAGCATACACCTAATTTTACCCCTATTACATACGTTTTAAGCTGTTCTGAATGCAATTGTACAAATTGCAAGCCTCTTTCAGTGTCACAGATACCAACAATCTAAATTTTAATATTTACAACATTTAGCCACTTCTTGAAATCACTCTCTACGCCTACATTTGCACCTATCAAAATGATTTTGATAATATTATTAGACTTCTTAATTGCATTTCATAATTTAGGGATGTTTGCAGGTTTAGCTGACACAAATCACAAAAATGCTTTTCATAACCCAGAGCTAACGTAAGAAATATTGAAAACTACAACCATCTAAACTTTCAACCAATTTGGCTGATAAGAAATAACATCTTATAAATCTAATTAATTACCTACACACAATTTTAGTTGCTATAACGTTCACAAAAAATAGTTTATTACACTCAAGTGACATAACCTCACACTGTCTCCGAAATCGTTCTAACGTAAGGTATATCCCTTTTTATCTCCAATTAAACGTGTGAGTTGCTAAGGTGCTCACAACCCACCTTAGTAAGTTACTTACAGTGCAAAGTATTTGGGCAAAACCATAAAGAAAAACTTAAAACTCTGAAATAAAGCTTATCCATGATCAAAACGTTTAAAAATATAACATGTTGCTGTATTGCAACAGTTTTAAGAATTGCCTAGTACTAATTATAGTGTATACAATTGTTATTAATTTTAAGAGCCCTTTACGAGCATGTCAAAATAGTGCTCATTGTCTCGGCTCCACATAGTTACTTCTTTCATTTCATAAATCATTCGTTAAAATCAAATTTGTATCGCTTAAATTGGTATGTATCCATCGCAATACTGGTATCTTAACTAAATATATAAGGTACAGCGGTATTGCGTGATAAAGTGTGACACAATGTGCCTGGTAGGCCGGTTGATATAGTTCAGTTGAAAATATTAACAGAAAACCGGTAAGGATGCTATTACATTCCTATGATTTTTCAACCAGAAGCAGATATTCTTAAAAGTATATCTGACGCATTTTATAATACAAATTAAATGAAGAGGATTTCTATTTAATAACACTGCGAGATATTCGGTTTATACCAAAACGCAAAATGTTGCCCCAAATGCAGCATGAAAAATAAACAGCGGGGCCGTTGGACACTGTCAGTTTTTGCCGCAAAAGGGATCAGACCTCTCTCAACAAAAATATTTGCCTAGGGATTTCCCCGCTATGCAAAACGAATTAAACGAAAGTTCTAACCTGCAGGCAGCTGTATCCAGGGCTGTAGATCACGTGGTCGCAGGGACAGCGGCAAGCCCGGAGATGATCCGCGGGTTCAAACATTAGTTCAGGATCGTCCATTTCGGAGTCCATTCCATCACCTGCGACGCGCTTTTTCTGCCTGGCCTGGCTAGGATCCGATCTGGAAACGCATTTCAATCCACTTAGTTTTATTAGGAAATACTTCCCGAGGGAGTTTTAACTAGGGAGGATGTGACAACCATAAATACAATAAATTTTTCTTAACATGGAGGTATACTCGCGTTCAATCTACGAACACGAAAAAATACTCCGCCGGAGAAAATATGGCGCAAGACTATTTGATTCGCACGACTGTGTCAAATAAATCGGAAGGGGGAATTAAAGCTATTTGGACTGAGAGAACTAAGCAATATCATCTAAATCTAAACCAAAATCTATCGACGCATGAAAATTCCACAAATTTTACATTCCAAGTTAATGTATTTTGAATAAAATCCCAATAAACTAAATCGAATCTTATACTGTGTCAAAATCAATAGCTATTAAATACATTTATAAATATAGCATCAAAAGCCATTCAGTGCAATATACGAGTCTAGAACCATATAATTTGTCTACATAAGAATTTTCAAGTAACCTCTAACCAAATATCTCCTGTGCCCAAAATAAAACATTTTCTTGTATACAATTTTACGTTAGCAGCTAGAATTCCCAAAGGGATTAATAATCAAGTAATAACTGTCACGCAATTTTCGAAGGCAACGTGCTTGCGAAAGTTCTTGCAAAATAAATTATTCATCAATATTGAAGGGGTATTCGGTTTGCAATAGGAAACGTACTTAATATAAACCACGTAGTCTACTTCTTCTACGCGTTACGCATACTATTCTTTCTCCGATAGGATTATTTTATTGTATTGTAAGTTCCAAATTTAAAGTTACAAATATAACTTGGTTGAGCAAAATAAAAGCAGGAGCAACTATAAACTATAAATACAGTGCGTTTTAAAGTTATACAAAGTTTTAGCAGTAACAAAGATCAGCAAGAAAAGATTCACAAATAAAACCAACGTTGTAACGTTGATAGATCTAATAGAAATCATTAGTATAAAATGGTTTCGTATAAGAGAAAGTAAATTAACAGAGAAACACCATTAAAGAGTAGATATAATAGTGCTTTATCTATTCAACATTACTTAACAGAAGCAAGGATTGGAAGCAACTTCCAATCGACCAAGCCATATACCTAAAGAAGTAACCTGTACAAAGAAGAGCAAACTTGTGAACTAGAACTGCGAAAAAAATACGTAGAGGCTTTCAAAAAACAGCGAAGGGGACAAAATATTTAAAGAAGAGCTCAAGATTGTAAAACAAGAACAAGAAAAATCAGTGTGGAACAAAGAAAAACGAGAACTGAAAAGACGAATAGAAGAAAGGTTAGAAGCAAAGTTCAAAAATCAAGACAGAAATAGGAAAACTATAAATGTAGCTGTAGAATGTTACAAACTTAACAAAGAAAACCAGAAAGATTAAATAAAGCAATTTCTAGAAACGAAAGTACAAACTGAAATCTTGAGAGCACTAGAATGGGAAAGACATTCAGAAAACTTCAATATTAGCAAAATAGCAAACATGTAAGAACGACTCGCCGTTATGAAAAACAAAAACCAACTAAAAGGAACGAACACAATAATAGAAAATGATTTAACCCAAGTAGGAAAGATACAGGAAAAAATAATACAGTACGGAATGATAACAGATGGAAGGACTGGAAAACAGGTAAACATACTAAAATAGTTGATTAAAAAGTGTAGATGAATCATTTATGTTAGGGGTTAGAACGAAGAGGCTAAAACAAGGCCCTGCACACACAGAAACAGACAAAAATTGATTACGAAAGAAGGCATGAAGAGGAAATCTCAACCTCGCATTTCTGTATTACATAGGTAACTGCCAACACCTTCTTTGATTTCCGAACAAAAAAATTAAATAATACCAATAGCTACAGTGCAGGGAATTAATGAGGTAAGCGCTTTAAAACAATTACTACGCATACTGACTAACTACAGTATAGAGCCACTGGTGATACAAGAAACAAATTTAAAAGGAGTAGAAATATATATTTTAAGGGGTACCCTTTTCAACAGTGGTAGTCCTTTAAGTAAAATGGGAACAGGAGTTTTAGCTAAAAAATTACGAAAAGCAACAATAATAGATTTTAAAAGTGAAATACATAAAAACAAGCATGCTTAATATACTAAACGTAAAAAGGTAAAGATAACGAAAACATTCCTAAAAACTATAGGTATATAAAATTCATCATGAGGAATTTCAATGCAAAGTTAGATAAATAAAGCCAGCGATTGGTAATTACAGCAATCACAAAGAAACCAATAAATTTCACAACTGAGAAAAATATTATAGTAGAAGGAGCCTTCCTAAAACATAAAAAAAATACATAAACGCACATGAGAGTCTATACGAAGTGAAAAGTCGTCGATGCACAGATATAGATTTCGATCATCTTATGATAAAAATAAGATATACAACAAATACCAAATAAGAACAACAAACGTAGAGCAGAGATGATATGGGTGTGCAACAACCTACAAATACCAAGCAGAGAGAGGAATACAACAAACAGCTAGAGAGCATATTTAACGACAAAGGTAACACAAACGTGGACAATAATAAAAACTGCAATTAATAAAAAAACAGATATAAAATAAGAATAGTAAAAACCACAAGTAAATGGGTTGACGAAGATCGTATACAAATTCTCAAATAAAAACAATGGAACATTGAGATGTTTGCAAGATGAAACATAGAAAAATGAAGAAAAGTACGTCAGCATTAGAAGACACGCAAATAAATTGATGGGAGGCAAGAAATTACATAGAATGTATCTAAAATAAACAAGAAATTTGGTTACGACTCTACATTGGATATGTTTTTGCGTAATCGTTTTATTTCTGTTTTCTTTTTTCGGTTGTATATTATAGCCATTTCATCTAAGCTTTTCTTGTATTACTTATTTTTCTTTAGTTTCCTGATTTTAATTTTTTTTTATTTATTTCAGAATCCAAGCTCGTCAAACTGCTTCTATTATTATTGGTTATTATTATTTTAATGTTTTTTTATTAACATTGCCACTGCTCATTATATCTTCATTTATTCTTTGATATCATCGGGAGCATAGAAAAGTGACCGACCTACAATTTTCTATTGTACAATAAACTTATTACTGCGGTAACAGATAGATATCACTTGGAAACCGTCACCTTCTTGTCAAATTTACAATCAAAAAGTGATCCATTTTACGGTTCCGCAGAAATCTCAAAAAATATCCTATAAAATGTATACAGTCATTCACTTTTCTATGCTTCCGTTGGTATTATAGGGTTTTGATAAACTTCTCTTGTAAAGTGTGATTTATCTAATATTGATTGGTTTGTTGGTTTTGTACCATCTACCTTTTAATTTAGTTTTTTTATTAATATGAAATTATTACTATTTACATATTCACACCTGTACATTCGTGCATTATTAATGATTTTGGCTGTCCTTTAGTTCGTTTAAAAGTGGGCACATATTAATTGGTGCGTTCTAGCTGTTCAGGTTATTGTATGCATGTGTTTGTGTATAAAATATGTGTTCATTATAAGACTATTGTCAAAACTAGCAAAATCTCTTTTTTTCATTATTGTTCAATATAGTATCTCGATTGTTTCACATGCCACTGTCTATATTTGTTATCGATTCTGGAGTTTTGGTTTCCTTCTATTATAAGTTTCTCAAGTTTCGTAAGTTGTGGTAGTATGTTTTGAGTTCCTTCTTTGAAACCTTCTTCTGGGGCGTATGAAAAAAATTGTTAAACTATTTTTCGCTGCAATTATAAATTATATGGCAACAATGAATAGTTAAAACGAGAGATGGTGGCGAGCGAAGAGGATTAATAGAACTTTACTTTGTGTGATAGACAACAAACTCTCATTTAAGAGGAGGAAAATAATTAGTTAACAGTGTCAGTTTTTACAACGAATTCATTTCGTTTGCCTCTTTTGAATAAGATATTTTGTTTGCTGTGGTTGATATGATTTGTTGTTTAATAATATATTATAAATAACAACAGGGACAAAATAGCCGTGCTAATATATGCCAGTTTTGTTCAACCTCCAAAAAACAAGAATCAAATGAAACATTTATAGTATAGAAAATATAACTATATCTCTCAGCTACATTTTGCATGTAATCACCATTTCAATGAAGGCACTTACCATACCGTGGCATGAGTTTTTCTACGCACTCCTCAAAGAAGGTTGCCGCCTGGTCATTCAGACAACTGTTCACGTTGCATTTCAGCTCTTTATTTAAACTTTCTGTGCAATTCTCTCACAGAAGCGTCGCTCATAAGCTGTACTCATTTGATGATAAATTTTGGCTAACTTGTGCCCTTTGGAGTCTGTGCCTTCAGCCAGCAAAAGGTGAATTACTGCTTACGGCACACAGTTCACACTAGGCGGGCGCAGTAAGCCGTAATTTGATTTCTTCTGGTTGAAGACTCAATGCTGGAGGGCAAAATGCAACCGAAAATCATCTCCTGATGAGTACAGTTTATGAACGACGTCTATTTGGAAAAATGGTGCAGAAAGTTTAATGAAGAAGCTGAAAACCAAAGTGGGCTGTTGGGTGACTGACCAGGCGGCAACTTTCTTTGAGGAGGGTATAGAAAAGCTTATGCCACGGTATGATAAGTGCCTTAAACGAAATGGCAATTATGTAAAAATGTAACTGAGAGATGTATTTACAGTTTCTATACAATAAACGTTTCATATTCGTTCTTATTTTTTACTCCCACTGAATAGAAAGTTGAAAAAAATAATGCTTGTATTTTCTAAAGGTTTCTTAAGCTAAGGTAAAACTTTTATTAATAATGAAGCAGAAACGAAAACAAAACTCATTTGCGCTAAGCACCAGCAGTGAACACAAAAGCAATGAAATAACGTCATTTAGAGTTACGACTCAATGTTTAAGAATTGTGTGAGGAACAATCGAAATACACTGCACCAACTGTTTATGACACAAAATAAAATTCCCTGCTTACCTAATGACTTAGGGCCGGGGGGGGGGGGGGGCTACGTCTGGTCGAATAAAATTATAGTTCGTAGATGGTATGCTAATTTCATCCAGTACTTATACAAAACTTGCCATCTATTAGTACTTTAAGGTTGAGAACAAACGGCATCTTTTGCAATAAGGTGTCGCTGCTTGCCATAGTGTCAGGAAAGTCAAAGAATGGCTCTCGCCTTCTGTTGTAAGTTATTATATTGGACGTCCAGTAGTCCAGATCATTCATCGATCAACACACTGCGGCACATCGCGAAGAAAAAGTTGCGGGTTAGACGGTTAGACTCCCTGAAACTTGTAATTCTATTACTCCAGAAAACTTTCAAAATGTAGTTAACACTATTTTTAGGCATACTCAGGCGGTTTTAATGACTAAAAATGGCGTGTAATAGTAATAACAGTAATAATGATTATTGAGTTCAAGGATATAATCATCAGTGCAGTCCCTGTTTATTGTCATTGCAAGAATCCTTGAAAATATTGTGAAACGTAATGAACTATTAGGTCAGAGCATATACAAAATTATTTTCACGTATGCGTATACTAAATTTTTTGAAGTAGTATCTGAAAATATTTATGTGAACCAAGTGCTATGATTCTGGGCTCGTATACCAATAACAGGTGTTCTAGGAAAACTTATAAAAGGAACATTAAAGTACTACACGCTTCTTGGAGTAGGTTGTAATATTCTCCTGAAATTTATATTTCATCTGCAAATGCCTGCAAATGCTACTGCACAGTACACAAAACTTTTATAAAATAGCTTAATAAAAAACAAAGTGCGCAATATAATACAAAACTGTCATATTACTACAAATGAAATGAACATTAAGCAAGAACTTAAGTGCGGCTGTTAAGCAAGCTAATTTCTTTAAAGAAATTAGTTGTTATAAAATAATTTCCTCGAGACGCAAATATTGTATTATTAGCTACAACAAAGTAACTACAATAACTGACGTAAATAAGCATTTTCTCATCAAAGGGCGTATACCGCTCGGAATTATTGTTGTATTGCCAGAGTTGGGGCTTCATATCTGTTTGTTGCTTTATCAAATATTATCCAAAATTTGAATTATGAAGGTCGTGCTAAAGTTCGCACTTACCCCTTATTAGAATCTGGAATGAGAATTTATATAAACACAATCTTAGCAATGTAAATTAGACACAGTAGAAATGCGGAAAACGAACCTTTCTACTCGGTAGTTATGAATATTAAAAATGCAGTAAAGGATAAGGTTGTAAAAGCGCAAAGCAACGTCTTACACGTAAAGAATAAATTAATTATTTTAAACTACAGGAAAATACATTATAAAAACATAGAAGTTAAAAATGTTGATATTTCTTTGTCATTTGTACATTGAAATACTAATTTTTCTACGACTGTGTCATAATGACAAGCTAAAAAAAATATAATTTGACTTGGGTAAAATTTGATAAGTAATTTAGGAGAAAATTAGTCAAACATTATTTAGAATGTATGATTTTTGATGATAAATAAAAATCATATAGTCATGAAACATACTTTAATTTAAATTTGAAGTAAAATTTAAAAAATTAGACGTTTTGCCACTTTTGATGGCTTCATCAGTAATATTAAAGGTTCATTACATATTAGTTGTGTAATACATTCTGAAAATAGAAAAAATAGGATGAGCGAACAATAAAATTTTTCCTTTTACATGTGTACTTACATGATTAGATTAAAATTTCTTCACGACAGTTTGCAAGATTAAATTATTAATTAATGAAAGCAGCTATTCATTTTAAGTACAGTCCATATTTGGGATTAATTAAAAATACATATAGCGAGCTGTTCTGAATGCAGAATGCAAATTAATGAAGAAAGATAAAGGAGCTTGAGAGGTCGTTCACATATTTAAGTTATCAAGCAATGCGCAAAGTGTAAAAAGAAATGCAGGTGATATGAGCAGAGACGTAATAAGTTAAATTTGATTTACTTGAAACTTTAGTTTTAAATATAATAGCAATGAATATGAGTGTAAAATATTAGGTTCAAATATAAGACAAAATTGTTATTTAAACAAATTATGATAGATGGAACTGAGGTTATCAATATCAGTTCTATAATTAATAGCATTGGGGCTTTTTTGTATTTCAATCATCTCCAAGCATAGACTTTTTTTAGATTACTCTCTTTATGTAAGATCTTAGGTGTATTAAACTTGAATTTATGTAGCGATTTATTGGCATGGTCTGTCAGTGTAGTTCTTTTTTTATTGGACTGGGATAAATTATTAATTTTAATTGAGTATTTGTGTTAATTAATTCTTTTCTTTAATAGCTGTTTTGTTTGTCCTATGTAGATACAGTTGCAGTTATTACAGTCAATTTGATAAACCAGTTTTGATTGGATATTATTTTTAGTCTTGTCTTTTAAGTTTATGCAAAATGTATTACCTAAAGTATTGTGGTTGTTAAATGTTGTTATGAAATTATGTTTATTTAGTTCTTTTTCAATTTTTTCAGAAAGTTAGGGATATGGTTAATGGAAATATATATTTTTTTGGTTAGAAATGTATGAATTATTAAATTCTTTGCTCAAGCAATTTGGTTGTAAATCTATTGATTGATTAATTTTATTATATTAATTCGATTTTTTAATTTGTTTTTCAATGAAATAAATTGGATATTCATTAAATATTAAAATGTTTGTAATGATTTCTAGGTTTTTTTAATGAAATTGTTGTGAAGATAGTTTGATAGCTCGATCGACTAAATTGTTAATTACACTTTTTTTTGTATTTAATTGCGGTATCAGAGTTAAAATTTAGATATCTATCAGTCTTTATGTTTTTACGAAACCAATTCGTTAAGATATTTCCATTAGCTTGTCTGATTAATGTTAGGTCGAGAAAGGCATTATTGTTTTCATTTTCAAGTGTAGATTTTAATCTTGGGTGTACTGGAGTACTTGGAAAATCCTCCATATCATCTGTAATATTAATTTTCAAATTATAATAATTTATGACAATACTTATGATAAAAAATCCCATGAATTACATATTATTACATCGTAATCTGACATTGAGATATTTTTTCTCTAATTTCAGTAACAATTGCTTTGTTATTACAAAACTATGAATTGGATATAACTTGCGAGAAATCATTGAAGACAATTTCATAAAATATAATTCCCCTATGCAGAGTAAATTTCACAGAAAGAAGTCCCCATATCAAGAATGCTTTTAGGGAAATTATTAGACTTGAAAGTATGAGTACTATATGCCGTTACCTCAGATTCCGGCTATCCTAATACCTTATAAAAAAAATAATACAGCATGGAGAGAAAGCTCGCTATTTACATCTTGAATAATATTCTAAATGTTCGGGGAGGAAATAGGAGAAACTGAATAATTTCGAATGACTACTGAAGGGAGTAGAATATAAGTATTAAAATGATATTTAAAAATCATACACATAATTGACAGTATTTCTTGTAATAAACTTTTTAAAACTATACAATAATTTAAATTAAGGTTATAGGGAACATATAAATATTACATTACTAAAAAAAGAAAATTTACAATAAAAACGTCGACAGTTTATTGTCCTGGGGGCTTTTGGTCAGTTAGTTTTCTTATATTCGATTGAAGCAGTGGGTCATGGCACGGATAAATTTGGTTTGTAAGATTAAAAGGTGATAGTTAGGTGAAAAGTATTAAGATAAACTATCCACGGTATGCAGTGCAAATCGCCATTAAATAAATAAATAAATGTGAAAAATATGTGTCTCCTATAAGTTTATTGAAAAACTAGAAGCAAACCTCCAACAAGGCTTATTAGGGAGTGCTGTAACCATAATGCAAAATTTTCTTTGTGAATTATTGGAAAACGTTTAAGTACAAGAAGTACCTAGGTTGTAAAGTAAAAAATTCCTAGCAGAGTAAAGTAAATAAAGAAAAATACTTCTTTGCATCAAACCATTTAGAAACTGAACCGTCGAGATTAATTCCTTTAATACTGAAATAAGAACGAATAAACCATAAGTAGATGAGATTTCTATTTTTATTTTACCAAAAGCGGTTAAGCTGTGGTCCAAGCTCGTGGGACGACGAACAGGAGAAGTATTAATAACGAAGTGAGTATTTGTGTGTAAAAAACAGCAAAAAAAACCACTTACACTACAATGATGGTTTAAAATATATAGCCATTTGCAGCGCAAATCTTAATGGATAAATTATTGAAAATTATATTTCTCTCCAAGGCCGTGCACCGTGCTATTCTTCTGTACAGAGTAAATGATCATATGATAATCCTAACATAATAAGTGTTGGATTGGTCAAAACAGTACAGCAGACTTCAAATATTTTTAAAAATGATTCCTACTCGTGATATACTTTGATGTAACAAAAATTATTGACGAATAGGCCAAAACTCAAATAAAACATGTAAGATCAGTAGATAATTTACCTGAAGCTATAAAACAAACTCAGTTTTATTAAATATTACAAAACTAATGCAATCATATTAGATGCAATTATATAGATTTGCATTCATATAGTATGATCAAAAATTAATCTCATCTAGTAAGGCTGTGGATGTGCAAACCAATGCTTTTAAAATTGGCTTACATATTCAAATTGCCAAATTTTATTATTAAATATTCTTTTTATTCATTTTATTACAATATTATATTGAAATAAACGAATTTGCACGTAAAAGTAATGTAATTGTCCAACAAATAAGTCTGCGCCGGGCGAATAGACACTTCATCTTAAATCTAACCTAAAAATAAAATATATTGGACCCAGTTTTAGATGCAGCAATTTGTTCTTTCATAGGCATAGTAGATGCGATTAATTTTTGATCATACTTTATTTGCTTCTTAATAAAGTGTGACTAATACTTTTGGCTAAGAGTAGGTACGTTTTTTTTTATGAAAACAGCACTAGTGTATGCATTTCTATCTCTATAATGAAAACAATTATTTGACACAATGCAATTTTATTTAAAGGAATCAAAAATTAGTTCTATGGAGACTATATTTTTTTAACAAATTGGACTAATATTGAACTTTATTGAAGAACGCGGGTAAGGTAACTTCAATTATTAGCTCAGGAAATTTGTAAAAAATTTAATAATAAATCATAATAACTTATAGAGGTCATGATTTAAAATACGGCCCAAGATCATAGAAAGAGAAATAATTATTTCTCACGTCTTCTTCTTCTAAATATATTTTAGAATAAAGGCTTTTCATTTTTATTACCGGTTTGAGGATATTAAGCCTTTGTTTACATATGCAAAAGTAAGCTGGTAACTAAGTCATAACAGTATCTGTAAGGTAATATTTTTTTACCGTACATAGCAACCATTACTTTACTAAAACAACTGTATCTGTACGGTAATAATCCTTTACCGTACATGGCAACCATTACAATACTGAAACCGATAAACTATTGAAAAACCACGAATCTTATGGATCATTACAGCGCTCTACGAGTTCGGATTTCAAAACAACACCTGAGGCAGTTATGATACTCATAAAATTCCTAGATATGTTAATAGATATTACCAAGATCAGCGATGAGATAATGATCTACAAGAAATTATATTACATTGCATATCTTACTAGTACGTACCTATTTAATAGTTATCAAAAAATATATTATATATCTATATCTTATTAAAATGACATTTTAAAAATTAATAGCGTTACAATTATTATACACGAGATCACTGTCTTTATGCATACAACTTTAAATTTTTCTAAAAACATTTTTAAAACAGTTATAATTGTCTTGATATTGTGCAAACTGAAAACCCTGTAATGCATATGCAGAGTATTTCTAACTAGCGTAAATATATTATTTTTTATTTTGGTACTCAGCTAACATCCGTTAGGCCAATTATAAGCGTCGCTGTACATTTTATGGGGACTTCCAACCCTACTAACGACTGTTATGATGTTATTATGACATCCGGGACCAACTATTTCCGTGATAGCCGTATCGCGAGGCGCCGAGAGAAGCAGCCATGGAACTCCCATTCAAGTTCTGGGCAGAAAGAGCGTTGCTTAACTCTACTGATCGAACGTGAACGCTTGTTCAAGCTACGCCACCCGGGACCTGGAGATAATCCGTTAAATGAGTTTATAAAGTGGTATTTAAATAAACATATTAGGAAGTCCTTCGTTTCCCAGATATATAATATTGAAAATTCATCCTTCTAAAAAATATACTTTCTATTTCTAGATTCTTGCTGAATTTTTTAGAAGATGATATTTTTCTAGATGCCACTTTTAATTTCCATATTTTTGTAGTTTGACAATGGTTTTTATAGTAAGTTGATATTATGCATATTTCTATTTTATTATATTTTGTCTCTTATTTCTTTTCAATGTTTCCATTCATGTTTTACTTTTATTGTTTCATCAAAATAGTACAACAATATACTAACGTATGTAAATAAAATCAAAAGTAATATTTGCTTGCATTACATAAGGTGAAGATACCACAGTGTCTCAATACTCTCCGAAAATAGTTATAAATGATGTTTTGGCGGGACAAAGCTTTCTGTATGATGTGATATTAACATCAAAACTTTATTTAATTATTTCAGAAACATAATACAACGTAATGCGTTTTTGTATTACCACGATTGTTAATGAAAAATAAACAATATATACAGAGTTCGGCAACGAAGCGGAGATGGGAAATATTTTTAAAACTATGCGAGTTACACAAAAATACATAAGACGTGTACGTACAAAGGTGGTGCACATTATTAATATATTATTTCTTTTATATAGGGTTGCCCAAAAAGTGTGGCGAACCAAACCTACTTTTTTTACTCTAACGCTCTATATTTAGGTAGCCTACAAGTTTTGCACTGAAATACTGATATTTTTATTATGAGGTATATGAATGCAACTTCAACTGTTTGGGAAATATTAACGATTTTACGCAAAAAATGCAAATTTCAGGCAGCTGCTGTAAGTAACAACAACCAGCTGAATGATAGAAAATACTTTATTAAAAAATAATGTTGTTTGTGCGTTATCCGTCAAGTGTAAAGTAATCGCTCTGATTATTAATGCTATACAGGGTAATCAGCATTTTCAGATTAACTAATTAACCTTTTAATAAACTTTCTTTTGATATTTTCCTTCATACCTGTAAATTCAACTGTTTTTCAGATATGCGTGTTTGAACAGAAAAAATAATCTAGAGGGCCTGAATTATTTTTAAAGGGCTTAAGGTACTTTATTTCATACGATAACAAAAGCTGTCTTAATGATATTTTAAATATTTCAGCTATACAAACAAAACATAGAACCAGGTTTAAAAATAAAAATCCAGTCATACTCGAACACGGACAACGAGAAATGCAAAACTCAATTAAGTCCAGTATGAAATTAAATAATATTAAAAAAACAAATATTTTTCTGTTTCATTAGTCCAGGCATACTAAACAAATTTTAAGCGAAACCTCAAAACAAAATTATGTACTCCTGATTTTTGGCAGATACGTTCTTTAGTGCCCCACAAGCAACTCCTTGAAAGCCCCCGTCTCTGGTGCGAGCGTAGTGTTTTGGAACAAGAATCAGAAGAAACTGCATGCTTCTTAGAAGGAATCACTATAAAGTATCTTATCCGTACATACCCCAGAAGAATATTATTCGGAAAAGTTATTCAAAATGTAAGATTACAGCGCGCTGCCAAATTTCAGAAAAATCAAATAACTTTTATGCAACCGTGTGATGAAATTAAGAACTTTCCTAATACTTCTAATAAACATAATTTCATAAAAGTAATTTGATTTTCCTGAAATTTTTCACGGATTCATAATTTAATATTCTGAATAACTTTTCTCAATGATATTTTGCTGTGTTCGGCATCTGAATAAAAGATGTTATTAACTACTGCCAGGGCCTCCTTCATACAACGCCCCACAGGCGGGTGCTTTCTAACGGTCACTCATACAGTACTAAGAAACATTTTTACCAAAAATGAGAACTACATATTTTTTTAGATAAAAGTCTATTATGCCTGTCTATACGGGTATTAAAGCTAACCGGAGAGCTCAACATTTTCAAATTTAACCATCTAGATTTTTTAAAATGGAGTACCATGTATACTGTTGTATTTTTGAAAAGTCCTTCTAATGAGCTTTCTTCTGATATTTCATTTCGTACCCTCAAAACTCAATCGTTTTTCAGATTAAATTTTCTTCTGCTTTTCTCGCTTTTTTATGTTTGTTATTTCTTGTTGTTTCAGTAACAACTACATTTTTATTTGCTAAACCTTGTTTTTTGTTGCTTTTGGCAGTTCCAAGTGATTCAATTCGCATTTTAATAGCGTTTATAGGTTATCTCTTGAAATAAAGTAGTATCTTAAAGGACTTAAAGGAATTGTTGTTTATTGTCAAAATTGTAGAATTTAGGGGTATCATTTACAATATCAAAAGCAAGCTCTATTAAAAAAAAATCAAACGTTGCGCACCCTGTATATCATTAAAGAGCCACAAAAACGTATTTTTTAAGCATTCTATTTTAATGCATAGTTTTTTGTTACTTAAAGAGCGAACTACCATTACCATTTTTCCCATAAAATCGTTAATATCCCCAAAACAGTTCACGATAAACCCATACAGCTTAATGTTAAAAGGATTGGTATTTCAATTGACAACTTTTCAGCGAGCTAAATATAGGGCGTTCCATAAAAAAGGTAAGTTTGGTTTGCCACACTTTTTTGAATCACCTTATATAACTAAAAATATTTTAGTAACGTGCAAGGCCTTCGTACCTAGAAATACTATATAAGCGATTTTTATGTGACTCTCATAGTTTTAAAAATATCTCTCACACCCTCATTGTTCCCGGAGGCTGTATGTTAAAATATTGATCTGATAAACTAATGAGCTTTTTGAAGCAACAATAATTTGGCATATATTAAAATAATCTACAATTATGTTAGGAAAGTAATCTCGTATTTTCACATTTCAGAAGACAATTTGTCCTTCATATTTTTTATTTGTGGATCTTTAAGGCTTCATTGACATAAAGCCGTTTTTGTTAGAGAATTTAATACTGGCTGGTGAAAGATTTAGGATATATTACTATGCTTCAAAAGATTATGACACAATGCAACAACAAACAAATAAGACAATAGCAATGGCGAAATTAGGGAAAAGATTTACTGCCTTAGGAGAAAGATACGAATATGAAAACAAAAAGGTGTACCCAGGGTGATTTATAAGTACGGCCATTAAATGTAAGGGTAGTTAGATGACATCAAACAGAACAACTTTTCATAATGAACTATAAGTCAAAAATTTATAATAATCCCTCAAAAAAATTAATTAGTTTGCTTAAACTAATTGACGGTCACTGGAATGAATGTATGCTAATTTTAGTCGAAATTATATCATGGTCAGAGAAAAAATACACTTTGGAAAAGTTGCACAGCCCACTATTTTTGTTATATCTCATAAACTTCCTAGTCTAACTCTTTAGTTTCCAAGATCCCAATAGTAGTACGTCCTATTTGTAACACACTGTATAATGCATAATGGAGAACATGATTATTTACGGACCAGCAGTTTGTAATGCCGGCAAATAGATAAGACAAAAATTATTAGATACAGATATAAACATACTAATAACAAGCTAAATTAGAGAGCAAAAGCAAGAACTGATTTGACTAGAGTATACGAAACGTATAAAAGAAGAGGTGGTTGGTAATGCTAAAAGAAAGAAATAATGTTAGTAAATCCATGTCCTATTCTCAATTGTCTTATAACAAGATTTCTGATATTTACTAACAAACAACATACACAACAAGTGTTAATATAGCAACAAAAACTCGATCTATAGTTACACGGTGACTTACAAATAATGTCAGATAAACGTTCGATGTGTTCATTCTTGCACAAAAGTTTTAATGTCAACGCAAAGAATTACTTAACTGTCGAGAACTTCTTAAAATTCCCGGAGCAATTTCATTTACAAAACGCATTTTGAATATTCTTAACTACTAGGTTTACTGAAAACCACACTAACATACGCTTGAATCGCGTCTTGAAGCAAAAAATTAACACAAGATAGCGTGATTTAAACATCAAAACGAAGTAAATCCTCTATAACTGCTTGGATACGAATTGAGAATCGGAAATGAGGTTATAAGCACTTCTTGTTTTTTTTTTAATGAATCGTTTCTGAAATTATGGGTCATACCTTTTTAAACACTCTGCATATAGATACATATATAAGTACATTGGCATATTCAGGGTGTATTGACAATTCTTAAACGAAAACTGGACATTTTATGTCACCAAAAAAGATAAAAAATTTAAAAAATGCTTATACAGAAACACGTTGTTAAGGAGATAGACCTTGTTTAAGAAACTTTTTCTATGATCGTGTCAAAATGACAACTTTTTGCACAGTTTTTAGTGTCAAAACTTACTGCTGCTACCACTTTCAATTATATCGTTCAAATTACGTTTTTGTCGCACGTTGCCAATGGTGACGTGCGAAAAAAAGAAAATACATGATTTGCCAGTTAACTGGCACAATCCAGAGGTGTAGATTTTTTTTTGAAAATAAGAACGCACTCCCTAGTTGTTTTCATTGAAATATAATTTCTTGCCTCTCCGTTAAATTTTGCAAAAAAATCAAATTGAAAATTTTTTATTAGACAATTTTCTGTTTTCGAAATATATGTACTAACACACAAAATTTATTTACATTTAAAAAATATTTGTTACAAATCAAAAGAATCTCTTTATAGAAGTCTCTGCGACGGTTTGAGAAATATTAATGAGACAGTAATAGATATTTATGCATTAAGGAAGATATGAATATGTTTTTTTCCTGAGGTTGATATAGTTACAGACCGAGGGCCTCTGGCGACCAAAGGTAAAGAACAGGGATATCTCCCGTGGTGCATACAATATTTTATTTACCATCATATTACTAAGAATAGTATGACATTTCAAAATGACATAAGTAGGTACATTTAAAATAAAAATATGTAAGTAACATCAAGAATTGCCTCAATGCATGATTGCTAAGACGTTGCTTGTATTTACATGGTTACCATGAAAATGAGGGAGAAATATTTTGAAAATCCCGTGCGAGTTATGAGTAGCCTTTTATATTTTGTATCTATGACGAAAATGAACAATATCATGTTGCTAGTAAATAATAGTATATTATACATCAAGGTAGCGAAGCGCAGTATTATAACCTGAGCGCATATTAGATACTGAGCGCGAAGCGCGAAGTATCTAAAGTTTTTTGTACTACCAAACGGCTTAATTCCTAAATTCCCAAAAAATTCCGAAAATATCTTAACTGTCAATCTGACAATACAGCTCTTTAAAACGTCAAAATTAAAATAGCCATATTTGGTAACTTAGCAATTTATTAGTTACCAGGGTGAAAATTGTTTATTTTACTTTCTCTCCCGTGGTGGAGAAAATCAACTTCACGACCTAAAGATAGGCCAATAACTGTGCGTTCTGGGACTAGTAGTACCAAAAACAATTTTTCGTGCTGCTTGTATCTATGTAAGTAAAGCATTTTATACGAAATGTTGTCCTATTTTCAAACACGGGGCATTCAGCTTTTGTTTTTCTCTGATATTAAAATGCACCTGTATAAACAGTATATGCATACAGTGTATCTTTGCAAAGAGGTATGATTGACAAAACATTCGTTAATTCCAATTTCATATTTGGAATTTAAGGCCTGCTTGGCTTGAAACTAATTATCGATTTTTTCAAATCAAAGAGCCCTTGGCGGCAGATAAAAAAATGTACTGCCTAAAGCTACGGCCCTACTTTCTTCCATGAAAAGAGAGATTAAAGTGTAATTTCTTCTCCCAAGGGGAAAAAGAAAACTAAACAATTTTCATCTTGGTAGCTAATAAATTGGTAAATTAGATTGCAGCACATTTATTTCGGAATCTATGACCCGAGAGTGCAAAAATAGCGTATATACCTCAAAACGAAGGTGCCATTTAACCCCACTTGTGATTATTCCGTCAACTTCGTCTCGGGAATTAATTTCATACTGAAGATTAAATGGTTCACTTTAGTCCCTTGCCATTCACGCATCGCTATCCATACATAATATTGACTTTTTTTAGCATTGATGATGTGCAATATTTAAAATATTTGGCGCACTAAGGTACAAAACATTCCCTCAGGGGCCAACATAATTGTTGGTACGGGCCTTGCAACCCCGAGGTACCTGAGCATATTTTCCCCCGTTCCTGAAAGGGAAAGGGGTTGGGGGCGAAGGGTTAGCAGCCCAACAACCGTAAAAACCGAAAACCGCTAAAAAACCCAGTTTACAGCCTCGGAAACAACCGGACGGATCAAATAGACGACGACTAAAGCTACGAAAACGGACAACGTGGTTGCAACGTGGAACATACAGGGCTTAGCCACAAAACGTAAAGAAGTAATGTCAGAAATAGAAGCAAGGAAGTTAGATATAGTAGTACTCACGGAAACGAAAAAGAAGGGAGTAGGTCAGGAAAAAATCGGAAATTACATTCACATATGGAGTGGAGTACCTAAAAGTGAAAGAGCTAAAAGTGGTGTATCTATACTTATTAGAAGTAAATGGACAAACATGATACAAACATGGGATGAAATTAGCGATAGAATTATAAAAATAAAAATGAAAATACATGGACAACTTACTTATTTTATTGCAGTATATGGTATAAATGACGACACCCGTATAGACGAAAAAGAAGACTTCTACACGTTGTTAAATGATACAGTTGGAAACATAAACGAACGTCACGATTTAATAATAGTTGGTGACTTGAACAGCAGAGTAGGAAAACTCGTAAATGACAAAACCGTAGGAAGATTTGGGGAAGATGTACTCAACAATAACGGGAAAAGACTAATTAGTCTATGTAGAGAACATAAACTAAGTATTGCAAACACGTTCTTTCAACATAAGGACGTACACAAATATACGTGGACGCAACCGGCAAGAGGGCTCAAGTCAATTATTGACCTTATAATAGTTAGAAGAGGCCGAAGAAGTATAGTGAAAGATGTTCGAGTATATCGAAAACCCGAATGCGGATCAGATCACCATATGGTGATAGGGAAATTTTTGCACATAGGACGAAACAGAAGTGCAACAAAACAGGAAGAACAAGAGGACCTCACAGAACAGAGTTATTCAATATACAAAACCGAACTACTGGGACAAGAAAGTATAAGGAATTTATACCAAAAGAGATTAGAAAACAAGTTAAACATCAAATTAGAGGGAACACCAAACGAACTCTACGAAAATATGAAAGAATGTATTCATGAAGCAGCACGGGAAGCATTAGGTGTAGAAGAACCAAGGAAATGTAAGAAACTAGAAATTTTAAGTGACGAAGTAAAAACAATGATTAAAGAGAAAAAACAAAAATATCACAAGTGGCTTTCAGATAAGTCATTAGATTCCAGAAGGGATTATGTACAGTGTAAAAAGAATGTGAAAACAAAGGTGCGGCAAGAAAAAAATGAATATTGGAACACAACTTGTAGAAATATTGACATGACAATAGGCTACAATAAATCTAGGGAAGCCTGGAGAGTAATAAGAAATGTAAGACAACAAGGAAGACAATTGACAGGACTACAACTAATACCATCGCAAATGTGGATCCAACACTACGAAGAACTACTAGTGGAAAGACGAGAGGAATATAGGGCAACAGAAACACAAATGAAAGGAAATGTAACAGCAGTGGAGTCGGAAATAAAAACAGAGGATGTAAAAAGAGCATTGAGAGAAAGTAAAAATAATAAAGCAGCTGGACCTGGCAATATAAAAGTGGAACTCCTAAAGTATGGCGGACCAAAGCTGATAGAATTTCTTACAAAAATATTTCAACAATTAGAACAGGGGGGAAACATACCAGAAGAATGGAATAAGTGCTATATTACATCTGTACACAAGAAAGGAAGTAAGAAACTATGCTCTAATTACCGCGGTATTAGTGTAATACCGTCAACTGCGAAAATATTTGGAAGAGTCGTAAAAAATAAAATAGAAGAAAAAATAAGAAACTTTAGTGAAGAACAAAGTGGTTTTCGCTCAGGCCGATCTTGTTTAGACAATATCTTCTGTTTGAGACAAGTTATCGAAAAAAATATGGAAAAAAAATTGGAAACGCATCTTACATTTGTAGACCTGGAAAAGGCGTACGACAACGTACCTAGATGTGAATCGTGGCAGGCAATGAGAAGAATGGGGGTGGACGAAAAGTGGATAGTAGTAGTTAATAAATTATATACTAATAATGAAGGACAAATAAAAATTGGCAAAATGTTGACAAAGAGTATAGTGATCACCAAGGGTTTAAAACAAGGGTGTACTCTTTCACCTTTGTTGTTTAATATATATATAGAGCAGGCATTAGAAACATGGTACAAGAAATGTGGCGGAATGGGAATAAAGGTAGGAGATAAAACGCTGCACTCACTACTATTCGCCGATGATCAGGTTATTTTTGCCCAAGACGAAGAGGACATGATATACATGATACGAAAGTTACATGAGGAATTCGAAAAATGGGGATTGAAGATCAATTGGGATAAAACTCAATACATGTGTATTGGCGGTGAAGCAAATGATTTGGCTATAGAAAACGAAATGGTTAAAAAATGTACCGAATTTAAATACCTAGGTTCCATAATATCTGATTCCGGCCAAATCGACAGAGATGTGGAAAGAAAAATAGGAATGGGTCGATGTGCCACAAGAGCCCTCCATGGAATAATATGGAATAAAAATATCCGGACTGAAACCAAGAGGAATATATTTCAAAGCATTGTAGAAAGTGTAGTGACATACGGTGGAGAAGTATGGCCAATGACACAGAAAATGCGAGACAAAATTAGATCAGTAGAGCTCGATTACATGAGACGATGTTTGCAGCTAACACGACAAGACAGAGTGAGAACAGAGGTTATATGGCAAAGAATGGGAATAACAAAATCCATTACAACGAAATTAGAAAACAAAGCCTTAAGATGGTATGGGCACGTGCAGCGTATGAATGCGGAAAGATGGCCAAAGAAGGTGCTGAATTGGTCTCCACGTGGCAAAAGGAAAAGAGGTCGCCCAAAATTTAAATGGAAAACATATATAGACAAAGCCATGGATGAAAGAGAATTAAAAGAAGGAGATTGGGTGGACCGAAAAAACTGGAATCTGGGTACGACAAACCCTTAAACAAGGGAAACATGTCAAAGAGAGAGAGAGGTACAAAACATTTTGGCGCACTAGGGCGGGAAATTATAGAAAAGTTTTGTTTGTATTTTCTAAGGGAGGTTATTGTCGTTGGCGCATTCAAATGCCCTTTTTGCTTCGACCTTCAGTCCAGGAAATAAAAGGAAAAAACGTCGAATGTCGGGAAAAATTAGCGGAATGAATTTTGGCCAGTTGATAGAACGCTGTAGGAGAGATACTTCCTCAAAAATCGTCGCCCCAGCCCATTGTGCTTTTCCCTCTACGCCCCCTTAAGTTTGCATTTGCAGATTTAATAACTACTTTATAACTCCATAACCAAGGCTCGTAATGATGCAAACTTTTTTCGTTTTAAACCTTAGATGATGTACTAGAGAAAGTTTTTTATTCGATTTTACGGTAATAACAATAACCTTGTCTTAATTTTCATGAACGCTAAAACTAAGAGTTTCTTCTGATATTCGAAGTTTTAACCCTAACTTCTTTGAAATTAAGAATATGGAAACATATTTAGTATAAAAGTGGTTCCTAATATTTAAAATTATATATGTATTTACATGTTTGCATCCAATACTAGTCACATCAACACGTGACAAAGAGCCACTACCGTCATGGCCAATCCGCATCCGTGCCTTATACAAGCCATGACGTTGATAATAATTAGGAAAAGGTTGAATTTCATGCAGTTCTTAGAACACTACAAAAGATACATTTTTACGAGGCTTTCCTCTATGATTCCCCTCAGTGTACCACCGAAATACACATTCGCAGACTTTAAGAAAGTGCTTTTTATCTCCATAACCAATGTTCGCAACAATATAGTTTTTTATCCTGATATAGAAAATATTATTTATTTATTTATTATTTACATTATAGTGCTTCGACTGCTTGGCCATTAGCACTTAGATCTGAAATTTATAATACATTTATAATACATTTGATTTGTCGATTTTTTTTAGGAAAAGTAGTACAGCTGAAGGGTTTCTGAATGCTTCTTCTTTAGATGCTGGGATATGGCACTGTTTTCTAGCATCTTCATACGTCTCACATTGTAGTAGGATGTGATCTATGGTTAACGGGGCATCACATAGTTCGCAGTGGGGTCGTTCGGTTTTTTCTAGTAGATATGAGTGGGTGAGCCGGGTGTGTCCAATTATGAGCCTAGCAAGTATTACTTGGTGACGCCTACAGCTGGCTTGGCATATGATATTCTTGCTGTTTAATGTACAAGATCCCCTTATAGTGGTCCACTGATTTAATAATCTGTTAGTCATAAGTATTTTGCAATATTTCTTTATGTCATAGTCTGTAGTTTGGTTGAAATGGGTGGCATCTTCGGATGATGTAGCTTCCTTAGCGTATTTATCTGCCTGTTCGTTTCCAGCAATTCCTGTATGGGAGGAAACCCATAGAAATTCCAGGATCTTCATTTGTTGAGTACGGTTTGTAATTATCTTCTGTATTTGGTGTACTAATGGTTCTTTGGAATATATGTTTTGGATGGCTTCTAGGGCACTTTTGGAATCGGAGCATATAATATATTTATCGTTCGGTTGGTCTTGGGTCCATTCTAGTGCTTTCAGGATAGCTAATATTTCAGCTGTATAAATGCTACTGAATTTGCTTAGACGAATTTGAAACTTAGCGTCATTTGACACAAAAGCTGCACCTACACCATTGTCACTCTTAGACCCGTCGGTATATATGTATGTATACTGTGAGATCGGAAATTTTTGACAAATCTCATTGAAATTGTTTCCCACGATTTGCTGGTTGGTTTCGTTATTAGCGTGGGATATTTAATTTTGCATTCACGTTAAAAAAATTTTAACTTTACTGAAATAAAAAAAATGAATTTTTTATTTTAAAGTTCTAATTTTTGTTTTATCCTTGTAGATTGTTTAAAAATTAATATACGTTAACATATAATATACTTTTAATTATTTACAGTAGGTATATACAGTTAGAATCTCGAGTAAATCTCGAGTAAATAGTCACTCGTCAAAAACAGTGTCATTTCTTTTAAGAACAGCAGGTGAGTTGTAACATGACAGTCCATTGCAGTGATCACATATTGCGAAACAAATTAAGCGCGCTTTTTGCATCTACAACGTTTTCCACATCCTTATCTACAGGATATAGGAGTACTCTTTTGTCAATTTCCTTCGATGTATTCCATCTTCATTCTCCCGCTAGTTTATTTCCTAGTGACGTTTAAACTTGCAAATAAACTCTCAGACGATGTTTATGAGACTAGTTATAAGTGAAAGGAAGTTTCGCCAAGTGAAAATTGTATGTTAATGCTTACTTTTTAGTTAGATGTGTGAAGCTAAAGTCGAGACCTTTGTTCAAATTTGAGCAAATGTTGGCTTGGCTCTCAGCTCCAAGTGAGATTTTATCGGTTGGGTGGTATTGAGTTTTTTGTACTGAAAAACTCAAAACCATTAATCGAAGCTTGCTATTGGTTTTACAACTCTAAGTAAATGTCAGCAGTAACATTAAATTTTGATTTGACTAAACTTCCTCCTACATAAAATTCGTCATCGTCTGAGTGTTAATTTACAAGTTCAAATGTTGAAGAAATAATCTTTTAGCAACTGATTGAAGATGAAAGCTGGAACGCATAGAAGGGAATGAACACAAGAATACGCTTAGTATTCTGCAGCTGTAGGTCAGTCTTATAGAAAAGTCTATCCAATACAAATACACCACTTATACTGATATTTATTGATTTTAGGAAAGCCTTCGATACTGTGGAACTGCCAGGAACACTATCAGCATTAAAACAATGCAGAGTAGATTACAGATACGCAGAACTAATAAAAAACATATACAATAGGTGTTAGAATATGCTTTTAAACAACTCAATTGGGAAGGAAAGGGTGTAAACGTAAACGGCAAATTCTTAAATCATCTACGCTTCGCTGATGATATAGTTATTATTGCAGACAACTTAGGCAATGCCCAACAAATGCTCAAAGAATTACAAGTGTAGACAGATATTGGTTTGGACAATAACTTGCAGAAGACCGAATTTATGATAAACCTAGTTACCAGTAATAACATGGAAGTTAACGAAAATAAAATCGAACAAGTTCATAAATTCAAATATCTGGGACATGAAATAAGAATCGACAAGAACAATAAAACTTGCGAAATTAATCATCTCATAGGGCTAGGATGGGCAGCCTTCGGTAAAATAGGAGAGATCCTAAAAGGTAATCTGCCAATGTGATTGAAGAGGAACGTCTACGAACAGTGTATCTTGCCCGTGGTCACATATGACGCTGAAACGCACACACTAACAATCTGAAAACAAATTGAGAGTAGCACAGCGACAAATGGATAGGGCTACGTTGGGCATCAGGATAATGGATAAAGTACATAATACAGCGATTAGAGAAAGAATAAAAGTTACTGACATTAGTTAACGTATAACACAGTGTAAATGGAGATGGGCTGACCACATAGCTCTAATAACTGACAACAGGTGAACAAAGAGAGTGATAGAAATGAGACTCAGAACTGATAAGAGGAGTAGAGGACATTAGAAGAGGCCTCTATGTTCAACAGTAGACGCGTACGGCTGAAGGATGATGAGGATGATGAAGTCAGGATGTGACAAATATTGTCGATGCAAAATAGCGGGCTTGAACTGTCCCGCAATGTGCGAGTACTGCATTGGATTGTCATGTTGCAACTCACTTGATTTTTTAGAAGGAAATTGCACTGCCTTTGGGTCCATGCTGCGAGGGAGCTTCTGTTCCTGATTCTAGGCAGTTTTTGACATATTGGGTGTCATTGGAGGCTTTCGCTGTGATTGTTGACTGGAGCAGTTGTGGTAGTTGGCGAAGTAGAGCAAGTTGGTTAACATCAGGGACATTGATAAGTTCGAGTGAAAAGTGGGTGATTTTAGGTATTAGGTAAGCACTGAGAAAATAAAGACTAAAAAGGTGAATTCATTATGAAGGAATTATTTACTGTTTGATATTGTTGTGTAGCGAATGTAACGATCTGGTATTTGTCATTGAATTTCAAATTTGTTTGACATATCATTTGACAGAAATTATTTTTGACTTGTAATAAAATTAAAATCAGAACATCAAATTTTAGAATAAGCAATCTAGATAAAAGGAATCCACCCCTGATTTTCAGGAGCTTTCTGAAAGTAAACTATCAATATTAAAATAATACAATCAGGGCAATTTAAATTGATAAAAATATCATTTATAAACATATACTAATAGGTAACACAAAGTAAGAGGCCGAATCAGTACAGTATATATAATATATGTTACGTGCGAAAGCCGAAAATGGTCATATCTAGATTTGCCCAAGCGAATCGCAATGAGGCCAATCATACCAGGCAAATTCGAAATATTCGTTCAGGCTATAGTTTTGTCCGGGCATTTCGCGAAAGGCTCGTATTAGTTTGGGCTAATTAAGAACGATAATTAAAAATAATTATAGGAACGATGCACTAGCATAAACAGTTTTTATTAATTGCAAAGATACAAAAATTACCACAAAATCAAAACGGAATAATTAAAAATATTGCACAACAATACAAACGCATAACCTGCTTACCAAATTTCAACAAAATTGCTACAGAAATTGAAGTTATTTATTGCAGCAAGAAAGAGATGGATGGCATTTCGAATTACATTGAAGGCCTTTTGCTTTGCATTTATGCGTATTGCACGAACACTTCTGTTTAAAGGAACAGCTTACGTAATACACTTGAAAACAGTTTTTCCCAATCTCATGTGGTTCATTCGCGATTTGACCAGGCACATCTAACAATGACCAGACTACCCCGATCTGCCCAAAATTGGTGGTCATGTCGTGATTTTCTCTGGCACATCTAGATATGACGTTATTTCGTCTTTCGCTCTAAGCATATACAGGGCGTTCCAAAAAAAATGGGACACTGATTAGTCAATTCCGTAGGTTATAATAAATCGATTAAACCTAATATACCTTAGTACACAGTCCCTCCAATAAGACGTTATAGGGCCTTAATATTCATAAGTTATACAGATGCATAGAGATATCGAGTTGAATGTTGGTACACTTACTTACTATTATGTACTCCACGAATACAAAAGTTTTCATAAACTAGACTTGACTGTAAGAAGCATTTCACCTAGCTTTGAAAACTTCTTTTAGCTCTAACTTTGTTATCTGTAACATTTTTGTAAATTTTAAGTTATTATCCGAAAGAGAATTAAAAAGCGTAAAAATAAAGTGCTCTCAGTTCATAAGCATAAAAAAATCCCTTTCAAAGGTTTTTGGTTGTTATTAAGACATGAAGTTATCAAGTAGCCATGATCAGAAAAACAATGGATAGTGATTGTGACCTAGTAAATAATAATAATACATCAATTAATGAGGTCGGTGATGGATAATAACTTAAAATTTAAATAAGTATTATAAGTAACAAAATTATAGCTAAAAAGAGTTCAGTTAGGTATTGATAAAGTTTCTCTTACAGTGAACTCTAGTGTATCAAAATGTTTGTATTAGTGCAGTACATAATAGTGCGCATGTATACCAAAATTCAAATCGGTATCTTTACATTTGTGAAAATTAACATAAAAATAATTAATTAATGACGTTGGCAACATAAAAACAATCTTTTATGCTTACGTAAATGCCGCGAGATAATGGACATTTCAGCAATGGAGAATTTATGTCGCAGTATTTTCGTAAGCACAAAAGAAAAATGTGTATGTCAATAATGTCATTAATTGATTTATTATTGTTGTTTACTAGATCACAATCACTATCCATTGTTTTTGTGATCATGTCTACTTGATAACTGCATGTCTTAATGACAATCAAAAACCTTTGATAGGCATTTTAAGGTAAGCGTTTGCATTTTACGCTATGAACTAAGAGCAACTTATTTTACGCTTTTTAATTCTCTTTTGGATATTAATCTAAATTTTTTTAAAAATTTTGCAGATAACAAAGCTAGAGCCAAAAGAAATTTTTGTATTAGTGCAGAAGATAATAGATACCAAGTGTACCAAAATTGAAATCGATATCTTTACATTTTTAGGAATTATCAATAGTAATATAGCAAGGACGAGACATACTTACCGATAATTTTGCGCACGCCAAGCATCGAGTGCTGGTTCCAATGAAAACTGTCCCGAGGGTTGCCGGAGAACAGTTTGCGAAGGGCAACCAGCACGATTACTCTTGGTACGGACAAAATTATATGTAAGTGTATTGCCCGCGTTTATATTTTGAAGATTATTACACAAAACCTGTATAGGAATTATGGTATAAAATTGATCTAATAATGCCAAAAACACCCTTAATTGCTTGTTTCTTACATTTCTATTTCTAATTATGACACTATCTACGGGGTCGATAATCAACACTAGGGCGCTTATCGCTTGATAATCATCCCTAGGGAGCTTATGAGGTAATCAGTTAAGGATTGGTCGATTTTAAAAAAATGCATGGTTCTCATTGGGTGATATTAGTCATGCGACAGTTGTGTGTAATTATCATAAAAATTAAAAATTAAAAATGAACTTTAAGGCCCTACTTTAATCGATTTATAATAACCTAAGGAATCTATGACTAATCTGTGTCTCATTCTAATTGGGACACCCTGTATATAATTTTTAAGCTTAGAAATCAGGCTAGCACTTTTGTAACAAATATATTTCATTATCTTTAGTTTCAAACAGACTAGAGCGTAAAAACCTCGAATATCACAACAAATTGTTAGGAATCCTAACTGTAACATAATAAACACTAGACTATATTGAGAATGGACATTAGTATTTAATATTGTTTAATCTTAGCTTAGTGTCTAACTCAAATCTGATTATGTAAGGACGAATTTAGCGTAATACCTGCCCTGGAAAATACGTGCCGAATGGTGTGACAGGTTTCTTCCAGTAAAAGGGCCGGACATGAATCGTAAAAATTATTGCTTTTACGAGCCACTTTGCGTGGGACCGCTACTATTTTCAGGGTTACATGATATAAATATCCGCCTGCAAGCTTTCTTGTAAAAATTGAAAATTTGGTGATGGCAGATTTTAACTGGCATCGGTAGCGAATAGATCGCTCCCGAGACGAATACTTTGTAAATAAACATATTTTAAGTTACTGAAGTCTTTAATTTCTCAAGTAGATCCTTTAATGAGTGTAACGTGTAATCTGGGTCGAACTAAAAACCCCAACGTTAGGCGTATCGCGATAAAATACACATTTCCTTTTAGTGTTCATGAAATTAACACAAAACTATTGCTATTGCCGCAAAATTGAAAAGAAACGTTTTTCTATTATATCATTTAAGGAATAACATAGAAAAGTTTGCATCATTCCCACTCTTGGTTATGGACATGTAAGGTAGTGTCTGTAACTGCAAAGTTAAGAAGGCGTAGTGCGAAAAGCACAAGGGAGAGGGGCGGGGACTTTTAGAAAAGTATCTTTCTGATACTGTTCTATAACTGGCCAAACTTCAGCTTCTCTCTAATTACTCCCTACGGCATCCCTTTATTTTCTGGGTTACTGACCATCCTCGTGACGATCTCGGCTAAAAGTAACGTTCTCATGCGTTAAAAACACAAACACTGATTGCGCGCCCTTAATACACAAACAAATATTTATTCAAGCAAAATACATTTTCTGTTCTAAATGCGGCAAAACATAATTAATAAAAGTTATTCATAATGCATTTTTTTTTGTTTTGCTAACACAACGCATTGGCAAAATATTATTCCATTGAAACAATATGCTTTTCCTGTTTACCAGCACAACAAAAACAAAATATCCCACAAAGTAAATACTATATGATGAGGTACTTACAAGTTTTTGAAAATATATAAAAATTGAAGTATCGCAAAATAATTTTTATATTCCAATAATAATCAGTAAATAGTTTGTGCTTACTGACAAACAAAGAAAATTTTGCTTGTTTGTGTACTGTGCATAAAATAAACAAAACGCGAGGATTGCAGCAATCGATATTATCCTTTCATCAAAAAGTAAAATAGAATTTCAGCATGCAAAGCCAGGAATTATCACTTTTGTTAATCTGTTCCGGTCCGAAATAGAATACGATTTGTAGAGGGCAAAGTGCTACTCGGTTGAGGACCTTTCAGAACGGCAATCCTGTCAAAAGTAATCCCTGGAGGGTCACCAAGTGTAAAAATATTTGTTCGAGCACACAAATTTTGCTTCCGCGTTTTCTGGAATTCTTCTACAAGGTGTGCGAGATTTTTCTAAAGTAGGCGTCATTCATCAAGTTTCGTTCACTCCACTGCGTTTGCTTTATTCCGCTTTAAAAAGAAACGTGAGGCCCAGGCAGTAAATATCGCGCACGTAGTAAAGATCTAATCGCTTGAAATGTCCCGGATAAAATAAACCGCTAATCTTAAAGCCATTTGGACAGAGCAGTAATCACCCTTACAAAATTACTGCGAAACGTGATCGAAGATGTGCAGATGGCCGATTGTTATCAATTGACGGTAGATTAAACTGAACAAAAGTAGGGTCATAACTTGGAAAATTTAGCAACGACAACCCAGGCAACCCCTAGGTAAATTTATTATTAATAATGTGAGTTTGTTAAAATTTAACCGCTCGCCGGGAGCTTCAACGGGAGGTTTGTTTCGAGCGCCTCTAAGGAGTTTCTCTAAATTTAATAAGCGGGGTTAATAAAGAAAGAAAGAAATAACTACGTTTACCCTTTACAACCGCTATAAACCACGTCAAATATCGTTAATGTCAACAAGTTATGTAGGGCTATACAATTCTAAATCACATCTACAACACATACAAACCTCTCGCTCGCCCTCGCAAAGCTTGGTCCTCTTCTAAAGCCATAATCGTCGTTCTTTAAGTCCTTATCATAGCAGTAAGATTTTATCGCGCAATTTTCTGGTCCATAACCGTCATAAAGAAAATTATTAGGTCCGAGATGAGTGTTAATAATTTCGGGCGATTGAATTCTCTTCAGCGAAGGATTTCTGCGCAAGGTTGAGGGTTGCTCGCATACGTACGAGTGCTTCACCACAGGTGCTTGGAATTTCGGCTGGGTGAGCCTCCTATCTAAGCTAAATTGACTAAAAGTTCTGTTTTCGCCTAATTTCGGCGTGGAACAACACGACCTGGAGGACAGGACGACGTTTTGCTCACTGCTGCAGTGCTGTTGCTTCAAACGAGCCTTCGGAGGATACACAACGTCCTTAATGGCGCAGTTGCACACCAGCTCGAAGTCTTGTCCTGGATATCGGTTGGCGTTGGTTTCAGGACTTTGCATATCGAAGACATTCTCCTCGTGGCTGTACATATCGTAAGCATTATTAATGAGGATCTCCTCGCTGTTGTTTACATTTTGATACTGCTGTTCAGGCTGAGAAGCCCTCTTCGTCCTCTGATTCTGGTTCTTTTCCTTCTGAGGCACAGCTGCGGGCACGTTCTGATAATCGTTGAAATCATTATCGTTCAAGACGGTCTCCTGTGTATATTTAGAGGACTTCATTGCAACGGCATCGCGGCGCAGAACTCGCCCTCCGAATATTCAGGAAGTGGCACCTCAGAATTCCTGTGGTTAACGTGCTCGAATTATTTTCATTTTTCTCTCGACAGCCTCATAAATATTACGAATCTCCACAGTCAAATATGAGATGTTCACTCTTAGAGTTTTATTTGTCTTGTACTGAATCCAAGCTCGAGTCGCATCTAAAATTAATTAAAATTAAATTCAAAAACGGAAATGATGAAGCGAAATTAGAGCAATAAAACGGTAGCTGTTTCAACAGTAGTTTCGCTTCGAGACTAAGATTGGGTGCTTATAAATTTAAAGAGATTCGAATATTAAAAAATTCATTTCCGAATGCATTATGTATTTCGCAATCGATTCCTGAATTCCTGCAATTAATTGCTCGAGAACCACTTTAAGCCCCTCGCATTGAAAGAAAGGAACCGAAAGTAAAGCAATCAAATAATTAATTGAGTTGAGCTAACTAGGTTTGTATTTAGCCATTTCGAATGGATAAATTTGTTATTGTCCGTTGCAGCAATAAAATTTCCAGGATTAGAATTTAAATTAAATACGACCTTGTTAAACATTGTAAATTACTTCAACTTCGAACAAACAAGCTCAGAGATAAATTCAAACGTAATTTCAAAAGCCGAATCTTCCACGATAAATGTTGTTAAAGGGAGGGTTGCATATTTTTAGTTTGCATAATGATGGCACCTTTAAAGAATTCGAGGCGACGATTTCTGGAGCCTATAAAATTAAATTTATCGTACTCGTGCGAGGAACACAAGGAGGGTGTAAGTAAAACCAATGGTTCTATCCTCACCCGTGCCTCTAACGTTATTTTGCCCCTAGGATTCGACCCTTACTGCGCGTACCTATAGCTATATAATTTGATAAGGCTTTCCTTTAATATCGAAGCTAGAGAGCTTCCAAACTTGAGCTTGAAAGCAAAAACGACCGGTCAGAAACTGTAAACTGCTTGAAAAGGTAAACATAAACTCTTTGGGCCAAAATAGTTGTCAAAGTTTTAATTCCGGGTCGATTCTGTTCCAGAATAAATATCTTAGGGTGCAGATTACCTTTCGTTTGCTTTAATGTAAACTTGTGCAGAAAGAATAGCGCTACAGCATTGCAAAGTACAATTCAAAAAATGATTATTATGTACATTATTCATGGAAGTTGAGTTGTATTTCTCCGAAGTGGCGGTCTGTCAAAAACAACGTTCTACAAAGGGAAATGGCAGCGTAAATCGGTGGTTATTTAAGTTCCAGAATTTTAATAAAAACCAGGAAGTAGGATAGATGCTGCTGATGTTTTTTACGTGGAATCGATTCTAACTTTACTGTCAGCTGTATACCTTAAATTTGCTATCCTTTAAAACTGGTTATTAAAAAGCTCCAGATAGAGCAGTGCAAATTTGTGCTTAGAGGCAATATTGGTAATTTATAATTTAAGCTTAAATGTTTACATCTAATATTTCTACTATTATGATGAATGTCATTTTTATTTTATAGATAAACATAGCAATAAGTACGTGTAGATCTAGTTCTGTGTCCTTTGGTAGAAGCTGTTATTCTGTGAAAAACGTTTTTAAAATATAATTAACAGTTTTATAGAAACAGATTTTTTAAATAAAAGCATTCAGTTAATATAATGACTTTGCCTGTCTTTAACTATTTTCTGAATTTTATATATTTTTTCTGTTATAGGATTCTTTCACCTTCAAGAAAAATATGAGCTTAAAATGGTAATTTATGATAAAAGTTAAAACTCAATTGGGCTAGCGTATTAAGCCCTCACGAGTGACTAAAGACGCATAATGCATGTGTATCGTACAATATTTTATCTACGATAGAATCTAGAAAACACGGTAAATATAAAAAAATATTTTAAATGTAAATTAGGATTACCAGTAACGGGTCGTAATTTTGCGTGGTTAAAAATTTTAAAACACGTTGCTACTGACGACGTGATCAATGAAATCATTTTAAACGCGTTGCGACTGACGACGTGAATTAATGAAAACATGTTATTAAACAGTCGTTTTGCAAACCTTAAACTATCAACTAATAGTCAATTTTACACACTATCGTAGATCAAAGATATTTTGTGCCGCTGATTACAAAACCACTACCAAAAAAGAGTTAGGATTAATTTACTATGAAATAAACTTTTTGGAAGCTTTGCAAAGGGTATAATTAAAGAAAACGATAAACTGAGCGGAAGTAAAGTAATGAATAGTAAAATTTAACAATAGTGTAACAAAGTACAAGATTGCAATTCAATTTATTATTACTTTGTTCATATCATGGTTAGGTTCGGTATATTATGTTTTATCTAACACCACCTAGGATATTACTAGATCAATTTTAGACCTCTAAAGTAGCCTATAACCCACTAGTGAGATAAAAACCAGATGACTCCCTACTGTATTGTTAGTAGCACTGTCAAATTCGAGCTTTGCAGGTTAAGCTTTGCGTCAGCCTGAGTCAAATTACAAACAAAACCTAACTTTCAATACTGCCAAACGTGTAACACGAATCACAGGCGACCTGACTCTTAATTATAAATGGATTCGATCTCTTCCAATTTGTAACCATGACTTTTCACGGCTGTCAATACAACATTTATGTTTTTTAGATATTTATTGAGTTGTTGCATAACATTTTGTATGTGTCTTTATTACAAATAATTCACTTGAGAAAAGACTCCTCTCGGCCTGGCGGCCTCAAGGGCTTAACTATTCTCTAGTGAATTATTTATTTGTAATATGTATAACACACATTGGTGTCTTCATATCTATTTTTTACTTCCCTCGGCTGAAAGACGAAGGAAGTATTGTAATCACGAAAAAAATCCCCTTACGAGAATTCTCCAAATCTGTACGTTTCAAGGTGACGAAAAACAGGTTTTTTCAATTCCGCCTGTCTGCCCTTTGACTGCATAACGCAGAATCTATTTATGTAGGAATAACTTTAAAACAATTTGTTGGAGAAAGACGATATTATGCATACACATTATATATCTACCTGCGATCAACCCTAGAAAATTTCAAACAAATATAATCAGAGTAAGCACTTTAAAAAATAAAATTTTGATTAGTTTTGCTTTAACTGAGGAATAGATAAAAGTAATAATTTTTCCATAGCTCAGGCGTTATTCTTGACAACAATGGGACCCAACAAATGCAGGATAAATGTTGTGTGAGACAAAAACGAGAAAAAAATAAGTGCGTTATGTTCAACTTTTTAGCCCGGGAAACGCAATTTGCGTGAAGCTGTACTTCGCATTATAGTTAGGAATCAAGGGCCATAAATTAGATCATAGGACACTTAATGGAAGTTATAGTTTACACATTTTACTCTATATGGAATTACTTTGGGAAAAATGTGGAGGACTCCATTCTTTTTGAGATTGCAAGAAACCAGGAAGAAATATTTACTGAATTTGTTATTACTAAAAATTTATCAATTTTATGCATACAGTGCATTTACAAGCTTAGTTTTGAATATTTCGCAATGATTCTTAAAACTAGTGGAAAGCCTATTCTTTATAAACGCAGAAGATATCAAACTAATTTCAGAATTATTTTTAACAAATGCTTCAGAAATTGTTCAAACAGAACATACGGGGAATGTGCAGTATACATTTCAGCATCAAGGTATTTTGAAAACTATTGCATATAAATGTGTACATCCAGCTTGTGAAATGTGTAAAAAAGAATGAAGAAATTTTTAGTGAAAAAATTATCTACGTTATTGTTGTAAAAATACAATTTATTTTCCGCTCCGTGATTTGGACATAAGTTAAATCCATGCCCGGGGCGAAAAGATTAAGCCAGCTGCAACGCAATGATTTGAGAGGTGCTAGGTGGGCTTGCAAGACATTGGTAAACATATTTCGATCGCATTCGCAGTCGCTGTTGTTCAAATCCCGCCGGTAATGGTTTTTTTTATTTAAAAATTGATGTACTTCTCATTAAGTGTTTGCGTATTATTTGGAACGTGAAGACATTTTTACACCTATTTTAATTTGATTTCTAAAATTGTTTAGTGTCACAATGTCCACTTGCGAGGGAAGTTTTAAGTAAAGCCGTTTACAGAGTTTTTACAATGTAATATGTAGGATTATGGAGTACCAGGCATCTTACACATCGATTACTATCTATAGTCATATGATCAAGGAAATATTGTATAGACTACGTTTATGAAAAATTATTTTGTATTTTCGCATTGAATAGTTTCAGTATCAAATTGTACACTGCGTTAAGCTAGTATAGCACTGTTATTTTTACTCTCACAAGTAATTTATTTTAATTCAGAAGCTAGAAGTAGGCATTTTTTTATATCATAACACGAAATAATTCATTTACTTCTAAATCTTTGTTAACTTTTTATTCGTATACGTACTCATGTAGGTCTAAGTGTTTAATGTTCGACCTAGTTTCTCTCTTCAATTTATTTTTCGTCATTACGAGGAAAAAGCTCAGAATAAAATAGGGAAGAAAAGTGTAGTTGCAGTGAATGATTATTAAGCCAATTTCAGGCGAAATGTGTAGAATTTGCTGCTCCAAAATAAGTTTTACAACGTTATAAAACACCACTTAAAATACGAGATATCTAAAATTAATAACATGCACATATTTTACTATTTATAGTTAAAAATCCATGCAATAAACTTCTCAAGTATATCTAGATAAAATCTAGCTGCAGGCTGTTTACTTCAATTTGTAAGCTTAAGTGAACTTAAGTGATTTTAAATTTTAAAGAGAACTACTCGGTACTTGTTACGACTTTTAGTCCAAGTTTAGATGTGTTTTCAACGCTGGCTGTTTAGATTGCAGTAATAAATGGGACTAGGTGGACTATATCTTTAAAATATAAAATACAATATAATTGTTTATAAAAAAACAAAAACGAGAAAATCAATAGATGTTGAAGTTGAATTTTAATAACATGGCATAAATTCAATCGATTAACTATTAACTTCGCATTCTAGCATCGTTTCACCGCAAATTAAATGCAGATTACATCAAGCTTTGCGCAATTTAAATAATCATTTCATAAAATGAGATATATACCCAGTTAAATTTAACTCTTCCTGCCCAAGCATTAAAAGCAAATTAGCTTATCAAATTGAAAATTCACTTCAAACCGGCCACTTTGCCAACATTCGCCTTTGGTCTTAATTATTCTGTTTTAATGCCTCCACCATATTTTCATGCAAGATTTGAAAGGTGAGTAACCACACACCCATGAGGCTGTTTTTAACAGCTAACGAAAAAAATAACTTCTCTCGTAAACTCACTTCTACCACTTTTGCAAGGCAGGTCTTCTAAATTAAACCAAAAATATTAAATCCGCGGATACTACGAGGGGAGATTTTTATGTTATCTACCTACTCATGAAAACAATGACATATAAAAACTACTTTTAACGTCAAGTAGTGTCAACTTATATAAGTATTCTGACCACGAGGTGTTGAAATTGAAAGGTATTTGCAGTTTTGGCAGCGATCTGAATGGTGAAAAATGAGAGATTTAAAATTGCAACACACGAGCGTTATAAAATTTTTGACTAAAGAGGGAAATTGTCGAAAAATTATCCTTGGACGAATGTATGGTGAGAATGCTCCAAGATATTACCAAATAAAATAATACGGATTTCGATACTCACAATCCGATCGCAGGTTTCGATACCCTTTAATGTTCGTGCTATTTTGGCGATCTATGATTTTATGTAAGTTTAAATGTATTTGTATGCAAATACAAGTGTATCTGTGGTTTGAGGTTAGTTTCAGCTTGAGAACACTACAGGTGCAGACCGCCTTCCCGTTTTTGAAAAAATTTTAATCTTTCGTAATCACGACCGAGGTATTTAAGAGAGTTTTATGTGTATTGAGTTGGCTAGGGCTTTTTTAAATTTATCGTACCGACGGAGGAACGAAACAAACGTCTTGTTTCAAGACGAATAATGCAAAAACAAATCTTGGAAATGCCACAAAAAAGGTGGCTAGGCGATGTTAAAGAAATACTAGATACAAATTGGCACTAAATAGCACAGATCCCATTAGAATTGAAAATACAGGAAATCTACGTCATAGAGTGTATTATAAAAGACTGCTAATGAGAGAGGGAAAGACATCGCTTCTAGAAGTAACTGCAAAATTTGACATTGGATTCTGACAGTTTTTTTTCACATTTGTTATGTTAAATATTAAATAAAATGCAACATAACATCATCTCCAGTTGTAGACGATTATAAAGTTAGATTAAAAATGCTACTGATGGAGTTTAAGCTGTTGTTTTCAATCTACATTGTACACATGTCATTTGCAATGTTACAAGTTGTAATAATTTTGTTTCCCCACAAATAGATGTAAGAAATATGAAATAATATTATAGAATATATATACTTAAGCAGAAAGATTCGTGAAGCCATTGAGATTTATAAACACCCTAACAATCTCAATCGGGACAAAGGCTTTCCCCTTCCTTATGTGGAAAGTGCTAATTTCTAAGACCCGCCCACACCCACTGAACCACGACGGCATTTGCTGAACCGCGACTGCGCTTGCCTATGAATTCTCGCCTTTCTTTTTCCGATAGTTAGTCGAGTTTTGCCTCTGACGTGGTTCACACGTAGAGTTACCGTGCTCTTCTATCCCTTCCCTTACAAAGAGTTTCGCCTCTGGCGTGGTTAACACGTTGAGTGACCGTGCTCTTTTGCTTTTTTCTCCTGATGTAGCCCCTTACGAAAGTGGGCGAAACGTTGTGTTCTTCGATCTCAATCATGACACGGTCCAATCCCGGAAGTGGTTTGTTACTTAAATATACGTACACTGAATTATATCATTACTTTGATAATTGTAATTTAATAAAATGCGTATTACATCATTCAACCCTATACCAAAAACTATATATTTGTCTTTACATATTTAAACAGATAAATATTAAAATATTGCAGGAGAACAACTTTTGAAAATGCTATCGATATAACTTTTATGTTAAGTGCGCTATGATAAAAGTAACTTGACTGTAAAATTTTTATGGAACATCAACACTAAGTATTAAATTTTGAATATTAAGTTTGCTTTCTTTAGCACTCAATTTAGCGTTTTGTTTTATTAGACTGTGTAAAAGGCTCTTCATTTCTAAACTTTTTTATAGCAAGTGAATTTTACCGTTTTCCCGTATAAGCTTCTCGATCACAGAGCGGGGAATGCATCGCTTTATTGTTAGTTAATTGGAATTAGCTAGTGCCAGAAATTGCTTTTGAAACATGAAACATGATCTAGCAATTGAGGAAGCCTGCGCCCCTGAGACGGCATTGCATCTAGGCGAGGATTTACGGATTTAATATTAAAATTGAGAAGCTTAATGCAAGATATGTCCAAATCCGCTAAATTAACTTGTTTATTGTCTAGCTCGAGCCAAATCCCTTGCGTGCAATTAAATTTTGTAGACCTTTTAAATCGGTCCGGCTTTAATTGGATAAATCTTTTTAATAACGTCGCACTTTTAGGTGTTAATCCTGTAATAATTAAAAAAGCACTGCAAAGTTTTGGCTTTTTTAATCTGGAAGTTAAATTTCGCCGCAGTCAGGCCTCCTGCAGTACAACTAATAAACCCCGACTTGAGCAACTTTTTACTCGCCCCTAAATTTCGCTATTCATGTTCTAATGTCCTTTAGCAGTCAGGAGTCTGACAGGCATTACGTTCTTTTGTAATAAAAACTTAGCTCCTCTTTGTCGGGCGTTTGTTTGTGTGAGATACGTCAGCTTTCTGCCCAGAGCTTCATACATCTGAAGACGTTAGAACGCTACACTTTGCGGAAGATTCGAGACTCCGCTTTAGGGCATCTCCGATACGGCTGTTATGGAGATTCGGTTTTGCAGAATAAAACAAACTTTTTGTTTTATGTTTGCCCAGGCCGGATAAGTTGAACGCTTCCAAATGCACGTTTTTCAATTTAAAGTTTCCGACTGAAATTTTCATATGGAATCCTAAAATTCTTGCGTTTTAATTTAACTTTCCCCTAAATGAGCAAAACAATGTGAAGCGGACTCCCTTTATGCATCGGCGGAGTAAATGTAATATGAAACAACAAAAATTGCTCCTTTCAGAACAGTGCAAGCGTCAAATATTTAAGGAAATAAGATACACCTGCTGGAATAAGCACAAAAGACGCTCGAAAGCTGTTGAAATTCGAAGTCGCTTTGTAAGCATTGGAAACAGAAAACCGGTTACCAAAATACACTTTTTGTTTAAAAATGCTGAAAAGACTCAAAGAGGATAAATAACCATTCCATTTTATACAAACTAAATTTTCTTAAGCGAATCCTGCAAGAAACAATGACTAGTTCCCACAAGAAAATCAAATTTGTTGACATAGTTTTAAGACCTACAGAAAGTAAAATCCTTTGGGCGCCAGTTATATATATATATATACAGAGTATCTTACAGAATTCTTAAACCTTATATAGGTACTTCGTTATACTTCGTCATAATGTTTTTATTTCTAGCCGTAAGGCTCTCGTGAAGCCGACAGACCTTGTATTAAACGCACAAGAAGTTACGTGCCAGATAAATTTTTATCAGCTAGCCATTTTGTCTCCACTGCTGGATATTGGCTCCCCGTATTTTCTGGGTCCACATAATCATTCGCTTCGCCCATCCGTTATCTGATGTCTTGCCAGATGTCCGGCCCAGTTCCACTTGAGAGAAGTTGTTCGTTCACCTGCGTCCGTTACCCCAATTCTTCTTCTTATTTCATTGTTTGTTATCATATCCCTCAGAGATACACCTAAAATCGATCCCTCTATACGTGTTTGTGCAACCAGTATTTTATTTATCTTCTTTGTTAGTGTTAAGATCTCGGCACCTTAAGTTAAGACAGGTAGACTTGAATTATTTAGAGAAGAGCATTTCACGTGATCGGAGCAGTTTACTAAAACTCGTTTAGATGGGTAACTTTCTGACTTAGGGGAGTTCGGACCACTCTATGATCATTCCAGCATCAGCCGCGACAATGTATTTATTGTTTGTCCCTAAACAAATCGATGTTGAAGATGCATTTCAGCAGCCCGAGATAAACCTATGCTTCTCCAGATCTTCCTAATTTGATCTCGTGTCCCAGATATTTGTATGAGTCAACTTGTTCTATGACTGCTCCATCTACGCAGATACTTTCACTCATGACATTTGCCATCAATTGTTTGGCCTCGTCGATGAGATCTATGCAATAACGTCAGTGTATCTTAGGTAACTTAGTTTTTCTCCGTCTATATTTATACCTCGATCTTCAAAGTTGACTTCTATAATAGTTATTTACTATGCAAGTGCGATAAGAGCATCATTAATATACGTGTGTGTAAGTTACAAACGAGTGCTTAGCACGAATTATGTAAGCACACAAGTATATTAATGATGCATTATCACGCCTGTATTGTACAAAATTTTATCTACAACTGCCCAAAATTGAGATAAGTGCATTAAGAGAAATGTCAGATATGTCATTTTCAAAAATATTTTAGCAGGCAAATGTCATTATGTCATTCATTTGACACTGTTTCAGTTAGGTAATGAATGGTGTAATGAGCTTCATTACCTAACGGAAATAGTGTCAAATGAATGACGTAATGAGTTACTAATCCCACTGGAGTAGATAAACAGATATTCCAGCATCGTTTTAAACAATCTTGGTGAAAGAACATGACCTTAACGAATTCCGCATTTGCTTGTAATTTTACGCTGGTTTGACTTTCTCATATTTTTTACTACAGCAGCATATCTATGGTCAATTCTACATTCAGCAAAAGCTTCCAACATTTTATGCTGATTTATAGTTCGACAACTTTCTCGTAGTCCACGAAGATAAAAAATTAGCGTTTATTGCTTGCAGATGATATCATTCGTCCTATATCAAGAGCGGAATCCATATTGCTCGTGCGGTTAGTAGAAATTCAGTTTTATTCCCTCAGTGAAGCTCTTATTTCCTCTATAATGATTTCTGAGACATCATCGGATTCTTGATTTTGTATTGTAAGAATTTTCTTTACTTGACCATCGTATTCTTTACATAATTCTGCATAGAAACTTCAGTTTTGCTTGTGACTATTTCACCACTCTTATTTTTTATTTAGGTTTTTTACCTTCTGACAGTTTTTGTTATGACCTTCATCTCTGTATTTTCTTGGATCACCATTGATATTTTTGCTCTACTTTGTTTTTTTACATCAGTTCTTAGCTGTCGATATATATTTGTTCATTTGTCTAATCTCAGGGGAATGTATTCCACGTGTCTGTCGATTTGTAGCTTCACTTATCTTAGAGATTTTATTATTTTCTTTTACACAGTACTTCTTTCTGGGTTTCTTCATCGCACTAACACTTTACTTGTTCGCACGTTCGATATCTAAGTTCCCCTTCCACCTTCTCCATAGGTTTGAATTCGGATCATTTCTTGGTACCCATATTCAAGCTTTGAGATGAAAGGTTTACTTATGTTACTTTATCGTTTTTATCAGTTTTACTTCCCTCGTCTAAAAGACCAAGGAAGTATTGTAACCACGAAAAAAACACCTTTTCGGTATTTTGCATTCATATTATATGTCTACTTGGCATGAAACCGAGAACGTTTCGTAGAAATATACAAGGTGACGCAAAAGTCCTCACTCGATTTCCTAAGGCAGTAACTTTGTTTGTAAATGAAAAGAATTGGTTCTGTTTGTTGATTATGTTTATTTAGACGTTTAATTTTTTTTTCCATTAAGTCTCGAATACAATATCGGTCAAGTGGACACCGCCAGAGTTGATGAAAATTCGGGCTCGTTTCACAGCATTTTTCTTGACTTTTCTCAACACTTCTGGCGATAAATTCTCCACTTCTAGTCAGATGTTTTTCTTTAGGGCCGCCAAGGTCTGTGGCTTGTTCGTATAGACCCGTGACTTCAGAAACCCCAAAGAAAGAAGTCTGGAACGGTCAAATCGGCCGATCTTGCGGGGCAGTGCAGATCTCCAAAACGAGAGATGAAGCGGTCGGGAAAAGCTTGCTTCAGAATATCCACTGTCGTTCATGCTGTGTGTGCGGTTGCACTTGTAAGAGAACATCTTTAAGTCTTTCACCAAAATTCGCTGTAAAGACCGTCTACCGATGCCCAAGTGCGTGACCCGTCGTCTGGTGGATGTTTGAGGGCTCTCTTGGACATCTGCAGCCACAGCAGCGATATTCTCGACCGAACGGCTACTCCGGGGCCGGCCACGTTTGAAACTGTCCCGTATTGAGCCAGTCTCCTCGAGGCGAGTGGCTAAACGCCAAAGTGTTTGCACATTTGATGCCACACAACCAGGGAATCGACAACAAATTTTACTTGGAGCCAAAAGCACTGACCGATTATTTGTCAAAAACATTGGCACAAATTATTTCGCGTTCTTGAAGAGTATAGCGATCCATGGTTTGTCTATGTGTATTCTGCTTCTGTTTGCTTCACGAATGTCAAAGTCGCGATGATATAAGATGCCATTTGCAAAAATGAGAGCATGTTCCGATAGGGTGATTACTTTTGCGCCACCTGTTATATAGGCTGAGCACTTTAAAATAATAAAAATTTGTTTATTTTGCTTTACCTGGGAAATAGATACAAATAATAATTTGCACGTAGCTCAGGCTTTATCATTGGCAAAGACATGATACCTATCAGATACAGGGTAAACATAACAAATTGTACAGAATGGTATGGTGCTTTATAACGCAACAGAAACTCGTCTACTTCGAGCACTCGCGTGGTTCAGTTATTCTAGTGGCGAAGCGCAAAGTGCGAATCCCAGCGGACTACATTTTTACTTCCCACGTCTAAAAAACGATTGTTTTTTATTTACAAAAAAATAGAAGTAATGACTTGCACATAGCTCAAGCTTCATCATTGGACAGAATAATACGGTGCTTTATAACGCATCAGAAACTCGTCCAACTCGAACACGCCCGTGGCTCAGTTATTCTAGCGGCGGACAAAACACTGGCTCGAAAATTTCGCCTCGGAGCTCGGAGTTCGAATTCCAGCGGACTAGATTTTGTTTTATTTGCAAATTGATAAAATTCTCCTGAGGGAAGTTCTGTGTAAACCCCTTTAATAGTTTTTTCTTAAATTTAGTACTATGCGCGATCTTGGATAATTGCCTTTTTATTGTTTATTATAAAATAAATGTTAGCTAATATAATATAATTACATTACAATTGAAAAGCAAGCAAAATACTGTAATTATACAGGGTGTTCCTAAAAGAGGCATACACCGCCGAGAAGTACCCTACTTCCACTCGACAGTATGGATGATTTTTAGCTTTACATTTTTTCCATCGCATATATGATATTTTAATACGTATATAATGCTGCATAAAAAGGTGGAAGTACTCGGTTTCCAAAAATGTTCGATGATTTTCAAAATAAAGTCGGTTGAAGTTAACAACCTGTAGGTATTTTTTAAGTAGGAATCTTTTGAAACACCAGAAGCCATACATACTTACGCTTTCCTCGGATATTAATTTTTCCGCATATTGTTTTCATTAATATGCCTGGCCATTACGAATACTACCATTCTGGAATGACAAATACTTTGTTTCGGTAACCATTAAGGTTTTTGACACAACTGAAAGAGACTTTTTTATATGAATTAAAATATTTATTGAGCTATGCTACTTGTGGTATAAAAAATTTGGAAGTAAATGTAGCTATAACCCCCCCCCCCCCCGCATAGGTCTAATTTCAATTATATGAGGATTTGTAATTTATAAAACTATATCACTTCAAGTTTGTACTCGATCCGATAAGTAATGATTGCGTTATAAATGAACAAAATCAACTTCTCGTGTTAGCAGTAGCTCTGGATAGTTGATAAAGTGATCTCTTCTGTTCTAGCTACACAAGCAGCAATCATTGATGTATGGATATACGAATAACTGTGTAAAACAGTAGCAGATGTGTAAAGCCTTAAATTTAATTTTATTCAGCTTTAACTTATAGGGCTATGTATGCGTCCGTCTACCACTTGAATGAAATATACTATTTAAAGGCTGGCCAGAATTTATAAATTGTGTAAAATAAAATTATTTTATTGCTAACGTAGTAAGAACAATTTTTCCACCTGTAGGTTTTTAACAAATTGAAGCATCAATAGCTTTCGAAATGTTACAGTGTATAATTTTGCTTGCGATTCTGATAGAATTTTGCCAAACATTCATAATCTAATTAGTTTTGAATATTTATAGAATTTATTAACAACTCAAATTAATCGAACCGAAAAGTGTTTGACAATAATTGCATTTTAAATGAATTTGCTTATATTTTGGGGGATGCGATATGTAGTAATCAAAAAAGTAGATTGCATATTTTCATATTGTGGTTTGAAGGTGAGAAAATTTATATTAATGTGTATTAAAATCAAAGTGAAAATGCGAATGCACATAGCTAAACGCGTTGAAAAGTTAATGGACATAGTAATTAAGGAATTTTGTGTATGCCGAACAATAAACAGCTATTAATGAAGCTGTATATTAAGCCCCTTTGGTAGATATAAATTTGCTTTGAATAGCTTTCGATATTGAAATTTTAATTACAATTACCTGTTTCGACAAGCGTAATGTGCCTAATATAAATTTAGATTCCCACCACCCTACTTGCGGATTTAACAGCGCACAATTCCCAATATTTATTCAGAGTCAATCAACAGCAAATTTAAATAACGACAGCTAATTAATAAACTAGATTCAAGCGGACACAAATAGTATTACTAAACTCTCATAAGCTACAAATATATAAATATCAACTTTATTTTCTCGGGCATTTCTTTTCATTTATAAAACTGACTAAAACTGCGAAAATATCTACAGGCGATAGCATTTCTTCTTTTTAATTCGTCGTCTCCCAACGAATAATTCAGTCGATACCATTTTGATCCATGGTGGAAATAGTTTAGCCACGATATAGTGCTTGCGCCTATGCTAGGTTCACCTAATATTTTTCTTGTATTTATTATTAATCATAACATTTGATATTTGTTGTTTCGCATAACATGACCTAGGTATTACAGCTTGCGCGATTTTATGGTAAATATTATTTGACAGGTCTTATCTATTCTGTCTAGCACCTCATCATTTGTGATCATGTCTATCCACCATACATGTAACGTACGCCTGTAAGACCACATCGAGCAATTCTCATAATCACCCATAATGGAAGATCTAGTGAGGTTACAAGCAGCTTCTCTTCTATTCTGGCAAGAGTTTCTTATCGATGGTCCTCCATGTCCAAATATTTATAAAAACTCAGCTTTAGCTAAACTTCGCCTTCTAAATTGAAAATGTTCGAATACGTGTATTTGTATATGTATTTGGAATTGGATTTTATTATAATTATTACTTATTCTACCACAGCGTAGTTAATTCGAATTGCATTGTGGAAAGGCCACTTCGTAATCCCAAGAAGTTTTGTTTCTGCGGCACTGATGCTAAGACGATAACGTTCACTCATAATACTTAACCCATCAACCATTGTTTGTAATCTGTACGGGTTACCCTTCAAAACAACAGTAAATTCAGCATATCTGATGTTATTGACATCCATACGGTTATTAAAATTCCAGACGGAGTTTGCTCAAGGGTTTCATTGACAATCGTCTCTCAATAGATACATCATTGTCTTACGCCTAGTCGTGTTGCTACATGTAATTTGTCACAACGTCCACTTGCGAGGGAAGTTCTGAGTAAAGCCCTTAATAGATGTTTTATTGCAGTACGATCCATTAAATTACATACAGTATGTTTTTTAAATTTATTATTATTTGTAGAGGAGAAGAAAAATCCTGTACGTTATAGCTCAAGGCCACGCCGTTTAAATTTTATTAAGCATGCAAGGTGTCCTCGATTTTTACCGCAATATCTTTAAATAGTAAGTGTCATATATAAGTGTTTCAAATCTCAATTTAATATCTGTTAAATCTTAAGAGAACATTTTTTTTCATGGCTGCAACTTGTTAAACAGTGGAAATAGTTATTTTCTCTATACCGCCTTAGTAAATTGCGATTACATTGTCAAAATATTAACAATAATGGAAAGTAAAGCATTCAGGTAACCTAAGAAATGAATCAGTTGCACAAACACACTGTGTGTAAGGACATAAAACATTTTCCGCCGCATGTCACTTTCCGCACCTGATACTCCCTATAAAGAATATAAGGTACGTAATTAAATAGTTGAAATGGAGAAGACGTATTTATTAATTTTAACACTAATTTTAATTTGGAACAATTTTGAATGTTAAATGAATTGTAGAGCTCATTTGTTCGACATGCACCAGCAATTCCCAATACCATCGCAACTTTCATTACGAATATAAGAAACGCATCACTAAGAAACTCTGCTACCTCTTGATTGGTTACATAAACTGATTGGAGTTTCGTTCATTTTTTTAACCTTTTGGGAAATTATCCACTCTTTGCAACTACGATAAGTTCACTCATACCGGACCCTCGATTTTTCTAGTAGCCGAGATGGTCGAGCTGTATTAATAGATACTAATTTCAATTTCTTCTGAATCACTCATATCAAATCAAAATTTTGTGTTGTTTGCTTTTGTTTGTTTACTTATAACGCCAAGAACTATAGTAACAGCACTTTTATAACAGCCAAAATAAAGGTAGGTTTGTTACTGATAGACCGTTATAAATACAAATATCACAATTTTCATTAAATATTATTTTTTATTATACCCGCATCAGAATCGCCATTTAAAGCACGCCTGAGCGTGCGAATACAGGCGATTACAGCTCGCCGAGCTTTAAAGGTTGTCAAGGAAACGACTGAATGCAACAACGGACGTGGACGAGACAAAAACGTAAACAATTCTCGTAACTATAGTAGCAATATTATTATTCCCTCTCGATTTATCACGACAAAAATTATTTCTAAGTTTTTAGTGCGGAATTTATTTCCAGTATTGGAGGTATAATAAAAAATAGCGTAAAGTATTCGTGGATAACTGGTCTTTAAAACACTTGCTCTATTTCGAGCACTCCGGCTACGCCGTCGTGCTCGAAAACTCGTGCGTGTTTTAAAAACCTTGTTATCCACTCATACTTTAATATACTATTTTGGGGTAGTGACAAAAACATAACGCGCAACGCGTGGGTAGGTTTCTTTTATATCCTCGGTTTCTTTAAGGACCTCAGCTTTGCTTCGGTATACAACCTACCACCTCCTATAAAAAAGTTTACTTGCCGCCACTTGGAACGCAAGTAACTATTGTACTAGTGAGGAAAGCGATACTTTTCTTTATGAGTTCGCCGTTGTGCATCGATCAAAAGAGTAAAAAAACTGCTTTCATACGAGTTGTGCACGTTATTTTTTGCATAGGAATATCTTGTAACTCGAAATTTGGTCGAAAAAGACCAGCATTTACAACTGTCTATTTGACGATGCACAATTTCAATAAAATGGGTTTACTTTTTCTACGATTTTTCGTTAAAAAGGGTGACTTTCATGATGAAAGGCAACAAAAAATCTGTAAGGGCTTTATTGAAAACTTCGATCGCAAGTGGAAGTTGTGACACTAAACAATTTTTAAAGATCAAAGAAAAATGCGAGTAAAAATATGTTCAAGTTCAAGTAATAATACAAAACAATAAAAGGAAACACTTTCTAATGCGATTGAATTAGAACTACAACGAATGCGATTTCAATGATCGGCGGTAGCCCGCAAGAAAAGCGTGCGTTTGCTGCCTCTGCCAACGGAACCCTTCAGATTTCTACTAAGCAGCTATATTTAACACAACGCACTTATTCGTTGCCCCTTTGTTACAATTAATTTGAGCCGCCTTCAAATTTCGCAGTCTGTAGTATGCATGTTGCTCTGTTGCGCATCTGTTCGCACGATTGTCTGTGAGCGCACCGTTTTGTATTTCCCGCGTTACGCTTACTTCTGGTTTTTGTTTCGACGACGCGTCCCCTTCGATCTGGTCTGCTAAGCAAAGAACATGCTCTGGTAACAATTAATTTTGTGGGCTGCTGTGAGTTCGATGTAGTTATGTGAGCATTCACTGTAAAGTGGATTTATGCCGCGATTTTTGTGTTAAGGGAAGCCTGACTTTCACGCTGTTGGCGGAATTTTCCATGTTGCCACGTGCTTCGTAAATTCGCCTGGACACTTTCCAGGGTAAGTAAAGAGTTCGTATCGATCTTATCTGTAGATCTTGGTATGCTATCGTGGGTTCTTCCTTTCGTTATAGCACCTAGTGCCGGAGGGCCAAATTAAGGCTTGGGACTACGGCTGTTCTTATCCGCCTTTAGACGCTCCATGCATTGGCAGTTTTTGGACATTCAGATCTGCTGAATCCCATGCTGCAGGCGTCATTAGAGCGCTGTAGATGACCCGACAAGAAGGCTTTATCTTCAGGTCTATTTTGCACCAATATTGAACGTTGAACGTCCCTTTGAAACAACAGCTTCAGGTCGCCCGAATTTGGGGCCAAACGAATTCGAGAACCGTGATATCATCCGGCCGTGAGTTAGCTGCTGGACTCGCATCTGTGTTTCCTCCGAAACCAGGCGCCGCTGTAATCCTTGCCTGTCGCGACCCTAATTTTAATGTGTGAGATAGGGCGATTGCCTTATTGTTACGTGTAAATTATAAGTATTAGCTTTAATTCTTGTTCCGAGGTACCTCATGCTATCACTGATCAATTAGCTAAACTCAATTAGTGTAGCAAGTAATATTGTGGTCACCTGCGACCCTGCTGGTAGATCGATAATTTTGTGATATATTTACCTATACTGTGATCCCGAATCTTTGAAAATTATACTGTGATATTGTCAATTACTGAGGTTTCATTTAGTCACGGCTGTTTATTGTGTTTGAAGCTCCTCTTTCAGGAATTGTGTTTGTGCTTTAAGCATTGTAAGCTTACGAATTTACTTCAACACCTGGGTGCTTTCGCCGCGCCGTATTGTAATACAAAAAAAAATGGTTGGCGCTGGTCATTTATTATTTTGTTCTACCGACTATACTGTTAAAAAAATTACTGCACGCCTCCATCCGACTGAGCTGGCGGCCGGCTATGGCACCCGCGTGTACAAAGTACTTCCCTGGAAGAATGGCCAACGAATTAAATTAGATAACACCTTTTTGTCTCTTACAACATTTATCCTATATCTGTTGGGTGTCATTTTCGTCAAGGTTAAATCCTGATCATGTGCAGATTATTACTTTTATCTATTTCTAAGTTAAAGCAAAAATAAACAAAATTTTATTATTTTAAGTTGCTCACTCTGTGTAATTTGGATCCAAAATATGCCCTTCTTCATCACGGGTAAAAAAAATGAGCCATGTGTAAAATATTACTTTCATTTAACAAATAGTTCTTGATTTAAAGCAAAATAAAGTACTTTATTATTTTTAAGGTGCTCACCCTATATATATTTGGCCAAACATTTTTAGATTTTATGCCGCCAACAGACAAACAGACAGACGGAATTGATAAAACCTTTTTTTCATCATTTAGAGACCCTGAAACGTAAAGAGACGAAAAAAAATTCGAAAATGAATTTTACGCGATTAAAATTCTTCCTTCGTCTTTTAGATGAGGGAAGTAAAATGTATGTAAAGAAAGAAATTTGATCAGATTTACTATACAAAAAATTCATTACAGAGCTTTACTCAGAATTTTCTCCGTAAGTGAAAAAAGTCGAAACAATAAAAGAATTTAAATGTTTTATGGTTTACTCCCTGTAAATATTGGGTCTAAGATAGGCCTCTTTTTGTCAGGGGTAAAAACCTGAGCTACGTGCAAAAACACCTACAACATTTTATTTTTTAAGGTGCCCACTCTGTATATATTTCCCCGGAAGTATATTCGGTTTTGTGCCATGTATACATCTAATCCGCATGCAAAATATCGCCTTCCTCCAACAAATAGTTTTTGAGTTATACCGGCAATAAGCAGACAGACACACAATTAGACAGACAGGCAGACAGACAGACAGACAGACACACAAATAGACAGACAGGCAGACAGACAGACAGACAGACCGACGGAATTGAGTCTGTTTTTCATCATCTAGGGACACTGAAACTTGAAGATATGGTAAAATCTTCGAAGTGATTTTCTCGATTACCATACTTCCTTCGTCTTTTAGACAAGAGAAGTAAAACGTATAAGTCTAAGAAATCTTCTTATTAGATTTACTATATAAGAAGTGAAATATATCAAAGAAATAAAAGAATTTTAATTTTTTAAGGTTTAAATCCTGTATAATGGGTCTAAGGTGTGCCTATTTTTGTCAAGGTTAAAAACCTGAGCTATATACAAAATGGTTCTCAGGCTAAAGCAGAAACCGACAAAACTTTATTTTATAAGGCGCTCACCCTGTATATATTTGCCGGGAACTATATTCGGTTTTATGCCAAGTAGACATCTAGTCCACATCCAAAATATCGTCTTCCTAGAACAAATAGTTTTTGAGCTATACCGCCAACAGACCAACAGATAGAAAGGCATACAGACAGACGGACAGACTAACAGACCGACGAAATTGAGAAAACATGTCTTTCGTCAGGTAGGGATCTTAAAACGTGAAGATTTGAAGAAATATCGAAATTTGACTTTTTCACAATTCTTTCGTCTTCAGACGATGGAAGTAAAAATTGCTGGAAGAAATAGAGATAGTCGGTATACATTTAGATATAAATAGACACAGACGTACATTTGAGGCATCGCGTGTATTAAAAACAGTGTGTCTTTGACATCGAAGTCTGGAAGGTTTTAAGAATCCTCTAAAACGGCTAAGAATCATCTTAGTAATAAAAATACCTTCAAGTTCCAGCTGCAAGAGTGACCTTCTTGTAAAGATAATATTTATATATATGCAGTAACGTTTTACTTTACTTGACGTGCATTTATTTATGCAAAACCACATGTTAGTAAAAACTTTAGATTATTAAAGCTCGAGCTTATTTTGTAACAACTGAAAATTGCATTTGCTACCCGGTTCTGCTGAAGTCGGAATATTACGTAAGAAACTGATTTGTTTTCGATTTTCCGCCCTTCTATACGCACGTTTAAAATTCATTGATGTAGTGAGACCCTCCCAAGATCCCAGGTACTTTGTGGCGGGAGGAATGCTTTACCAAAGCGTTTCTTGTCGATAAGTTATCTCAGAGAGTGCGCCATTAAAACAACAAAGGCCTCGGAGGGCCGGGTCACGCATATGCGGTTTTGGTTGAAAAAGAGATTTATGTAATGTCACGAGATTTGTTCTAACAAAGGTACGAATAAAAAGAGTGGCCTCATTAAAGCCAAATCTCCGCAGACGACCCTAACTATGCATCGACATGCACGAGAGGCGAACTGCAGCGGAAAATCCTCAGATAATATATCTTGATAAAATAGTGCCGACTGAATATTTTCCGTGAGAATCCAGGTTAGGCCGCCAAAACAACCATTTGAAGCAGCATTCGATTCCCGGTGCAGGCACTTGGTCCTGGTACCTTATTTCAGTCTCATTATTTTGCAAAGGCGCTGCTGTTGTGGAGGAAGCCTTGCTGAAATATGTTTGTGCATAAAGTTTTGTTCCGGGTTTTATTGCCCTACTCCAGAACATCTCAGAAAGTTTCGGTTATCAGAGAAGTTCCGACATTTTAGTAGATATGACGCTGTCAAACGCCACAGGAAACCAGAAGTCGTTGCTTGCATCGCGATAACCAGTCAGATATTTTCGAGAAACTTCCATACTTCAATTAGAAAGATACGTACGTCGGCCTGGATACAACGCAAATCCTGGGCTATAGCCTAGTATCACGCATAACATATTGCGCCTTTGATTATTAAGCCATTGGTGTCGATATGGGCTACAATCCAAATTTATTGCTCCCTGAATAATCTTTAGACCACATAAATTTGTGCGTGTCTATATTTCATGTCCCGTTTAGCTGGGGAACACTATTTTTATTCAGAATTATGCCAGAAGTGCTAAACCTATCAATTATGTTATCAATTTTAATGTTTCATTTATTTCTAATTATCTATAACTGTACGTAAGGTACCTACTTACGTAACTAAACGAAGGCGCTAACAGAAATTTATTCCAAGGTGATAGACGAAAATTACTCAGAGGGCACACACGAATTTCAAGAAAAAACTATTTCACAAACTTCAAGCTTCAATCGCTCAAAAGAAATATTAAAAATCTACTTTCTCGAAAAACCAACATTATGTGGTTTTTTGTGGACATCGATGTACTACTGCTGTTTAAATACAAATTGGCTTAGCATTTTATTATGATTGTATTAAACACTTTAAAATTACAACCAGTATTTGCATTAAACACATTAAAAGCACAACCAATATTTTTTAAGGGTTTTATCATCTTTCATTTTCAAAGGAAGGCGGTTCTGTTTTCACAAATTTTTTATTTTTGATAATCTGAAGGAGCTGTATATACAGTGTGCCCCTTTTATTACCCAACACCTCCATACCTGCTATGCTTTTAAGCATAGGGATTTTGTTGGACTGTACAGAGCCTCAATACGACTTACCACGATCAATTGAAATTTTTCGAAACATACGACTGCGATCGAGGGAGGTTGAATTTAATTTCAAAATCTGTTTGAAACGAGCATCTTTCTTTCCTTGCTTAGATAGATTATTTTAATATATACCTAAATATATAGCCAGTTTGCATGCTTTTTTCTTGTTGATTGGTTTTCACTATTATCATCTAGCATAATGGAAAGTGCGAGAGTACGGTTCTGTTTTAGTATGTATCAGCCAATTGTATGTTCAACGATCCAGAAACGCGAAAAACTTAAAGTAGTTATGGGCGCGCCAAGCTTGTGTATAATCTCCTACAGAGAACTAAATCAAAAGCGATGAAAGCCACGGAGTAAACAGAATTTATTCCATAATGTGTGGAGAATTTCTACACAACTAGTTGTTCAATCGACAATGTAATTCAGCCCAATTCGCTGCACAGCAGTTCCCAGATCTCGAGTTGAAGGTAACCTGATACAGGGTATGTATAGAGTTTAAGCGATTGTTCGATTAAAACTGTGTTGTGACGATTTCGCCACCGTGAAAAGAATGTTCGTTGTAGACCATACATACTTACGTGAATTTCAAAGCCTGTTCTCATGCATGAATCCCGACTGCGTATTTCGATGCAATGTAAACATATTAAGGATAGCTACTTCGGTGTACTTTTGACGCTCAAATGTAAATATAAGTCAGATATAGTGATACTATTATTATTTCACGTGTAACTGCAAGTAGAAACCCGCTAATGCACATACATTATACATTTTGAGTTAATACTGTTATGTTTAGGAATCGCCGTTTATTTTAGGTTTAAGTCCTAATATTCTTTATTGTTTTATGTATGTTTATGTCGATATACTTATATTGATTTGTTTGAGCGCATTGATTTTTCTTGTGTTTATTGTTTGAATTTATTTGCAGCACTGAATTGCAGGCCAGTTTTATGTTTTAGCAGATATTGATTGACCTTTCCTATTCATGAACTGAAGCAAAGAAAGAGCTTTATATATACTGAGTTAGCTAGATAAACAACAGGATAAATAATTTATAAAGATACTGCTTACGAGATATCTCCAAACAGAACTACCTACTCATTTCAATATGGTTCCAAACGATAGGGGTCAAACTACAGCTTAGGAAGAAGCCGCTTTTCAGGTTGTAGCATCCTTTAAAACACATAATTTGCTTTGTTGTTGCAAAAACATTAAAAAAACAGAAGCAATTATAATCGAAACATTATCAAATCATAAAATGACATATAACAATATTTATACAATTTTTGGAATAACAACAAAAATTTTCTGTCATTTTTATGGTTTTTCATGTTAAGTTTTTGTGTGATTTCGGTTTAGTTTTCCAGGAATGGCGAGGATAAAAATGGGGCTTCTACATTCCCTCAACTATCTTAAAAAATATAATAGTAAATTATGTTCTAATAACAATTAAAAATAGAACTTTAATATCATTCATTACAAAAAATTACCAGGTAGCATTTTTTTAAAACAAAAAGTGGAATTTAAACGACTAAATTCAATCACAACACCATGTAAAAATATTCTTCCATATTTTGAACTCGGTGGATATGTCCAAAAAATGAAAGTATGCAAGAATAGACTGTTGTAGATAATTGTTTTTGGGGTTTGATTTCTTCTAGAATGGAAATATTTGTTCGGTGAGCCTTCATACGAGTCCAAAAGCATCAATCCTATGTCGATCCACTTTCTTAACATTCCAGGTCTCACCGGCATATTGAAACATGGAAAAGACCAACGTGGTAACCAAACTGATTTATGTGTATTTAGTGATGTTTTTGTTTCCCCATATGTTGTTAAGTTGAGTAAAAGAAACAGGATAACTATCAGAAATTGTAAAGGGCTTTATCTAGAATATCCCTCGCAAGTGGACGTTCTGAGACTAAACAGTTTTAAAAATCAAAGGAAAATAGGGGTACAAATATCTTAACGTTCAATAAAAGGAAACACTTGGTAATGTGAATTTCATCAATTTACAAATAAAAAAGGGACATTACCGGCGGTGAGATTCGAACTATAGCGCCTGCGAATGCGATTTCAATGCTTAGCAGTAGCAAACCGCCTCTTTGTTGCATTCGACCATGAAGGACCACTCGCATCTGTGCGATGCTGCTTCTTTAAACACAACACATTTATCTTTGTCCTTTTTTTGTCTTTTTTACATTTACCCTTTATCTGTTATGTCCCATTTTTATAAAGGATAAAACCTGAGCTCTGTTGAAATTATTACTTTTATCCATTTCTCAGTTGAAACAAAAATACACCAAAATTTAATTTTTAAGGTGCTCACTCCGAATATATTTAACCGCAATTTTCTCAGTTTTATGATAGGTAGACATATAATCTGCATGCAAAATATCGTCTTCCTCCAGCAAAAATGTTTTGAGTTATACAGGCAACAGGTAGGCAGACACACAGGCCGAATTGAGAAAACCTAATTTTCATCATCTAGTTATCCTGAAACGTGAAGATCGGAAGACATCTATGTAGATTATTTGTTCGCGATTATAATACTTCCTTCATCTTTTAGACGAGAGAAGTAAAACTAAATTTCAATGTTTATTTGAATTCTGTAGGTCAAAATTGTAAAACACGAGCAGTCAATGAAACTTATATTCTCCTAGTGTAAAACTGAGTTTGACTTTAGATCGCCAGGTACTCCATTCATATTCGAAATTTAGTAGAAGTTCTGTGATTTTTTATTTACTTCTATTTCTCCATAATTGCTAATACGCCACCTGACTTCGCTTGATAGTTTTTTTTTCGTTATTCGTTATTGCAGATTTCGTCCGATTATTACTTCCTTTTACAATAAAGGAAGTATTGGATTTACCCCAAAAATTCTAAATTGAGTTTTCAACAGATCTTCACGTTTCAGAGTCCCCTGATTCCAAAAAAACATATTTGTTTTCATTGGTCTGTCTGTGTGTCTGCCTGTCTGTGTGTCTGCCTGTGAACAGAATATCTCAAAAACGGAAAGAGGTATGGCGTTGAAACTTTATATATAAGTTTTGTGTACTATGTAGATGCGACAGTAAGCTTATGAAGAAAATCGCATAACCGGAAGTAGGTGTTTATTCTTGTGATTTTTCAGTTTTTTCGATTTTTTAAAAAACGGCTCTAACGATTTTTTTTAACTTTACATTTTTATTACATTTTTAATGTATATTGATGTGAGATAGGTGATTTTCCAGTTAAATACTTCTAAAATGGATTTCTTTTGTTTTTTTCTATTTTTTTTATTAACTCCTATTTTAAAAACAGCACCCGGTATATTATTACATTTTTGAATTCAGCTTAAAATTCTAGAGAAAATTTGTCTCTTCAACTAACACTATTTTGTACCGTTTTTTGTAAAATTTTTAATTTTTGAACATTTTTGACAAATGCTTAAAAATGTTAAATCAAACTTTTGGCTAATTATACGATCACTGTAAATCGAAGTTGTGTGCGTGTATCACACCAGATTTTTACCAATCCATTTCCAAGAAAATCGACCGCTTGGCTGACAGCAAGCGTAACATAAAAAATGCCAATGGTACATTTAGATAAAAATTTACGTGCAATTTGCTTTGAGCTTGTAAAACGTACCTATGCATTTGCATTGTTCTTTTAAATTTTGGCTGTATTATTATTTAAGATTCATTTTTGCTTACGATGCAGTTATATTTTTATTCACAGTGTGTGTTTTATTTGAAATTAAGACCTTTAAATATTTTTTGTGGTTTATACATACACCTAGGGGGAGTTTCAAGCTACCAATTTGGATTATTTTCAACTCTGCATACCAGCTTACTGTGACCGATTAAGAATGTGAATTTTTCTAAACTTGCCTTGGCCAGGTAGGCTGAATTTTATTTCAAAATCCTTTTTAGCGTTCTCAAAAACCCCCAGCTACAAATATTTTTTGCAAGAAATTGAGAGAACTTTTTTATGAGTTATAATAATGGAAATATAGTAAAAATATAAAATAAAATAAAACCAAAATGTAATAATTGTTTGTTATAAAAACAGAAATTGACTTTATTTTTAATGATTTATCTTACTACTACACTTAGTATAAGGCGTGGTGGCTGGATTTGGTTGTTTAAATTTCATCTTTAATTTTTTTAAATTTATTTGAACTTTGAGTTTTTTTAATAAATGGCCATATATTTCCTTCACGTTGTTTTGGCATAATAAGAGGCCATGATTTATTTATTTAATATTGAACACACTGTTCTACGTGACACAATTTTGCGTCACTGAAGTGTCTGACATGCGAACATATTTACCGTGTTGCTGAATTTCCCGCGATCATACACGACTTTGAAACGAGATAGTATTGTTTGATCAAGTTTGTTAAAAATGATCAATATTGGGTGAATCATCGGGTTATTCCTGCTTTGGGCAAGGCATGTGTTAAATTAGATTTAAAATGTGTGAGGATTTTTCTATTGCAAACTAGTAAAACTGACAATAATGCTCTAGACATTGACGCTATGTATAACCTCAAACTTAGAAAAACATAACCTAATTAAACAGACAGCTTTACTGTCAACTTAAATGCCAAATTTCCATGGCCTCATATTACGCCAAAACAACGTGGACGGAATATAACTCTTTATTTCTTTACAACATAGTTTTGTAGGTGTTTAAAAAATTGTGAGAATGGTAGAGAAGGTTTTGTATAGTTCTAGTAATTAAATTTCAGTATAACGGGATTAAATCATTATGACGTCATAACTCAGTAGTATTGTCAATTAATTGCAGTATTATAACACAAAAGGTGTTTTTGTAAATTCTAGGTTATGTTATTCTTATTCACATCCGTAACTTTATATACTTTTAATGTGGAGTATTTCAACAAGTAGACAACATACTTAGACGTGAAATACGAGAAAATTTTATTATAAAATTAACTAGTTACACATGGCAATTAAAGTAGTGTTACATATTTTATTATTAAATATAACAAATGTCAACGCCAACATCAATATTATTGAGGAACCCTAAACTTGACCACCCAGACCGGTAAGGCATTCTGAAAAATATGGTGGTACGATTATGACGTCATAGAACACGTAATACTGGCGTCAAATTTTCGTCTTTTTCTTGCATGACCAACTTGATTTTTGAAATAAGAATTAAGGTGCTAGCTATTTCATTTGCTGTACTAGAATAAATTGTTGAAAGTGCAATTAGCTTAGTAGAAACGTGTAATCACTTAAGAAGCTAACAAGTGTTTTCAAAACCAAAATAAAAAAAGAATATCTTAACTTTTACTCCAAAAAATATTAAAACTTTGATTTTTTGTTATTTTATGTTTTAACTATATTACGAATGTTACGTGTTTTGCAATAAAAAGGCGTGTATTTTCAAACCTTCAAATTCCATTCCATCATTAGTCATAATGTTATCAGGTTCAAAAGTAAATACTGCAATTGCACAGTTGGAGAATAATGGTTGAAATAATATGTTCTATATTACGTCCTACGTTACATAACAATAATGCTTTTTTAAATTTTATTTTCTAAAGATGTTTGAGAAATGGCGTACCAAGTTTGCACATGTTCTTCTAAACAAAAATTCCCATGATATCATTATGAAGCCACTTGCTTTGTGTTTGAATTTAGACGGCGTCAAACGAAGTACTAAAGATTTTATAAATTCACTTCATTTCCTCGTGACTCAAAAGCATGTTGCTTAAAATTCAATTTGAACATTTTGTTTAGAGGGATTATCACATACTCGTACGTTTAGCTTTCAGAATAAAACGCCATCGCCAGTTTGATGCAAATATTAAAATAAAATCCAAAAGCATTGAACGTTTGCAAAAATTTTTATTAGCATCAGAATTTAAATTCTACCGTTACGTAGTTCGTTATGTTTACAAATGAAAGTCATTAGGGAGTATTAAGTGAGTCTTCCAGCTTTCGGTAAAGAATTAGAATAGCTGTATAAAGAACAAGCAATACGGCCTGAAAATGGCATTGCTGTTGAAAGGTTGACGAACGAACTTACTGTAGTAGATGTTTTAAATGCTACTAATTTATAATTTGGTTCACGTTGTTTAGCTTAAGGCTACTAAATTGTAATTTATTGTATAAATGTTTTAGAAGGCGTTTTATCCACGAAAGAATGTTTAAATGCGAGAACGAAGTTCGAGCATTTAACTTCCTTGAGTGAATAAAGCGCAATAAAATAACGAATACCTACCATATAACGTTTTATCCAAAAACTCAATAAATATCTAAAATTATATAAATTTTGTATTGAAGGCCGTGAAAAGTCATAGTGATAGTTTGGAAAGTACCGAGAGATTCGTGTTATACGTTTGGCAGTACTGAAGTGTATTGTCAGTATATGTCAAAGTCAAGGTTCGTAGGTTAGCTTTTGTTTGTTATTTAACACAGACTGATGCAAAGCAACCTAAAAATTTCAAAATTGTCATAGTTTGACAGTGCTACCAACAATGTAATAGTGAGTGATATGGTTTTTATCTTTAGAGGTATAAAATCGATCTAGTAATAGCCCTATAACAAGGAGGTGTTGGATAAATGTATTTTATCGCATTTCATTTGGTAATGTACTACATTTCTACACTGAAAACCGTTTAGAATCGTGGTACTTCTGCGTTAGCAACACTTATCTGTATAGCAACGGTAATTCGTTTTACGTTTGACAGTACTGAAGTGTATGGTTGGTGGCACTGTAAATCTATGTCAAATTCTAGGTTAGCAAGTTAGGTTTTGCGTTAGTTTTGACACCGACTGACACAAAACCTAAGCTGCTAACCTCGAATTTTAAATAAACTTGCAGTGTCACCAACAATACACTTCAGTACTGCCAAACGCATATAACTCAACTGGAGCTGCTTAGTGAGCTTTAGTACATAGAAACGAGTTCTGCTCAGCTTGGTTACGTTTTGACATTAACACCCGTATACATAGTCGTTCGCCAGCGGCTCGCCGGCGACTCGCCGGAGTTTCGTTATGAATAGTATGTTGGCGGCACTGTACGTCTATGTCAAATTCGAAGTTGACGGAAAACCTAACCTGATAACCTCGAATTGATATAGACGTACAGTGCCGCCAACATACTATTCATAACGAAACTCCGGCGAGTCGCCGGCGCCGGCGAGCCGCTGGCGAACGACTATGCACACGGGTGTTAGTGTCACTATTATGGAAAAAGTTAATATTTCACATTTCTTATGAAATGCGTTAAAGTGGCATACGCAACACGTTAGAAAAGTGGTGTTATTGAACTCGCCTGGGGTTTAAGTACTCGCTAACGCGTGTACACAAACCAACCATACTTGTTCAGTAAAACATCACGTTTCTAAACGTATTGCGTAATAACTATTATCCAACACCTTGTAGTTATATGGCTATTACTAATTCGATTTTAGATCTCTAAAGCGCCTCTTTATCGACTAGTGAGATAAAAACCATGTCACTCACTACTGCATTGTTGGTGTAGCACTGTCAATCTATGTCAAATTCGAAAATTTCAGGTTAAGTTTTGCGTCAGTCTGCGTCAAATAACAAACAAAACTTAACCTACTAACCTCGAATTTGACATAAATTGACAATACACTTCAGTACTGCCACACGTATAACATTTGATCTCTCGGTACTTTCCAAATGACTATGACTTTTCATCGCTGTCAATCAACAATCTATGTTTTTTAATCTAAGTATTGTAATCGCAAAAAAATCACCTTTCGAGATTTCTCCAGATCTTCACGTTTCCCACTTCCGCCTGTCTGTCTGTCTGTCTGTCTGTTGGTGGTGTAACTCAAAAACTATTTGTCGGAGGAAGACAATACTTTGCCTACACATTCTATATTTACCTGGCATGAAACCGAGAAAATTTCAAACAAATATATTCAGGGTGAGCATCTTAAAAAAATAATTTTTTTTTTCTATTTAACGTAGTAATAGATACAAGAAATAATTTGTACATAGTGCAGGCTTTATTCTTACCAAAAATTGGAGCCAATAGATACAGAATAAATGTTTCACGATACAAAAAGGAGGCACAAATTAGCGCGTTACTAAATATAGTTGCGATGCAGGAATTTGAAGAGAGGTGATTCGTAACTCAGGTAGAAATAGCCCAGTCCCTTGCAATATTCCACAAAACGTTGGGATTCCATACGCGGTCCGCCTGCCGTTCGCATTCTACCACCGATGTTTTCTTTTATTTGAAAATTTATTTAATTTATTAGAAACGTGAAAATAGTTTTACTCCTAACTTAATTTGATTTTTAAAATTATTTAGTGTCACAATGTCGACGAGGGAAGTTCTGGATAACCTTTTACAGATTTTAAAGATATGTATTGAGTTGTTGGATAAAACGTTATATTGTATCGTGTTTTAGTTGCGCTTTATCCACTCAATAAGATTAAATACTCGAACTTCGTTCTCACAATTAAACATTCATTCGTGGATAAAACGGCTTCTAAAACACTTTTACAATAAATTACTATTACCTTGTCCATACCATGCAGGTAGATATTAGAAAACAAAAATATTTATGTATTTGCATTCAATTATACCTTACAGTAGGAATTTGGCTAATAAGAAAAAAAATAAAAAATAATTGCAGTTAAGTTTGATTTCCTGCTGTACCGCTTTTCCTAAACACACACTTTAAGCCATTTATAGTATGTTCGTAAAAATTATTGCGTATAAAAATAATTCGCATAACTGTTTAGATACGAATCAAATTTATTTACTTTTGCGTATCTGGATCAAACAAAACTACAAATGCAAATTTATGATTTATGGTTGATTTATAAGCAATCGAAAAAATTCTGTGTGCTCTATTTTGATTCAGATATAAAGTTATCTATGACTGTATGTTGCCTTTAATTTTCAAAATTTTACCCCAGAAAAAATGTGTGTAAAAGTTTCAGTCTTGAAACAACACTATAAAGCCATCGACCGATTTTTTAAATTTTATTCAAGAAATTCAACGTAAAGGGTTAGTAAATTTGAGTGTTAGATTATCTTATATACATTCTCTTGGAAATCTATCATTTTGTTGTAAAATGCGCAGAGGCAATTTAACATTGACTGATATTTTGTATGTAGAGCGCTAAAGTTGCTCCTGACACGTTTTGTAAAGAAAATTGTGGTGACTGAAAAGGTCTGATCTGAATTCACAGCACAACAAAGAATAGGACCGTGGCACAAAAAATACTAAGCGAATCGGAAAATCACAGAAAATAATTGGTCGTGTGAAGGAAGCCAATAATTTGATATAATGATAAATATAATAAACATTTTAACTCTTCACAGATTTTATTACATCTGCAATTCACTAAGGGTGCATAGAATATATCGAAAACTCATTTTGGCAGGCCTTGGAAAGAAAGATAAACAATCTAGTCTGTAGGTGAATGTCAGATTGCATTTTGTTTATGAAAACATTTGTCACTATGACATGCAAAAGTTTACACTGCTTTAAGTTTACTTGTATCAAGCAAAAAGGAAAATTAGATGGCATTTACGCAACAACGAGTGTATTAATAATAACAATCAATAAAAAAAAGTTTTATTAATTGTTTTGTATATTTCTAAGAAAATAGTTCAAGATCAAAATGTAATTTAGTTCTCTCTGACTTATGGTAGTTCATTTGCTTCAATTGCATGGCTTGCTGCAAATGAGTTTTTTTAAACACTCGATACAATCTAACAAATACTATGAGTTTATAAAAATAGAATTGTACGTAGAAAACAAAAGCTTTATTTAGCTTTAAAAATCAGCTGTCTTTTTAAATTTTAGCAATTTCCAGACACACGTCAACGTTATTTTATCCTTGAAAGTTATTGTCATTTTTTACGCCACGAACACGTCGCACATGCACTGCTTTGAAAAATATGAAAAGTATGAATTTCACAGTACCAGTACAAGCTCTTTTACTCTATTTTCCAAGCTATATTTGAAAATAATCCTGTTTGAAAAAATTGGAAATAATTCGAATTATTAGATTTATTTAATGGATCTCAGCGTGCAACGAAAAACGCCGCCGAGTATGTTTCGTAATCATATTGAAAGGAAAAAGCGGCAATAATTTCGGAAAGAAAATGAAATTCGATCCCGAAAAGCGCTGTATTCGGCGAATGTCTAAAATATGACCGGTCGGCGGTGGCTGGAATTGCATGCTTCGCTGGCATAAATCTCTGCAGGAAATATTTTTTCTCCATAAACCTAAGTGTTAATTTCTATCAGATTATGTTGGGTCTCGTAATCCTTCAAAAGATTTTGTTTGTTAGGTTATAATAATATTTATAGCTTATGCTTAGGTGGTCGATTAAGCTATGTAAGATATTGTTCGAGTTGTAATTACTTAACGTGAAGCATTTACAACTTCTAGGAATAAATTTTCATTCATAAACCTAATACCATGTCTCTTTAAATAAGACATTCACTTAACAGAGAATTGTTGAGAAACATAAAGCACACATTGTCTCAATTGAACGCCTAACTTGGTCTTAAAATTGCCTACTTCCTTAAAACCTTAAAACATCTGTTTACTTTGAAATTTTTCCATGTAAATGAGAGCAAACTTTGCCGAAAACGAATTTATATCGCGCTTTTAAGTATATCAGTAAAGGCGAATTTACATAAATCTATGGAAGGTTCATGCATTATTCAGTAATACAACTTTCAAATATCAGCTGTACCAATTGTATTAATTCCTACATCCAATAGAGTTTCCTGGTTCTGCAACTCCGCAAGATCAGGCTAATTATGGAATTCCAGGGGAATTACAGAAAAGTGAAAGTAGATTGCTCCCCGACATAAATTATTCCGAAGCTGGAGAGCTAATAAGGGCGGAGTTTTAGGGAAGTATCGACGGCTGCCCCACAAACGGCGAACACTTGCTTATTACAGAATTAAGTTCGCTTGGAGATTTGTTGCGATGGCAAAAGGTCGCAAAAAGCAAATCTGTGCATCTGCGATGTTGCAAAATAATTTATTGCCTGCGCACCATTTTTCACAAATGTGCGCTATGCAAGAAGCTTTCTTGCAAAAGCAAGAGAATTCAAGCAAATTCCATATTTTAGCGTAGTAGTTCTAGTACAAAGGAATCGTAATGACTGCACCATAATAATGAGTAAAATTAAAGACTAGCTCCAAAATGTAATTATAAGAATGTATTGTGCTCGGGATTGCAACAATGTTTACTTCTTTTATTCGCTATTTTTCTTTACTTAAAATTGATTATTGTATTTGCTCATTCCTTAGAACTCTTGGATACTGTAAGCTAATAATAAATTCTTGTGAACTCCAGGAATTATTTCTCGGTGCACATTTGTGCCTTCAGCTGAGATTGAATTAATTTCAGTTGATATTACATTATTTATATCTGAAATGCCTGGTTAAAAATCATTACAGGGCTTTAGTCGCAACTTCCCTCTCAAGTCAAAGTTTTGAACCTAAAAATTTTGAAAACATCAAGGAAAAACATATTTTTAGGCTGTACACTCTGTATATACAGGGTGATTTATAACGGGCGGACCAAACTTCAACAGTTTGTTGGGGAGGTCATTTTGAGTAAAAAATGTTATATGAACATAGGTCGTCTTCCATTTAGTTACCTAACTACAAGAGATCAAAGTTTTAAGGGGCGGGTAAAGGTAAAACCGTTCAAAGTAGCCAATGTTTCAAGCGTCATATCTACTACGTATGTGCGCCAATCATATCAAACTTTTTTTTTGTACGATAGCTGTAGTATTATCTATCAAACGATATGGATTTCATGGCAATCTAAATATCAAAATATCTTAAAATACCTTGCAATTTATCTCCAAATAGTTTTTCTCCCAAACTGCTTGTCCAATCTCAGTCTTTTTATATCAGAATTATTCCTTTTCATAGTTCTAGTGTATGAGATAAAAAATAGAATAAATACTGAAGAAATGTAAAAAATAAGTTGAAAAAGTCAAGTTACCTTTGTACGATTTTTATAAAATTTTCTGATTCGCTAGATATTAAGAAGTCTAGGACATTGGCGTAAACAGAATTTGAAATTTATGTTTCGTTTTTGAGAAAATGCCTTAAAATGGTTCGACACGAAGTGGCCAATTGTAAAACTAACTTTTTCATTTTAAAGCGTTTTGATAAAAAATGAAACATAAATTTGAAATTCTGTTTGCGGCAATGTCCTGGACTTCTTAATATCTAACGAATGAGATAATTTCATAAAAATCCTACAAAGGAAACTTGACTTTTTCAACTTATTTTTTAAATTTTTTTCAAAATTTATTCTATTTTTTATCTCATACGCTAGAACCGTGAAAAGGAATAATTCTGATATAAAAAGACTGAGATTGGACAAGCCGTTTGGGAGAAAAACTCTTTGGCGATAAATTGCAAGGTGTTTTTACCAATAAATTGCCATGAAATCCATATCGTTTGACAGATAAAACTACAGGCTATCGTACAAAAAAAAGTTTGATATCATTGGCCCACATGCGTAGTAGATATGACGCTTGAAACATTGGCTGCTTTGAGCGGTTTTACATTTACCCGCCCCTTAATAAAACTTTGATCTCTTGTAGTTAGGTAACTAAATGGAATACGACCTATGTTTATATAACATTTTTTACTCAAAATGACCTCCGCAACAAACTGTTGAAGTTTGCTCCGCCCGTTATAAATCACCCTGTATAGGGTACAACGAAGAATAAAAAACCTGAGCTATATGCAAAATATTACTATTTAACTAATAGTTCTTGAGTTAAAGCAAAAATAAACAGAATTTAATTTTTTTAAATGGTCACCTTATGTATATTTAACCGGGTGTACGTATATTCGGTTTTGTGCCATGTAAACATCTAATCTGTCTGTAAAATATCGTCTTCCTCTAATAAGTAGTTTTTGAGCTATACCGCCAACAGATGAACAGACAAACAAGAAAACGAACAGACAGACACGCGGACAGATAGACAGACAGACAGACAGACAGACAGACGGACATACACACAAAATTTAAGAAATTTTCGACATCTAGGGAAAACTTGCTATGACCATAACGACCTGGTACCGCTTTATCACGGAGATGCAAGCCCTAGTAGTTGATGGGAGATAAGTGGTTTTTCGCTTGTGAAAAATGACGAACTGGAGATCATAAATTAAAGTTGACAATAAATGATTAACAATAAGAGGGAATATTGAAATAAAGTACCAGTTCGCACATATGCTAACGTTCTTAGGGAAAGTACCATGGGGGTGGTTAGAAAATTTTGAAGTCTTAATATTCTTGATTCTGTTGTAGGGCTGTTGGATTTTTCTATTAATTTTGCATAACCTTAAGCTCCCGGAGCACGTAATTGTGGTTATCATAATGTAAAATAGATAAAATAAGGGTAAAAATGAATTTTGTAAACACTAATTCCTATACAGGGTTTTTGTAGATCGCTCATAACTTCATTAATAATAGAGATATCGAAAACACTTTTTTTGTTTTAAATCCCAGTACACAATCTACAAATTGACTTAAACCAATTTAAGCCATGGCCTCCTATTTTTGCGCAGTGACACACGACTTTGGTGTTTTAAATGAAACACTCTGTATATTTTTAGATATTTGCAATCAGCGCTATTGGTGCTTTATGATAGCATTCTTAAATTAAAATTTAGGAACTTATTATTTTTCAAAATTAAAAAAGTTTACCCAAAGTAGGCCACAAATTATGCAAAATCACTAACAATTGAACAAGAAATGCAAAACAAACTCCACTTGGCTCTAAAAATATCTCATGGCCGAATTATATCACCAAACGTACTAAAACAATTGAAAACTATGTTTTTTAAAATTGAATAATATGAATTTCATTAACAATGACATGTATTTTTAAATTGTTTTACGTATTTATAATTTTTAAAAACACCGTTGGAAAGCCCTTTTATTGTAGTTTTCAACTGTTTAATGAAACTCCTATTGTTCCATTACAAAAAACATAGTTTTCAATTGTTTTAGTACGTTTGGTGCTATAATTCGGTCATAAGAAATATTTTCAAGCCAAGTGGAGTTTGTTTTGCATTTCTTGTTCGATTGTTAGTGATTGTGCGTAATTCATGGCCTACTTCGGCTAAAAGAAAATTTTATTTAGAAAAACAATAAGTTCCAAAATTTAAATTTAAGAATGCTATCATAAAGTACTTTTAGTACTGATTTCAAATATCTAAAAATATACAGGGTGTACATTTAAAAAACCAAAGTTGTGTATCACCACAAATAGGAGGCCATGGCTTAAATTGGTTTACGTCAATTTGTAGGTTGTATAGTGGAATTTAAAACAAAAGAAAGTTCCTTTCGGTATCTCTATTATTAACGAAGTTACGAGCTGGCTAGCGATCTACAAACACCCTGTATAGTATGATTGTACATGTATAACTAAGAATCGTACCGCGCAACTTCGTTGCATTACATCTATTCCCGTCACAAATTGCAAACAGAGCAACCATTAAATTAGTGAAATGACAACTAAAGGTGACTATTTTTATATTAATTGTGTTTTAAATACTTCAGATTCTTCATAATTGAAATATTACAACAGTACACGTAGTTTATCGATGAAGTTTTGCAGTATCAACAACGTAGAGTTAGATTAAGTGTTATTCGCGGGAATGCATGAACTATCACAATTATTGTGCTTTGGGAGCCATGTTTCATGTCTTCAACAAATTATATTTAAGAAAATGTCTTTTATCTACCAGATTACCAGTAGATGCAATCGAGTTTGGTGAAGAAAATGTTGTTGAGATACAACTTGCTGCTACAAATATTGCTTCAGATTCAGAAACTATCAATGAAGATGTTCCGCTGTCACGTCATCAAGCGTTGCTACATTGGAAGAAAGGTTTCTATAGCAACCATAACGAAGTAGAAGTACTTAGCCCTTGAGAATATTTTTCCAATTATTTGAATTCAATTTTTCAACTTTGTGAACAATTTACAATGCAGTACCATTTAGAACAACAAGACATAGAGACGGCGTTTTTTTCGCATGCATGCAATTATGGGTTGCAACGGATATCTGATTCTGTTGTAGCGCTGTTGGTTTCTTCTATTAATCTCACGTAACCTTATGCTGCCGGAGCACACAATTGTGGTAATCGGAATGTAAAAAGACAAAATATGGGTCAAAATGAATGTATCCTACGTACTAAACTTCCAAATTGAAGTTGGTACTATAGTAGTGGATCTTTCATGTTGTTGCTAATTTTACGGCCACAGACGAAATGCAAAAGAACAATTCATGAAAGATATAACCCATAACTGATATCAGAAATAGGTGTCCAGCTATTGAGAGGAAGCGGAAATATTCAGCATTCTCGGTCGACGAACAAAAGATCCCGTTTTTGAAAAACTAACCGAAATCAGTTTAACTCAATATTTTTGGGATAGCGACATCAGATGTTTACAGCATTAGATTTTAAAATCTACCAAGGTTCATCTACGCCACTTGATAGAAACATGGGTTGGATTTCTAAGATTAATCCAATCAGTTAGTGTTTGACAGATATTTCACGACGATACCTTTACTGAATGGAACTGAATGCAACACATAATTATATAACTAGAATGAACGGTGGCGTTACGCCAAGTAATGGGCTGTCGGCCTACTTTAGAATTTTGAAGATGACTCCTACTGAATAAACTTATTTAAATACCAATACATGGAGCTGCGTGAATACCACAAGTGCTAACGGAGTAATAGGGTATAGTTTTATAAAATACAAGAACATGGAAAGGATGGAATCCGAAGAATTGGTAACAAGTGATGAAAGAATGTGGGTTACAAAATAGACATACAGTGAAGGCATTTTAAGATGGTATCGACGGCCTGTGGTACTATACCAGCAGCAACTGTTACAAGATAGGATAAATCTCAAACAAAGAATATAAATTAAACATGTAGCAAAATGATGAAATCCTAATAATCTAACGGATGGTATTTGCTCCCAAACGATTAGTACTATCGGTCATCCTTCAGAACCCGAAAACGAGCAATTAAGGTAATACTTCATTTTGTTGATATTGCAATAGTAAATAGTTGGATGAAGTATAGCCGGGACTGCAAAACTGTAAAGGTGAAATCGGTGATGGTTCTATTGGCTCTAAGAGAATATTAATTTTATAATACAAAAAAAGCTAAGAAGAAGTGTACACGGTAAAAAGGAATAACTCAGCAGCTTGACCGTGTACCAAAAACGACACGATAAATTCAATTAGTGGTCTAGTAATTAGACATAAAACGTCCTAACTCTTGCAGGATGGAGAATGTACTTATGACGCTTGACCCCTGAATACACGTTACACGTGTCTTAAAAATGGTAGAAAACATCCTTGATCTTTTTGAAAAAATATACTGTGTTTTGTACCAGATTTAATAATGGGAATGAAGAATGTGAGTTAAAAATTCAAAATTTTTAATCTTAAAGTGTAAGGTTGAAAAAAGCCGTCTTATTCAAAGTTACTAGGATGTAACTTTTCCAATTAAATAAAGAAAATTATCAAACAGAAATATAGAGGATAATAGAACAACAGCAAAATAACGGATACTCGAAAGAGATTGCTAGACCTTTAAACAAAAATATGTCCTTACAAACAAATCGGAAACGACTAAAACATAAGCCATAGAATAAATCGAAATAGAGTTTTTACACCTACACAGGGAAACTGTCTATAAAAAGAAAATAAATAATGCAAATTTCTAAAGGTATTTACATACATCTTCCTTCGGAAGTGGAAGTTTTGAAAATATCAAAAGAAAAAATGTCCACCCTGTCTCTGTTGGGTACAAAATATACCGGTTTTGGTCAAAAAAGCAGATTAAAGTTTTTTCAAATAAGTTGTAGAGCAAATAAGTTTGAATATAAAATTAAATATGGGATTCACACATGATGACACCATCTCACCAGAAACGTGTTTAAAAGGTTACATTGGAATAAAAATAGAATAAACGTAGATGAAAGGCACTTCAACCATTTAAGATTTACGGACGACATAGCACTGATATATCCAAATAAACTACACAAAACGATAAGTGATCTTAATGGATAATCTAAATCTGTGTCTACCAATAAATTTACCAAAAAGAAACATTAATGCAAATATGAATGATCACGCTAAAATTCAAATTACGTCGGAAAATATTCAATTAGAAATAGCAGACAATTATACAATAGTTACTTCAGACTTGTCAGGCCATTTTATTTTTTCCAGTAGTTAACTACATAAACCTCTAGAACAGTTTTGGTACATAATTGGCGAGTTCGCCTGTATTTCGAGTCCATTTCAGTCATCGTTCGTCGCATATTATGCGGCGTTTAGCATCAAGCATAATAATTCGTAACCTTTTTACAGCCCTTGTACCCAAGCATAATAATTCGTAACTTTTGTACAACCCTTGCATCGTTATTTCATGCAGCTGCATGCCCCTTCAGACGTGAGAGCGTTGATTTTTAAGTTATTTAAAATTTTGCCCGCTTTCTATCGTTCCCGCGTTGCCAGCTGTGTGTATCTCGCGCCGTGATTGGGAGCTTCTGGTGGCGTGACGGCGCATTAACTTCGCGCGAAGTTCCGCTTGGCATCCGGTTTATTGAGTCAGTCAAGTCCCAGCCACGAGTGAGTAAAGTCGTCATAGAGCGCTGTTTTTTCGCCCCTCGCCCGTTTAGGTGCGGGGCGGTGGGTTTGTGACAGCTGGGGTTACGACGCACGCTGCAGGTAGGTTGTCAAGCTTGTCGCTGCGCCGTGGTTTCCAGTAATAGTTATTTGAGTATTTTTCACCTCGTTTGACCCTCAAGGTCCAGTTGAACGTGGGTTCCCTGATTTGGATCTTGTGGCGCCCTTTCATTTGGTAACACCATATGTAGATATCAACACGCTTGCCCTGTGGTGTCTCGTTTCAGAACCACGCCCTCTGCCTGAGCGTATTCGAGCCGCGGCCTTTAGCCTGTTCCTTACGATTTCCAGGGTGAGCGTGCCTGTTTTCCGGACTTGTCTAACTAGTTGGCACTCACATAGACGTGAGTGTCGTAAGATCAATTTGATACCGTAACAGATTTAAGACACAGAAACTTATCCGTGAACAAGGCTAAGCTGAAGAGCATTTGGAAGATTGAGAAATATTCTACAAAGTAATATTGTACCGATTGCACTAGAAAGTACTTTAAACTGTCAAGCCGGAACATGTAGTTTAACCATAATTAATGCTAAAAATTGATAACAACAGATGGTGTTATGTAAAAACGTATACTGAATATAACACTAAAAAATCTAAAGAAAAATATGAATAAATAAGACAGTAAGTAGAAATGCAGTATGTGTTACAAAGAGCACAACTGAAGAGGAACTACGCTGACCGTATGTGGAGAAGATTACAGGCGGGAAGAAGAAGTCGAAGGAACATATGTTGGAGAGATGACATCGAAAAGCTGAAAAAGGAAAGTGGATGAATACTGATTGGAGAAAACCTATATCCAAAAATGCGAATAATTGCTACTTATGTATTGTTTCGTTCTCATTTAGCTTTAAAATATTCAAATGCAATAATCCTTTCAGATTTAGGCTCCCTGCATAATAACAGTTATAGTTCGTGCAATAAATTAATTTTATCGGTTTCAGGATATTTAGCCTTTGTTTACATATACAAAAGTAGGCTGGTAACTAGATCATAACTTATCTGTAGGGTTAAAGAATATTACCCTACATGGCAACCATAACCATATAGCAACCGATAAACTATTGAACAAATCACGGATGTTATGAATCATAACTGCCTTAGAAGTTTTAAAATCCTCGCTCTACGAGCTCGGATTTCAAAACATCTGCGGCAGTTATGATACTCATAACATTCCTAGATATGTTAATAGCTATACTGGACGTGCTCATAAAAATCTTTTTGAAATTACAATCACTCATCCGCTGCAACTGCTGTTGCAAAATGTGACGAGCTTGTTCGCTGCACGGAATTAAAGGATGCCCTGGACCACCGCACGTTTCGAGTTCTACTTAATGAAAGCAGAAATACACTGGTTAGCCACCCAGCTTGAAAATGCTCTCGTTGTGGATTTATAATATTCCCCGTTGTTGTTTGGGGCCTAAAAACAGGTCACGTCTCCAAACAACTCAAACCGTAATCCCTCCATGAGTACTATGTAGTACAGTATGGAAATAGCCATTGAATGATTTAGAGAATGTTTTATGTTATTCTAGGAGCATACTATGTACGTTTACAATTTTCAAAGCTAGTAAATAAGAGTGAAAAATTATTCTCTATCTTTAGATTTGCTCTTTTTGGCAAGCATGAGGTAAATCAAATTTGATTGTATAGACTCAATAAACCAAAAAATGATTTATATTTAGGAAATAATAGTTCTATGTAACATAAAACCTTCGTCAAATAAACCCGTAAATTATGTATTCAGCGATCGCAGCAACTGCAACCCTCTATGTTTATTGTGGGTTATCGATGCTGCACCTGGTGAAGACAAAATTAAAATTCTATATGATAGTAGGGTTAATAGTAGTAATTCAAAAATAAATTTTTGACATGCAAAGTACATAGCGCCTGGTCTACTATGAATATTATTTCATAAATTATATTTGAAATGTTTAACAATAGCGAAGAACCTGGTTTATGGTCGAACTAATCCATAATTATAAACCAACTGGCACACATCTGTGAATAGCTAATTATTGTTCAAAAATAAGCACACTTGGAGATATAGCAAGCTTTCTCATGAAAACTGTACTCTAATTTTGCCTTGTATGTACCTTGTATATAATCCGACTTTGTGTTACTCGCCTTTTTACTACGCTCGTTCGGCCATGGACAAATTCTATACTACGTACTTGTTCGGTAAACAGTTAAATTTTTATTGGAAACTAGTAGTGACCAAATGACAGCAGAGAAATATAATATTTGGAAATATATTCTAAATAGCAGCGCAGGTACGGTGTATCTAACATCATATATTAATCAACGTCATTGTGTTAATTATATATAGTTTAAGTGTTTTCGAATTACAAGGCCAGAATGTGATCCGTGATAAGCATAGCTAAGCAATATAAATAAAACATGTATTATAATTTTTTTGTGTTCAAAGTATGTAAAGAATTCAGAAGAATGAAAAAAAATTATATGAAAATAGTCGCTGATACTTAGGCAAATTTTATTTCAACCAGCACATTTATGTGTAGAATTATAACGTAAACTTGGCGAAATCATAAAAAATACAATTAGTTTAATATGTCAAAAATTATTGACGTAATTTTAATATCATTTTATAAAGTATGCTATGTTGTTAAATATTATTCTACTAATTAGAAATTCAATATTATAAGTTTGTATTTTTATTTTTCTAATAAAAATATTCTGAAAGCTATTGTTTATCAATGAAACATGATTAAAGTGTGAATTTATAACAATTTTGATATGAAACGAAATATATTCTCTTATTTTGCCGTATAATTTAGACCCTACTTTATGCTACCTAAGGAATTTTTATGTGTGTTGACACTAATCTCTGTACTAGCATGGTTTTGAGTAGCTTTCGTTTGTTTGTTATTAAAACAATTGTAAGAACGTTGTTTCGTTTTCACTTTAGTTTGAGAATATCGATTTCATCAGGCTTTAGGCGACCTATAAAGCAAATGCTGGTGCTTGGTATTCATTTGTATTGATTGAAATCTTCGATGCCATCTTTTTGGTTTCTTACAATCTTACAAATATACCAGGCCGCAGTATATCCCTTGGTATGGTAATAGCTACGTTATTTGTAAGTAGACAGTTGCTCTTTTTTTAGTTATTGTTAACAAAACTTTTAAATCTCCTAAAGCTAAACATCTGTTTAATTAGTCATTTGATTTGATTTATTTAACTTTATCTATACAAATGATACAATTATACAAATTATAGAAATTATCATGAGATAGCATTAAATTTAGAGAAATTCTGAACCATTCTACAGTGACCTCCAAAAAGTCGGCTTCATATGGGTAAAAATTTTATTTTGGATTTTTCAAGAAAACTTTTTTGTCAATAATTTGTGCTTATGTAAAAACCTATTTAGCCCCTATCATATATACCGAGTGATTTTTACTTATTTACAAAATTGAGTTTTTCGAAATTGTCAAAATCCAAAAAGTGCTATTTTTCGGAAATTAAGTAAGATTTCAATGAGACTTTTTTATAGTGTGTTAGTTTTAGCTAACTGAACAATCTCAACGCCAGAAAACACCTAGTTTTCTTTAACTTTAGCTAAAATTTAATTTTTCAATTTTTTAATATTTTTCGAAATTTCACATAGCAAGACTTAATTTTAAAATTCAAATTTTTTTAAGTGAAAACTTTAAAGATATATAATTGGAAAAATAATATTAACTATTAATTACTCGCATAACCTTTAGGTTTTTGATGCAAGACGCTTTTCGGGAGATATATTTTTCAATGATAATTAATATCTATTTAAGTAGCTCTTAAAAACGCTAATCTACCCCTGTTAATAAATTACTTTTACAAAAATCCTGTAAATGTTCTTTTACAGTTACCTAAATAAGGAGACTTTTAGAACAGGTAAACTAAAAGAAAAATCTCTACATTTAGACAACTGTAAAAGAAGATTTACAGGATTTTTGTAACAGTGATTTACTAGCAGGGCTAGATTAGTGTTTTTAGAAACCATTTCAATAGATATTAATTATCATTTAAAAATATTTCTGCTAAAAAGCGCCTTGCATCGGAAACTTAAAAATTATGGGAATATATTATATTTCGCTAACTAATAAAAGATCTAAAGCATTAATTAACATTTTATATTATTTTTTCCAAATGTAAATCTCTAGTCTTACCTAAAAAAAAATTAATTTTAATATTAAGTCTAGGTATGTGAAATATAAACATATTTAAAACATTAAAAATTTAATTTTAGCTAAAGTTAAAGAAAAATAAGTGTTTTCTGGCCTCGAGATTGTTCAGTTAACCAAAACTAACAACTATAAAAAAGTCTCATTGAAATCTTACGTAATTGCCTAAAAATAGCACTTTTTGAATTTTAACAATTTCGAAAAACGCCATTTTCTAAATAAGTAAAAATCACTCAGTATATATGATATGGCCTAATAGGTTTTTAGACAAACACAGATTATTGTCGTAAAAGGGTTTCTCATATGATGCCGACTTTTTGGCGGCCACTGTATATCTACTCGATAATTTGTCATTGATAAGTATCAATTTGAATTTTATATTATTCATATTTGTGAAATGTATTCTGTCTTTGATATTTAAGATTTATTCATAACTATTATTGGTAAACTATCAATTTACATCAAATTACGATGCCGATTTGAACAACTTTTGCTGGCGATACTTTGACGTATTTAAAACAGAAAGGCTACTTTACCTGAAAAACATGTTTTTATATATCGCTCGTGAGGGGCCACAAAGACCAAATCAACATTTCAATATTAAGATCTTCTAAGCAGAATTTTATGACCAACATCGCCACGTGTAGTTCTTTCGCCAATTTGTACACACCCTGTATACCAGGTACAATGTGTTTCACTTCTCTCCTTCACACTCCTGTGATTTCTTTATTTATTATGGATTTGTTTCAATGTTTTGATCAGGTATACTACCATTTAATAAAAGTATTTCTACAATATTTAAATAATTTTACCGTAAACCAGTATCCTACCGTGGTGAAAAATATATACAACAAACGGAAAGATCATAGTAGGCTAGTTTTATCGAAAAAAGTTATTATAAAAAGTTGCTCAGAAGTTAAAAAGAGTTTATAACCAATATTTATAGAAAAATTATTATTATTATCATTTCCTACAATAAAAGCTTCACTTCTCACCTTCACGTTCTTGTAGTTTCTTTATTTGTTTTTTGTTCGATTTCAAACTTTGCTCCATTATACTAGAAACCGTTCAAAAGAGTTGCTTTTATATTTAAATAAGTTCAGATCAACCCAGTAGGCTACTGCAATCAAAAATAGATTTGAAAAATTATAGCAGGCTTACCAAATTTTGAAATCAATCAAGAAATAAATAAGGGCTGTATCTTCCAGGTGCAATAATAGAAATCTGTAAAAGAATTTACCCAGAACTTCCCTCGTCGACATTGTGACAGTAAATAATTTTAAAAATCAAATTAAGTTAGGAGTAAAAATATCTTCACGGTTCGAATAAATTCAATAAATTTTCAAGTCAAAAAAATTATCCCGCTGGGGTTTGAACCCGCCGCATCTACATAACGATCGTAACCGCACCTGCATAGAAATCATAACTGCATCCACAAGTCGAACTACGCCATCGAGGCTATTTGAAATGAATGCGGCGAGCGCGTCTATTTAAGGACCGGTCTTATTGTTGAAACGTTTCGACTCTTTAGTGACATTATCCTGTATCTGTTGAGTCCTATTTTCGACAAGTGTAAATCCTGACCTATGTGAAAATTATTACTTCCTTCTATTTGAAAATTAACACAAAATATTTTTATTTGTTTAAGGTGCTAACCCTGTATATATTTCTCTGAAATCTGACCAGTTTCATTCCAGGTATATATATATAATGTGTACGCAAAATATCATCTATCTCCGACAAATAATTTTTCAGTTATACCGCCAACAGACAGACAGACAGACAAAATTAAGAAAACCTGTTTTTCGTCATCTAGGGACCCTGTACCGTGAAGATCTGAAAAAATCTCGGAAGGTGATTTTTTCGTGATTACCATACTTCTTTCGTCTTTCCGACGAGGGAAGTAAAAATTGTTTAAAACTTTTTTCAATAAAGCTAGGCCTACTATGATTTTTCATGTTTACTTCCCTCGTCTAAAAGACGAAGGAAGTATTGTAATCAGGAAAAAAATCACCTTCCGAGATTTCTTCAGATCTTCACGTTTTTAGGTCCCTAAATGACGAAAAGAGGTTTTCTTAATTCCGTATGTCGATCTGTCGGCCTGTTGGCAGTATAACTCAAAAATTATTTTTCGGACGAAGACGATATTTTGCATACATATTATGTATCGACTTCGCATAAAACCGGTACAACTGTCTACAAATATATACAGGGTGAGCACCTTAAAAAAATAAATGTTGTTTATTTTTGGGTTAATTTTGAAATAGAAGAAAGTAGTAACTTTCACATAGGTCAGGCTTTACACTTGCAGAAAATAAGACTTAACCGATACAGGATAATGTCACAAACGAGTAGAAACGTTTCAACAATAAGCCCGTTATGTTCAAGAGAGGCGCGCGTCGCGCTCATTTCAAAGATGTTCGGTAGCGCAGTTGGAATTTCGCTGCAGTTACATCCGCTGCGGAGATGCGGTTACGATGATCACTATGCAGGTGCAAACCCCAGCGGGATTTTTTTTTAAATTTGCAAAGTGATGTTATTCGGACTAGAGAAGTTCTGGGTAAAGCCCTTTATAGATTTTTTCCATTTATTTTTTATCGTAGTAGACTTGTGATTTGGAATAAAATTTTTAAATATTGTAACAACTATTTTAAAGATTAGTATAACTGGCCAAAATTTAAAATCTATCAGAAAAATAAGGAAGATGCAACGGTGTGCAGGTGAGAAGTGAAATACAATATAAAGCAATTGAATGCATTTTCTTTGTTTGATAAGCATTTTACCTCTAAATATCGTAGCTATGAAAGCCGTTGATCGGTAAGTTGTTTTGATTTTGTGTGCACCACTATTCTGGAACAAATTAGTGTGGTGCTTTTAGTCGATCAACCTTATTTCTGATGCCCTTATAATATTAACTTTGTTTAACTCGAGAAATACATTAGCTGGATCTTATCCAGCCGTCTGTCACCTTTTTTCTAACCTCAACACATTTGAACATTACTTTCATCTATTTCATAGCTAAGGCTAACTCTTCTAAGCGGTAGCAGATTAACAATACATTAAACTGTTTTAGAGTTTTCCACAAATATCAAATGTCTCTGAATATATTCTACTATAGTGAGCGTTGCTTTCCAAAAGCATTCTAGAATCCTCAACCAACCTCCTACAAATTAATAAATATTGGCTATCTGCGTTGATATTAAAACCAACGTTTTTACTTCCTTTTACAATAAAGGAAGTATTGAATTCACCCTAAAAGTTCGAAATTGAGTTTTCAACAGTCCCCTGAACCCAACAAACATGTTTTTGTTCATTGGTCTGTCTGCCTGTGAACAGAATATCTCAAAAACGAAAAGAGGTAATGCGTTGAAACTTCAAATATAACTTTTGTGTACTATCTAGGTGCGACAGCAAACCGGAAGTATGGTGTTTACTCTTGTGATTTTTCAGTTTTTTCCGATTTTTTCAAAAACGGCTCTAACGATTTTTTTCAAACTTTACATTTTTAATGTGTATTAATGTGAGATAGGTGATTTTCCAGTTGAATACATCTAAAATGGGTTTCTTTCGTTTTTCCTTTTTTATTAACTCCTATTTGAAATACAACACCCGGTATATTATTACATTTTTGAATTCAGCTTAAGATTTTAGAAAAACATTTGTCTCTTCAACTAACGCTCTATTTTGTATGGTTTCGGTAGAATTTGTAATTTTTGAAAATGATTAAAAATTAAAAATCTAATTTTTGGCTAATTATAAGATCACTGTAAAAGGGAGTTGTGTCTGTGTATCACACCAGATTTTTTATTGGCAACTCAATCAGTTATTGTTGATCACGCTGTAGAATAAGGCACACAATCCGATTGAACATGTCGCCGATAATATAAACAATTGGGGAACGTTTTGTACTATTTATTCGTTCCTGAACTTTTAACGAGCTGTGCCAAAGTTTATAGTGCAGGTTATAGGTTGAACACTGCATCACACTATTTATCAAATTTATCTGTTTGAAATTTCGGCGGGAGATAAGCGCAACGCGGCTGTAATTCATGTGAATATGAATTATTTATATATAGATATCGGTGATCATTTTCTGCTTTATATGTAATTGAAGCAAATACACGACCAAGTATTAAAATATGAAATTACAGCTTTTGGGCATTGAAATGTAGCAAAATATTGAACTGGTTTATCGGGCATTCAGTTATCTGTCATTCAACGAATAGTAATGTAGGTGCTGTTGGTAATAAAAATTGAAATTGTGAATCACCCCCTAATGCCTTTTGCTTTTTGGAGGAAATAATTATACAATTCAAGTTCACTGAACGTAAAAATGAATTTTCTTCCGACACTTAGCACAAACGAGTCTCATGAGGGAACACGATAAATTTGAAAATTTTACCGGGAAATGCCGCAGAGAAAACTCTATAAAAACCGTACGTTCAAGCGTAAATGAATAATATTCGCTCTTTTCAAATATTTGCAGGATAAAATTGTATTTTATTATATTAAAATAAATAACCCCAGTTACATTTTATTAATTAATGAAACACCACACAAATTAATATGTTACATGTATATCACGTAAGTACTACTATTTAATTGTTTTATCATAATGCTTTTACCTTCCTAAAATTCTACTGGATCTTTTGTATATTTATAAATTTCCGACTTTTTTGCATTTTATGTGTAATATTTGTATGAAAGGTAGCAATTCTGTTTAGCTTACTCACGCATATCCATGCCGTTTTCTTAAATATTATTGTATAAGTTGATAACGAATTTAATTCCCCAGTTAGGATCTACAACAAATATCTATTTCAAACTAAGATTTTGAATAGAAGGGTAGACTTATATTACAACAAAAATGTTTTTTTATAATATGCAGCGCAAGGGTACGGGTAAAGTTGAAGACCTTTGTTTATTTAGAAATATACAAACTTCAACTACGTAGGTAGATCCTTACTGTAGTATACAGTATAGTACCCCTTCATTTTCTTGTTATTAAATGCTTTTTTGAACACCATTCCTATAAATAGCTTGAAATATTTGACAACAAAAACTTTAGATTAAAGCGCTATGTATGAGCTCTCTACTCGTATCTGTCAAACACAATTAATAAATTACTGATTGTGGATATCAAAATCTACTATTTAAAATTACTTGAAGCGATTGCGTTTTATCTTTATTATAGTATTGTCGATATTCCATTTAAACAGAATGTATGTAGATTAAGATTGCGATACTCTGTTGGATTTTATACAATTCTCTATACACTATACAGGGTTCGTTATTATGTATGGGACCAAAGTTGCCCTGATCAAACGGTTTGAGATATGCGTTTCATATTTGGTATATGTTAATTTGAGGTTATTTTGCATATTTTGAATTAAACAGCATTGTTTGCCGGGGTCGGTAGCTCAGTGATAAGCATCCTGACCTACTGATCTAAGGGTCGCGAGTTTGATTCCCGGTCCCGGTAAGGTTTTCAAAAATTAAAAAAATGCAGATGAAAGCTTCTACAGAATGCCATCATTCGGAAGTGAGGTAAAGCAGTGGGTCCCATGTTACTACGATGTGTAGCATGTAAAAGATCCCTTGCTAGGGTTGGAACTAGTGTTTACAATACCGGACCAAAATCTTAATACCGGTATTCGGTATTCAAAATTTTTAATCCCGGGATACCGGTATAAAACCGGTATTACTATTAAAAAACTTACGTATTAAATCTATACTTAGTTTAGTTATTACATTTAAAAATAATATCCAAAAAACAAATAAAAATTTGTTGTTAAAAATAACGTTGCTTACAAAAGGAATTCCATTAGCTTAATTTTTTTTTCTTTATAAGTAGATAAATAAATACAGTAGATGAAGAATATGACAAATAACAAACTCTAGCAATATAACAAAATTAAGTTTTCTTATGTGTAACTAATATACGAACTAACAAATTAAAATTGTTCATCAAATATTAATTTTCTTTATTAAAAAATGTGCTCTCAAAAAGCACTAATAATTGATGCTTTCATCATTACGGGAAGACCGAATTTTTGTGCAGATTTGGCCGGCCGCAGAAAATACCCTTTCCGATTCCACTCTTGTCGGTGCAATGGTCAAAAACTAATCATATGCCTTTTTTAAATACGTCTCTTTTGTTCCAGTTTTTTAAAAAAACGTGATCTCATCTTTTATTTGGTGTTCAGTCCCGTTATTTTTTAAAATCTTAGGCACAGTTGTAAGTGTTTCTTCTACTGCCACCTGCAGTTTTCTCTTTAACACGTCGCGAACAGGCATCGAGCAAGATTCTAAAATACATATTTGTAACTTCTGTAAGTGGTGTTTCTTCCTCTAAATTTGTAAAACCCGTTTAGTTAAACATATAATTTTTTTTCGTGAGTGTACCTTTAGGTATACGTTGAAATAACATCTCGTTGTCATCTTGTGAGCCTCTTTGTAGCTATTGATGTATCTGTGACAAATCTGTTCGTCGCTGTAAAATGCGAAATTTTAAAGCATCCAGTAGTTCTAAAGATATTGAATATTTGTGTTGAGAAAGAGCCTCCATCATAAATTTTAAAGATGCATCAGCCGTTAAAAGATTTGCATCTTTTCGACATAATGCGTCTACTGCCAGTTTTATAGGAGTCAAGGCGGCAATAGCTGCATATAGTAAATTAAGTTAGTCAGAAAAAATTTTTAGCCTAACCTATATCAATCAGAGCTTTTTGAACACAATATCTTAATTTATAAAACTTTTCCAACATGAACAACATATTATTATCATCTTGCTATATCCTAGCACCATATTTCTTATTGTGAGTGAAGATTTTGGTATATATTTAAACCCCCTTGCACTCGAATCTTCTCTTATGTCATAAGAATTAATGAAAATATTAAGACAGGCCATCGCGAGCGGTCATGCGTGCGAGTTCACATTTTTATTAAAATTTAATCCATACATTGTTTTTAAATGGGTATGAAGGCCACTAGTAGATCCTCCACCACATTTTATTTCTTTAGAACACTTCTTACATTTAGCCAATTGCCCACTTTTTTCTGTTAGGAAATGGTTCCAAACGGAAGCTTCATCGTCTCCTTTTCTGTGCTCAGCAAAGGTTTTTGTATCCATAACCTCCAAGGGGTTATGGTATGTCTAATAATTAAAATATGATTAAATTAATTATGCTATAATTTGTTTAACTAAAAATACTTTTGATTTATTCGTCACATTATGAGACATATTTCAGTTTTAACTGTAATAAATATTTTTATAAATGTAATTTCTATAGGTATACGTTAATATCGAAATACCGGTATTTTTGACATCAATACCGGTTTTCAATACCGGACAAAAATTGTCCGGGATCCCGGTATTCGGGATTCCGGGATCCCGGTATTGTAAGCTCTAGTTGGAACTCCTTAGTCTCGGCAAAATTCTAAGTAGGACTAAGGTACCTGGTACTCTGCATGCCTAGACCTTGTCCATTAACAAACAAACAAACAAACAAACAACATTGTTTTTTCATATAGTTTTTAAGTGCGGTCGCCATATTGAATTTTATAAATAGCAACCTAGACTATGTGATACATCAATAGAAAACTTATTTTTTTCTCTTTTCAGAAATATTACACATGTATAGGGGTACATAAGAAATTAACGCAGATACATAAAAAAGACATTTGAGGCATGCTTAATTCGTCGCTGCACATTTAGTGAAGTCTAGTAACCATTGCATTATCAAAACGTCAGAAATAAGCAAAACACCAACTGTAATTAAAATTTAGGATAACAAACAACATTTCTTAAATACAAATGAAAACAACAGTAGTTAAGAGAGGAGATATTCAAATTGCTGTCCATTTACTTCTTGGCAGTAATGAATGCGCTTTTTAATAATGTCGATAAAGAGTCGCGCAAATAATTGGGAGATATAGCAGCCGAATACGATTTTTCAATTCTTCTAAATAGTCAGGTCTATTTAAATAAACTCGACTTTTTAAATGACACCACAAAAAAAAATCTAAAGGAGACAAATCTGGTGACCGAGCGGGCCACTCCACGGTTCCTATTCTCCGATCCAACGCCGATCAAAAATGTGGCTTAAATAATTGTGCACTGCAAGGCCATAGTGGGGAGGCGCACCATCCTGCTGAAACCAGATGTTTTTGTTGACTGCATTTGGGCTATCGTGATTTTGAAAGAGTTCTATAATTTGAGAAATAATATATCTCCGCAGATTTGAAGATATCTCTCCGACGTAAGGTTGCCTTCAATGAAAAATAGTCCAATAATGTTGTGACCAGCATTACCAGGCCATACGTTAACTTTCTAGGGTCGCTGGGTGTGAACTTCTTCCATCCAATGGGGGTTAGGGTCAGACCAGTATCTACAGTTGTACCTCTTTACAGACCCATTCAAACGAAAAGTAGCTTCATCCAAGAATACAACTGAATTGGTAAAATTGTCATTTTCAGAAATAACTTCCATTGCCCACTCACAAAACTCGAGTCTGTCAAAATCGTCTTCTGTCAGTTCTTGTACTAAATGTAATTTGTAAGGGTAAAACTTATTTCTTTTTAGAATTGTTTGAATGGAACGTGTACTCATATTGTGGTTTAAGGGAAGTTGCTGTACAGACGTTTGAGGTTGCTCAACCACATCCAGTACTACCTCAAGGAAATTCTCTTCATTTGTGGCATAGCTTGGTCCAGATTTAGAGCGATCTTTTACGCTTCCACTTTCAATCTTTCTAAAGTTTTACTTACTGTAGATCTACTAATTGGATTCAGATCGATATGTGCCGTATTAAATAAATCAAGTTCCTCGTCGTGTGTTCGTTTTCTGTCACCATAACCAATCATCATGAAAGTCTCTATCCGTTCTCTTTCTGATAAACAATCCATATTGCAGAATTCTAAAGATTATTTCCCATAGACTACAACTACAGGAAGAATTATCAATGTGTGATGGGCGTAAAACCGAAAAAATAAAATAGTTACTTAAATTGAATATTTGAATAATCTTTGACTGTAATTTAGAAAACACAACTCTTTGAAATATTGAGAATTTTCAACGCTGTAATTACGCATTCCCTTTTGATGTTCTTAGCAGCTAATTAATTAATTTTGTTGCTGGTAAAGACCTTACAGTTTGTATGGGATTCAAAGCAATACATTTAAAGCTCTTATCTTTAACTTCTGAAAGTTACAGTTGCGTTACTTCTGGGTTAGGGGTATATATTATTCTAATATGCGTTTGTAGTACTTTTCAAGGACGCTACTTGCAGGGGCTTAAAGCTGCGACCCTAAACCCTAAAGTAATAACTATAGCTTTACACTTGACTTTAATTAGCTGCGTAATTTATAATCAGCGAGGTACGCGCTAAATGTTTTACCTTGTTTCATTTTATTACTTTTCTTAATTACAGCTATACATCTCATTCTGTAGTGATGTATAGGTACATTTGAACAACCAAACTGAACTGCTTAAAGTTTTTATCTTCCAAGAGTGCTTAATTTTTAAAGCTTTAACCAGTTTTTATACAAACAACCTGCACGGGGAAACAACTAACATCATAATTCATCGCCCGGAAGCACACTTACAGTAATTTTCTTTCCTAACATTAATATCGCGTCCTTGTTTAGGCTTAGTTAATTTCGGAGAGCATATAATTAATCGCGCAGAGTAGACCCTCTAGTCGCTTCAAACTTATTCCAGTGATAATCCCGAAGTATAATTCACGGCAAGGCTGACATGGACCGAGTTATCGCAATGAACTCGTGCTGCACTAACTTCGCAGAATTGGAAACTCAAACAGACCTGAATTACCATAATTGAATTTTATTTTATCACTTCGTTTTCATTATTTCATTATTCCAGTTTAAAGCGCGCACTAGATTTTTCGGGATATTCTTGTCAAGTGAATTTGATGAAATCAGCGATTAGCTATGCAACTAAGAGCATTCACAAGAGAGCGTTTTAATTGCCAATGCATGTTGCTAGATTGTGGCTTTCCTGCTGTAGTTTGTCATTTTTAGCTTCCTTCTCACAATATGATTTTAATATTGCTCAGCGTGGTTTATAATTAGCGAATTCGTTGTGTGTAACAAAGATCGACAACGCGTGGTGGTTTAAAATGTTTATTTAATGGCAGAAATTGGCTCCGTAAATATAGAATTCTAATTAATAACGCCTGCAACATTTGGCTCTTTCAATACATTGCGCTAACAATTCAATGGTTCTGAAAACTTTTGCGGATGTTTAAACATGTTCTGAATAAAACCACCAGTGGCGCTTTTCAGTTGAATTAAACCGCAAATTGTATCTAGTTACGACCTTTCAAATTGCCAATTCAAGACAGAGAATGAAAATGTGCAAGAATTGACAACTATGAGTCTACGGAAAGAAAAAGAGTTCTGAAAGATTAATTTAATATTGCGAAATACTTCTGAAATGTTCAATTCATTTTTATATACTGATAATAAATAGCGGTGCAAGTATATAATTATGTAGACATCGCAGTCACGTCTGAAATCTACTGGAAAATAATATGTTAAATTATTTTTATAATACTTGTAATATCTAAAATAACGTCATTAGCAATTAGATTAGAATTTGGTTTACTAAATATTTTAAAATTAAGTCTTGTGTATAAGATCATACACTAAACTTATTCTAAATCAGAATTGTTATCAAAGTTAAACGTTTACCACTACTTATTCTCCTTTCGAAATACGTATTACAATTATAACAAGTAAGCTCTTCTCTGGGGGTGGATATTTCTCGTCATCCACACCAAAAGGTAAAAAGGAGTTAAAGAGTTCGAACAAATAAATTTTAATAGAGTTGTAATACTAATATATCTGCATCGATATCTCTCCTACTGTTCAAGACCAAAGTAACTTTCTTTAATTTCTATTAAAACTACGAGTTATAAAAGATTCGTTACTATCAGAGTGCTTGCCCACATTTTTATCTATTTTTAAAAAGAATATAAATGGATAGTTTCAAATGTATCTTCAATCTCACAGTTAAATCGAAGTTTAGTGCGATTGATTAATTATATCGAATTTTTAAGGCCACATCACATGTACCATCTCGAAAAAATGGAAACATGTTGAAAAGCAAAACTCATGTACTGTCGTTTGCAACGCACAGGAGAAGAGAGACTACATTTAGAAACTTGAGCATAACAACTAAACAGAAGACGATAGAGAGAAAGGTCCCTTAGAAGATGGCAATCAGAAATAGGTTTAGCGCAGTTCGATTGGCAAAAATAGTAAAAATGTGAGAGATCGAAAATCTGTATACTATAGTATACATATTAGAATTTAATATTTGATATACTTCCGCAATTCTGAATAATGTAATCTAAGAAGTGGATGATACATTTGATATTATATCTAGCTTTAGAAACTATCACGCTAACAGTGAATGATGAAAATTTATTCAAATATTAAAATTCGTTGACTGACAGTAAACCCAAAAGATATACTAGCGTTAGCTGATTTTTTAAAAATGGGTTAGTCCTAGAGAGCGCGTCCCCCGGACGGCGGATGGAAGAAAGTCCTGGAGACAGGAAACCTTCATTCAAGATAAAGGACCCTCATCGGTTAATCACCAACATGAATTATAATGATCCGGAGAACGACCAGAAGCCGCGATCATGGGTCCGATGCATGGAAAGTCACGAAAGCGACAACAACGGACAAAATTAAAGACGTGAAACATTAAAGTTGAAAATGGAAATGAGGTTGAGCTAGTGGAAGAAATTGCAGGAAAGAATGTTATAATTTTTAAAATGTCAGAGGTAAAAAGAAAGTAAAGAGTAAATAAACGCTACAAATAAACATTATTTTAGGAACCAGTAAATGCAAGAGCAAGAGCAAAAGTAGAAATTATAATAAATAATAAATTAATAAATTGTATGATTGATTTGGAAGGTACAAGTTCTAGAATAATCACACTGGATATGATGATGGAAAAAGTAATAACACTCATACAAATAATACACCAACAAAAGACAAAAAACATCTGTAAGAACATGTGATAAAAATGAAGAAAGATCAAGTCATGTAATTAGGACAAGAGACTGAAATTCCAGAGTGGGTAATATACAAATCATAAAAGGAGCAAAAATAAGCTCTGATCACAGATTAGTTGTAGCAGATATAAGATCATATAGAAGAAAACTAAAGCCACCAGGAAAAGAACTTCAGAAAATAAATACTGAACAACTAAGAACAGAAGAAACAAAATTAGATCACCAGTACAAAATTTATGAAATGCTAAAACAAAATCAGAGACTAGAAGAACAACAAGAACAGGATTCATCGATAGAAGAAAGATCAGTGAAACTTAAAAGTTACGCAGGGAAAATACTAACTCTATGCAAAAACGATCAGAAGTGGCAGGACGAGTCAAAGAAAACAAGATGGCACGGAACAAGTGTCTACAATCAAAAAGAGTAGAAGATAGACAGTTTTACATAACAAAAGGTGATAAAGCAGAAGAGTAAATAACATAGCATAGGAAGCCTGAGGGAAAGACAAAGCAGAAAAATTCAAATTTTAACAAATAAGATAACTTGGTGTATGCAAGATGAGAATGGAAATAGAAAATAAAACAAAAATAAAATCCTAGATATTATGAGAAACACTTTCGGCAAGAAATAGAAGTCAGAAATGGCAATACTCAAGAAAAACCAATAGAAATGAAAGGCGAACTAACCATCACTAAAGAAGAAGTGACGCGAGCAATAAACCGAATGAAAATAAGAAAATCAGCCGGAAGAGATAAAGTCAGCCCTGAGATGGTTAAGCATAGAGGAAGAAGAATGGTGAAATGGATTAAAAAAAATATGCAAACAGGCATGGTATAGAGAAGATAAGCCAAAATAATGGTAGTAGTGCATGGCACAGGAAAGGAGGTTCAAATAGGGGGTAGACACCAGGATGAAAAGGAATTGCAAGAGGAACAAGCACAATATAGAAATAATAGGCAAACGGATATCGCATTTATAGTAAGAGATACAAATTTGATTAAATGCGAAAAAAAGTTGAGGAACTAAAGAACTAACAAAATGACGCATAGAAATCCTAGCTATGATTTTTCGTTTATGAGTTTCTTAAAAACCGAATTTTTGGATTTTTGACAAAACTTCTTTAAACCAACTTTTAATGGACTTAAAGTTTACGTTATAAATTTGTTAACCGACGTCAAAATATCTTAACGTTGCAAATAATACTAAAAAAGTGAAAGGAAGCACTTAGTAATACCTATTACATCAATATGCAAATAATACAAAAAACAATTCGTGTTTCTAGGTGCGAGTCAGACGCTTCCGTAGCTTCAACCGCTGCAATGTTCACCCTGTAAAACCCAAGCGATTTCCAAATCATTACTTTACGCAAAAATAAAAATTTTTTGTAAAGTGCTCCGCTTGTATACATATATTTCACCGAATATAGAACCGGTTTCAAGCCAGGTAGACATATAATACCCATGTAAAATATCGATTTTCTCCAACAAATGGTTTTTGAGCTGTACCGCCAAAAGACAGACCGACAGACAGAGGGAATTGGAAAACGTGTTTTTCGTCATCTAAGGACCCTGAAACTTAAAGATCTGAAAGAATCTCGTAAGGTGATTTTCCTTCATCTATTAGTCCATGGAAATAACAATGTAATAACAAACGATCTAAACGTCAACAACAATTCAAAATAAATATAATTTTTAATTGAAATGTTATAACAAATATTAAGAAGGAAGGTGGCCGTATAGAATCTAATTGTTGAAGTTTCCTTCTTTATTATTAGTTTGTATGTTTGATATTCTTGATTTCTAAATATATGTAATAACATTTAAATTAAAAATTATAATTGCTTTGTATTTTTTTTTATATTCGAATTGATTGTTATGGAAGCTACCTGTGTTTTGTTACAATATGGAAACAAAAAAAATGATTTTTTAACATTGATTTCAATTAACGAAATTTTCTGGTTGCCAAGTAAGCGAAATTCAAGTTCGACAGTACATCTTTCTCGTATTCGATAATAAGTTAAGTATAAAGTATCTCATTTCCCGTAATATACAGGGTAGGCAGTAATTCGTATTTAACACCTCCTGTCAAATAACATTTTTATTTATATTGAAAAACAAGGTTACTTTATTCTTCACCCATTTTCATATTTTCGAAACTTTCTCGTACATATTTGATGCCTTCTTTTAATTATAAGCAACTTTTCCTAATAACATTTATTAATAAATAAATTTCTATATAATTTCGAATCTCCCTCGTATGCGAAAGGATATATTTCAATTTTGGCAAGTATTTTTTTAGTTTGAGAAGATGCAGAAAACTTTCATGGAAAATCAATTTTGACGTTATTATTTCAAATTTAGACATCTTATCAACGTATTTAATAAAACCTAGTATTAATTTTGAGTTTAGGATAATAAAATTCTTGTAATTACAAAAATTGGCTAATCCTATAGTTTCCTTTAAAGAACTTAAATTGAATTTAGGTGTAAAATCATTACAGTAAGTAGCAATTTTAGTATTCGCATTTTGTCCAGGGCTTCTAATGTTAGTATACAATATACGAGGATTGTTCAATAGAAATACTTTTGGTTCACGTTGGCAAGACTTGGTCATCATGGCACATGCATGAGGTTATTGAAATTGCTTATTGGCATATTAGTGGGGTGTCTGCCAAATTTCTTTGCAA